>JAXQQM020060020.1:0-445812 GCA_034641835.2 Pinus albicaulis
TCTGTTAGAGTCGGTCCTTACAGCCCTCCGTCAGAGATAATTTCGCTTTTTGCATATCATTCTTAGGTGTCTCGCTCGTTCCACTTTGTTGCATTTCGCTAAGGGCATGTCATTGGCTGACGAGAGGGTCTAGTCTTCTTGTGTTTCCTCATGATTGTACCTGCAGGGCTAATTAAAATTCCTCAAAAATCACTGAAGTTCAGGTCACATCATTTATGGTCATGAATAATTATTTTAGTCAAAAAAAAGTCTTTAGTCCTAGAGTCTAGGGTTTTCAGTCTTTAGCTACATGTAATAAAAGCCCGCAGGCCATGAGGTTGGTTTCAAAAGGTTCCTATTTCACATTTTTATTATCAAAAACATTTGAAGACATTTCTAGTCCAAAACTCTGTTTTGGAACTAGAAATTGTCAAATTTCATTTTTTGTAATAATTGTATTTGTTTCACCATGAGAAGTTCCAGAGCAAGCCTCTGATCTTTGCCAAAGCCAAATGCTAAATCCCTGCAAAAAAAAACCAGGTGTCATCAGTCCAAGACTCAGAAAAAGCAAGGAAAAGCCAAAGGACATCATTGTTTTAAGTGATCAAATGAAAAAGTGTCAAACATTATAAAAGTGGGTTATGGAGAAAATTTAAAATCAAATCTGATTTTATGAGATATTTTTCCACACATATAAGCCATGGAAGACAATTCATTTGCACAAATTTTCAAGGCAGTGTTCGAATTGGTGAAGTTGAGGGCCGAAAACGTGTTTTACAAAGCTGTGGACCGGAGCTGGAGGTGCGCGCTACGCGCAGAGAAGGCGCGCTACGCACAAGAGGCGCGCTACACATTGGGCCTCCCCAGCCTGTGTAAATTTACAAGCGCGCTACGCACATGCAGCGCGCTACGCACTGGGTAAGAGTGCTACGCATATAGTCTCAGAGCCAAATATTTTTCTCTTGCGTCTAGTTTCATGCAAAACACCTCAATCGGCTTGCAAGTAGGTTCTTCACGATTGTTAAGTGATTTTTGAACATGATTGTGGTGTTTTCAAAGTGGGGAAACAAGTATTTGATGAGGAGAAATGTGTAAACCCTATGTTTATTTCAAATTCATTTCTTAGGGTTTTGAAAGATATGTTGATAGTCTTGTGTGGGGGTTTCCAAGCTTATGATGTTGATATATATGCCTGTGTCATATATTTTCAGTGGTGTCTCTGCTTCCACGCCCTCTCTCTGCCATTACATCACTGCTGTCATTATTATTGCCATTGTCATTTTAACACTGCTCATCATTCATGTTATGACATAGTCTCATTTTCACTTGTCCACATCCTCCATTGACATTGTCAAACACTGCAAGGGCTATTTCTATTGACCTACACTACACTACATTCATTCCTATTCACATGTCAAATCCCCATGTAGTCAAGGAGTGGCTATTTTCCATTCAAACTCCTTGTGACAGTCCTTTTCCCATTGTGATATTTCCTATAGCACCTTGACATATATGTGACACATCTAACATTAGAGCATATACCAGACTCTTGTTTTCATCATAACCATATCAGCATACTTTTCATACACATTGTGACACCATGACAGAGACTGACACATCACAACAGAGACAGTGTTTTCACTACCGAAACTGCATGCACCAGGAGGATACCGAAACGAGGTGAAACACATGATCCACTCCGGATTTTGGCTGAGGCTTCGTTGGCTGGGCATGATACATGGTGGAGGGTTTTCACTCCGAATTTGAGCAAATTTAGAGAAATTTTTGTCATTTTGAAAAATTTTGGTCTCAAAACAGATTTTTCAGCCATACGAGTAGCGCGTCGACGCGCTCGCTTATGATTGGGACACTTTCTGGAGGAAAAATTTATATTTTTGGGTTTTTCATGGTAAGTTATGCATTCTCCAGTATGGCAAAAGAATTTCATCAAGTTCTGGATGATCAAAAGGGCCCAAAAACACCATGAAAACCACCTTTCTGCCACCTTTTGCACCAGCAGGAAGTACTTCTGGGAGAATGAATTTTTGGAGGGGAAAATGAGCTCCAAATTGGGAAATTCCACTTGGGTTGGATAGCCAACGTCCAGGGCTTTCCAACAAGATATCATGAGCTCAATTTGGATGCCAGGAAGTGCCCCAAAAGTAGGCTGAAAGGCGCGCTACGCATATGGCTCAGGCGCGCTACGCATATAGATTTTTGGCTGATTTTTCATTTTCCAGCTCAGGATTTCGGCCAGTTGGACCAGTTTTTCTTTTGGATGTAATTTTTGAGTTATCTTGATGTAATTTTATGGTTGGCATGTAACTTGGACTCATTTTTACCTATTCTAGATGATTCACTCTCAAAAAAGTAAAAATCAAATGTAAGAATCAGTTTCCTCCCTTTTAGAGGCAAGTTGTTTGGATGCCTATATTCTAGCTCCTTGTTTAGAATTAGTTGGAACTGCTCCTAGAAGGAGGAATTCGACTCCTAGAGGTGTGGGAAGGGGTTAGGATGGTCTATTTGATGTAATTTATCAATCATTTTCAAAGGTTGGATAGGTTGGACTCTTGGGAAGATTTTGGCACACTATTGTACATATTTTTCATATTTTGGCTAAGGAAAGATTAGAGGTTTTGTAGCACCTGTTGGGATTCTTGTGGCTTTCAGTTCTTGATGGTGTTTTCTATAAGTTTATTTTAATTTATTTAATGTTTAATGTATGCCATTCCCTTCTTATGCTTCTGAAACTAAATGAATGAGTAAATGAGGTTGAATCCATTGTTTCCAGTGCTCTGCCTTTAAATTTGTTTAGTTTTACATGTTTTCGCCTGTTTGGAGAGGATCCATGTTCTCCCTTGCCCTCTTCATCTCCTTGTCGTTCTGATCCATCCATATACCCGATCAAAAGAATCAATACTACTGCCTACCTTGCCCCAACTCGAATTCTGCAAAGATCTGGCCTTATCCCCGGACCCAAAATTGTTTTTCCCATTTTTTCAACAAAAACCCAAAAAATCAAAATCAAACTTTCCTATCTCTTTACTAGCCTAAAATCAGTATTCTTTATAAGTCATCTCAGCCCCTTTGAAGACCTTTTGCCGAGATAGACCCGAAGAGAGCCCTCTCCTGTCCTCGTAGGGCTAGCTACGAGGCTGAGCGTGGTTTGATGTAGCCTTGAGTTTTACCTTATTTCAGCCTAAGGTAGATTTGAGCGCTAACACCTTCATCTCTCTACCCTCCAAATTTGTGACTATATATCTCTCTCTAACCTCCTCTTCCCCCCCTCTCCCATCCCCCCTTTCTGTCTTTCTATTTGTCTCTCACTTCTTCCCTCTCTCTCCCCCTTCCATCCATATGATTGAGAATTCTCAATCAATGATCAATGCGAGGTCCAAATATATTTTACAGTTAATTTTTTTTTATTGTGAAATGATTTATGGATTGGAGGCATGTGGTATTGGTAAGCCATGGTATCGACTTAAGGTATTGTATCAAAACCTATTTACAGTTTAATAATATCCATTGTAAAGTGGGGGTGAATATACATGATTAAATTTTTTGTTATATTGTAATTTTATTAAATATATTAAAATTTAATATGTTTATTAATTAAATTTAAATATGTTTATGGAATCATTATTAGTAAATCCTATTATAACCCTATTTTCCACTCCATTATAGTGAGAGAAAACCAATATTAACTTATCTCTCTTGTTTTTGTAAAATGCATCCCTTTTCACCTTTTATTTCACTTATGTGAGATTTATCTCATGAAAAAAGGGTGAAACTACATAATTGAGAATTTTTTTCATAATTATTTTGGAAAAATATTATAATTATGAGATAATAATTATTTCATAATTGATATAATTGAGAAAAATATCATAATTTTCCAAAAGGTTTCTAGAGTTTCTCATTCCCTAGGAGATGACCTTGATTACTCACTAATTTGAGTTTGCGAGGACTCACCCATTAGTAGTTTCTATAACTTCTCATCATCCTGGGCATCCACATTCATCCTCCATGGACCTATCATTTACCTATTTATACTAGATCATTTGAGAGTGTCAAGCTAGTTCCAAAGAGATTGAGTTTTGGAGAGCCATGTTGTTTTTGTGTTGAGATATTGATACCCTATTGTTATCTTGATATCATCTTGAGAGCTTATGAGCTCTTATTTTATAGGAGAGTGCTCTTCCTACTCATCTATCACATTTAGTGGGGAAACGCAACTGGATTGCGGAGAGGATAAGTTGGAACTAAGGTATTGGACCATTATATTATGTTAATGAAGATCAATGTTTCCTCCCATATATGATTTCATGTAAGATATCGTAATTGCTTTATGTTATCGTTTATCTAATGATATTCCAAGGAAGATACTTTTTCTTATTTCTATGTTCATGATTGTCTGCAAGTATTTATATTGGAAGCAGATTAGATAGATCGCTCATGTGGAAGTGCAAGAGGTCTGCATGGAACTCAAGATCTATTCCCCACCTGCGAGGTGGCAAGGTAGTCTCTTCTCCATCATAGAATTAAGCGATTGCATTGATACTTCTAAATCATAAAGGATTGGAAATATAAGATGTATTTTTTTTTTGTGCTTTATGTGTCTGGTGGTCTATGGGACACTAGATAATGGAGCAACAACTCCTTGCAGTTTTGTATGCAATAGAACTGGTGATTTCAATGAGAGCACACTCTCTTTTGTGTCTACTTTTCCTTACATCCTGATCCAATCCTCTTGCTTTTTATTTTTTGGGTTTTCTCAAAAAATTTCACGTATTTTCAACTATTGTTTAGGGATATTATCTCTTTGCTTCAGATATGAATTGATCTTAGATCTAGAGGTTTTCTTTTTTTTATATGAGAGAATAGTAGATCACGCACCTCAAATAAAATTATGGAATTTTATGTAATTAATTTGATTGAAATTATCATAGATATATATTCCTCTTGGAATTTTACCAATTTTGTTTTATTTTTTATTTTACTGAAAACGGACTCCGTATGAAGGATTTATGGCCAATTACAATTGGCCAATTTTTTTATTCCGCCCACCTACATGATTGATTTTTTGGTTCAATTCTGATATTTTATGTATATATCTGAGTAAAAATAATTACATATTTATCTTCTTCTTTAAATTTTACCGCAAAAAAAAAAAAAAAAAACGCTGGAAACAGAGTCCATATGAGGAAGATATGGCTGATTGAAAATTCAACCTATTTTTTATCAATTTTCCCAATTTTCGGGTATTCTTGAGCTTGCTTGCTTAAATTTTCAGGTTTTTTCTTACTAATCTATTGGATATCTATTGGATATGTCATTTTATTTAGTTTATTAGCTATCATATATTTATTATTTATTTATTTTGGTCAGTATGTTCAACGTCTTCCTTTACTCATTGTTGTGCGATTTTCTTATTGAGTTTTGATTGGGTGACTTGGATTGAGTTTTGAGTTTTGCCCTTAACTTCATTATCAATTACGATTGGATATATTCAAAAAAAAATTATATATTATCTACACTTTACATTCATATTTTTGGATTGTTTCTCATTATCATGCCTTTTTGTTGACTGATCTCTTTGGTTTTTGAGCATTAATGTCAGAAACAGTGGTGTTTTGACATGTTGTGAGGCTTCCATATGATCAAGTTTTTTTTGGAAGTGATTTGTTACATTATATCACCCTCTTTAAGATCATTTTTAGGCCTCTATGCCTCTAGGGTGCAGTTTAGTCCCTTGTAGAACATTGCCCCTTGTGGAGCGAATGTGCTACAAGCCTAGCTTGATTAACATCACCATCTTTTGTTTTCACTTTAAATTTTGTTTTTGATTACTTTGAGTGCTTTGATTGGGCTTTGTTTCCCTACCTGCTTCAATTTTAGAGTTCTTTGTGTTTTTTCTTGAGATACTTTCTTTGGTCTCTTTTCTCGGTTTCATTTTTGGTGTGTGTTCGGGGCATTAATTAAAATTATTGGGTTATTTTCCATTCAGGAAGAGTTAGTAAAAATTGCATTTGAGTAGGCATTGGTGTGTTAGATAATCTATTTCCCTATCATAGTTACCATTCATTGAATTAAAAATGAAAATAATTGTATATAGCTACATTAGGGTGACTAATTAATAGTCCTACACACCATTTCAGCTCAACGCTACTTCCTGCTTGTGTAAACAACAGTCATTAAAATTAACATGATAATAAAATCAACTTGATTCACCTTTTATTTTTACTGGTAGTACACCAACATTAGCTTATGATATGGTATTGGAGGTATGACTGTGAGTTAACCACTCCAACCAGACAGAATCAACTCAAAATCTTGCGGTAGGGAGTGAAAATCCATTAGAAGTAGTGTGGTCTGGGAGTCCCTCCTCACAAAGGCGTTATGCACGAGGTCACACTTGGGATAAGAATTGTGACACAACCCATTTCTCTTAGTTTTGGGTGGCACGATATAGTGGAATTGGCATGCATACAAATGGTGTTTATCACTTGGGGACCACTTGGGAGGTAGCTCTCAAGGGTGTTTCAGTCTTTGCTCATTTTGGGGTTAATTTTCCTGCACTTGCATGTTTGTTTGTCCTACGACTATCCCCCAAAGTCGTATTCTACATAGATTCACAATGAGGCTCATCTTCTCTGTACTTGGGAGGAATATTAGTCATATTCTCTCAATTCACTCAGGGTGTGTTCCACTAGTGGGGGCACTTGTGCTGAGTTCATAGCTAAAAGGGATGTGAAGGAGGTTGTTAGTATAACTTTTCCACCACCATCTTCTTTTTATCATGTTTATGTGTGCTACCTTTTAGAAAAAATTTAGAGCATGCTCTTTGGTTCGAGTTAGTAGTTTTGGCCTTAGGGTGTTTGAAGTAACTTAACTGTGTTTTATTTACTATCACCTTGGATGAAATTGAAATTTGACGTTCATGTTGTCTTCAAGGTTTACTTCCTAAACAAAGTGGACTTATTTCTACTGCGCGAAGAGTGCCTCTTAGTGCTCATGACGTAGACCACCATATAGTGTTGCAATCTATGTCTGGCCCCACTCATAGAAATATGGTTTCTATTGAGAATTTAGCGGATGATTGTGATGCACCTGCAAATCCACATTTGAATGATCCTTTAGGACCTAATTTACTGTGGCTGAATCCTTACTATTCTACACTATCTCACACTTAGGTGTTGTTATCAACCATTTACCCTATGGCGGAGTCTAAGATTTCACTACCATCTACATCAACAGTCTCTGCTGCCATGAAAATGCTGTCATTTCTTAGCATATCTATCCCTAATCCTCCATCTACAATGATTACCTCTTCCTGGGGAATTCTACCTCTCTCATATATGTATCCCACTAGTTTCCCAAATGTTACTGTGCCCACACCATCCTCTATGTCGGCTACAATACCCTAGCCTAGTGAGTAAGTCCAAGAATTTATACACTTATTTTCCCAACCGACTATTCTTGTTCCTCAGTTAGGGACGGTTACTTCTGCTAGTCCATGAGGGTGATCACCAGTTGACATAAGCTTGGTATAGTTCACTCATTGGACAGATGCCACCAACCAGGGATTTTACTGGAGGGGCTAGTTTACCTAGGGGTCCCGGGTAACCCCACTTCCAGTACCCTGTCTTATCTAGGTCATTCCCCTTATGTCGGTCCTACTTCACAATCTAGTCCTTCTTTTAACCCTGGGTAAAACCCCATTAGTAGTCACACTTTTGGGGGTCCATTTCTCTCTGTAGGTTTGTACCTTGGGGGGAAACATCGATTCTACTAGTCACCGTAGCCTAGAGCAGCCTTCTGCTAGGGTGAACCCTTTTCACCACCAATAAGCTCATTTTTCAAATCTATTTTTGGGGGGGCCACAAGGCTAGTCAAGCTCACAATCTGTTTCTATACTCTCTTTATTTACCAAATCTTGCCAAAGTAACTGATGATCCCATCTATCACGATCCTTGGTGGCCATCGATGACTGCCAAATTACCATCTAATATTCCAAATTTTGAAGGGAAGCCTGGGGAGAATCCATCCAACCATATCACCACTTACCATCTATGGCATTCATCTAATTTGTCAGTGGAATATTTTGACAAAATTCACGTGTTCCAAAGAACGTTACCTGGGGATGCTACCAAATGGTATATCAAGTTAAACACTGCATCTTATGGTGATTTTGCCTTGTTACCACAAAATTTCAAGACAAATTTTCAGTTACCCACCCGATATGATCTTGACTCTGACCTTTTGTCTAAATTCAAACAACATGATGCCACACTTATCTCTGATCACATTCATGAGTGATGTCGTTGCAAGGGGTTAGTAAGAACCAAATCACCTGACAATATTCTCCCTAAATGGTTCATTAGATCACTCCAATATCAAATCGATAAATATTTGTTTATGTTTCAAGTTCTTACAGAAGAGAAAGCCATTCTAGCTGCCCAACAGTTGGATCTCATATATTCACAGTCAAGTACGATGTATGAAGTTTTTCCTAATGCCCCTAGGCCTTCCATTAACACAACTAAGCATGTTCCCGACCCACATACCGATGGCGTGATTGGGTATGTTGCCAATCTCATGAGCCAAATTGCTTCCCACCTTGGGCAACTTCTTTCTGCATCTCAATCCACAACAAGTGTGTATGGATCTGCTAAAGCACCCCCTCCTAAGCATTCCATGTTCTCACGGTAAATTCCACTCAACCAGAGAACAACTCTTAAACTGTTGGTAAAAAAAATAATAACAATAGAAAAAATAAACAACAAAATAAAACTTCCCAGGAGTTTAAACCCAACCGTGAGAGTTAGGGAGATGGCACCAATGAGCGTCACCAAAAAGTGAAGCTCCCTTGTAAAATTTGTCAGGGCGATCACCTTACTCATGAATGTCCTCAAATGGATGAAGTTCATAGGCTTCTTTCACCACCATCTTCTAAACAACTTGTCATTTAAACTCATCCATTCCCTACACAACCCCATCAAAAAATTATTGCTCAACCTTCTCGACCTCTTCAAGGGGGCAACGAGGGGTCGGGCCTCCCATATCCCTCTCAAATCAACCATCTTTATGTGCAAAGAATATGTTAACGTAACCACGTGATCTAAGTCTTATGATGTACCTGAGTCTAGTCCTCCTTCCAAAGACTAACCAACTCCACCTAGTTCCATTGGACGTTTGACTCTGGATAAGCCCATGGAACCTATTTATCACCTCGCCAAGGGTGTTTTACATAAGATGACAAACAACCCTTCTGCTAGGGCTGCTCAACACTATAGTATTGTTGAAGATCTAACGCATGTGCCATTTTCCATGTCTACTTTGGAGGTCTTGCAAATTTTTACTCATCATTGCAAAGCCTTGTTTTCTTCCATCGGTGGTGTTGACCGATTTGATTCAAGTGTCATTTCTTTTAATGTCTATAAATCCACTCCTTGCCTTTCCCGTCAATTTTTTTTTTAAATAATAGTGCCAGTTTTCCAAAAGAATATCCATCACACTCTTGTAGATGAGGGCTCTTCCACCTATATCATGTCCATATCCTATTATAAAACTATTTGCTTTCCAACTCTCGCCAAGTATAATACCACTCTCCAAGAAATTTTCGGTCATAATTTCATTCCTAAGGGGGTCCTCCCACATTTTTCGATATAGTTATGCGGTAAAACGGAACGTGCAGACATTGAAATTTTCGATGCTTCTTTAGATTATAACATGCTCCTTGGTCATCGCTGGTTTTATGCCATCACCATTGTGGTCTCATCCATGTGTCATCTACTTTTCTTTCCCAATGAAGTAAATATCATTACTATTGACCAGCTTGAATATTTCCTGCCATCAACCCAACTTTCTACTACTACTAGAACTACTGTACCACTTGTGGGGGACTATCCTGGTCAGTTTCAAAGTGTTGGCATAGGATTTTCAAAAGTTTCACCCTTATAGATTTTTTTCCTCAACTCCCTCCACCAAACACTCGCTCATATCATACCACTTTTCTATGTATCTGATCTCTTTTTCCACTTGTGGACCCCATAGAGCTCCTGATCTGTGGTTGGTGTCGCCTGTCCTTATTGAGGATGACCAATGTAGTGACCACCCTACACCACCTATTGTGGAAGAGATTTCCTATCCGAGAGTCCCATCAGTACCTCCTGACTTTGGTTAGAAACTTAATCCAAATATAAAATATGATCAGGTTATTTCACCCACACGGGCCTCCCCTCCGGTTGTTCCACATGACTCCCCTAATGAAGAGCCTCCCTGGTTAGTCAACTCGGAGGTCATGGATACATCCATCGATTATCATACGGAGTTTATGCCTCTTTCTGACTCTAATCTCTCTAGATTAGAACATGTAGAGCTTGACATATTAAACCTTGAATCGACCCATGAGGCATCTCCTTAGTTTCCCTTTGAACTTCCACCCATGGATCGAGTCAAGTCTTGGACTTTTAATAATGAACTTGCCAATGAATCATCCAACACCTCATCACTTGTTGATGAGTGTCTTGTACCTCCATTATGTCTTAATCCTCAATTGTGTCCATAGGGATTTTTTGAAAGTATGACTATGTTAGATTACCCTTGGCATGGTCAACCGTTCCGGATAGGGAAGCGTGACATCCTTTGGCATGGACCCATTTTAGTGAGAATATGGTTCCCTTTCCCTCCATGAGTTTGCATATAAAAACCCTTGGCATGTGCCCTGTTGTGGGTACACATTAACGTGACCTACCATACTGAGTTGCGCAAGTACATATTGTATATAAGAGTGTGATGATTTATCCCCTTTTTTGGTTTGGTGTGTGATGTGAAAATTTTTCATGCCTTATCTATGCCAAAATTAGAAAAAAATTATAAAATCCCAAAAAAAAATCATAAAATTCAAAAAAACCAAAATATAGGTCTTGTCTTTCGCTCATCCATGATTATTTATTTCATTATGTGATTTAACTATGGATCTAGTATTTTAAGATGGTTTTTATAGGAAAGGGTCATGTTTCTATTGCAACATCCATTTTACCTTGGGTACGTTTCCCTTATTGGAATATAGGTGCAGGTCGCTTTTGCCGAGTTTGCATTTCGATCGCTAACACTATTTATGCCTTAGGTATGACCCCGTAAAATTGAGATTTTTTCCACTTCTTATATGCATGTCATAGCCTGGTGATAAATGTTATCTGCTCATGGATACCGTAGTTATCACTTTATTGTCGTCTTATTTTCCATGGAGTATTTTTTAATTATCTCTTGGAATCCCTCCTTCTAACGCGCCATGAATTTTAATTTGAGCCTCATGTCCTCTTCTTTGTCTCTTTTCTAGCCATACCCTGGGAGGATTCCACACTCTATCCCATGTGATTTCCACTTTTATTAGCCTACTTCTGTAGTTTGAGCCTTGGTTTTCCTCTTCCATTGTTATCATGTGCTTGACCTATCATCCACTTTCACTTGGTGTTCTACCCTTTCTTGGAGGAACCACTACAATGAGTGGTAGTATTACCTAGCCTCCTATCCACTTTATGTCATGAGAAGTTCCACCATTACCGAAACCAGTTGCTACCCTTTATACCACATGTTCTTTGACGAGGAGTTTCTTTTTTCTATTTTCATTTTCCTTAACTTAGAAAATATTGTCGAGTGAACTTGTCTACTTCACGCTTGTAAAAGTACCTGAATTTTCATCTACCTGGTATAAGTTTAACCATTTTCTGGACTAGGATAGGCTAGTTATGAAAAAGTAATACCCTAGTCAATTGTGGCTAAGAGGTTCTCCCTTTTATACTTTTATCTCTTTTTTTTTACTCGGGGGACAACTTTAAAAAAAAAAGGAATTTATAAAACGAGAAGGGAAGGAACATAAATCTTCATTTTTCACCCATTGGTAGCATCAATTGCTTCACCCTCGAACATGCCACTTGTTTGTCTCATTATCTTACAATTGGTTTTTACCTTGCTTAGGAGTCGTACGACTCATATGAGTCTCTTTACTCCTCTGTCTAGTTACTCTTCCGGTCATATCGAGCATGCCTTGATGCCTCTTGCATCGGTTTATTATATCACATGGTGCTCATTAGTCATGTTGGCGGGTCACTCTTGTGTCATGTTTTTATGTATTCAAGGGAAGTCTCAGCCTATGTCAGTCATCTGCAGTAGCTCGTTGACCTTTTTGAGTCGACCATCCCTACATCAGTTGTACCCCATCACTTCATGAATTCATCCATACATCACATCACTTTGTTCTCTTTTCTCGGTTTCATTTTTGGTGTGTTTTCGAGGCATTAATTAAAATTATTGGGCTATTTTCCATTCAGGAAGAGTTAGAAAAAATTGCATTTTAGTAGGCATTGGTGTGTTAGATAATCTATTGCCCTATCATAGCTACCATTCATTGAATTAAAAATGAAAAGAATTGTATATAGCTACATTAGGGTGAATAATTAATAGCCCTACACACCATTTCAGTTTCACGCTGCTTCCCGCTTGTGTAAACAATAGTCATTAAAATTAACATGATAATAAAATCAACTTGATTCACCTTTTATTTTTACTGGTAGTACACCAACATTAGCTTATGATATGGTCTTGGAGGTAGGACTGTGAGTTAACCACTCCAACCAAACAGAATCAACTCAAAATCTTGTGGTAGGGAGTGAAAATCCATTAGAAGTAGTGTGGTCTGGGAGTCCCTCCTCACAAAAGGGTTATGCACAAGGTCACACTTGGGATAAGCATTGTGACACAACCCATTTCTCTTAGTTTTGGGTGGCGCGATATAGTGGAATTGGCATGCATACAAATGGTGTTTATCACTTGGGGACCACTTGGGAGGTAGCTCTCAAGGGGGTTTCAGTCTTCGCTCATTTTGGGGTTAATTTTCTTGCACTTGCGTGTTTTTTTGTCCTACGACTATCCCCAAAAGTCATATCCTACATAGATTCACAATGAGGCTCATCTTCTCTGTACTTGGGAGGAATATTAGTCATATTCTCTTAGTTCGCTTGGGGGGTGTTGCACTAGTGGGGGCACTTGTGCTGAGTTCACAGTTAAAAGGGATGGGAAGGATGTTGTTAGTATAAATATTCCACCACCAGCTTCTTTCTATCATGTTTATGTGTGCTACCTTTTAGAAAAATTTTAGAGCATGCTCTTTGGTCCGAGTCAGTAATTTTGGCCTTAGGGTGTTTCAAGTAAATTAACTGTGTTTTATTTACAATCACCTTGGATGAATTTGCACTTCGACGTTCATGTCGTCTTCAAGGTTTACTTCCTGAACAAAGTGGACTTATTTCTACTACACAGAGAGTGCCTCTCAGTGTTGGTGACATAGACCACCATATAGTGTTGGAATCTATGTCTGGCCCCACTCATAGAAATATGGATTCTATTGAGAATTTAGCGGATGACTCTGATGCTCCTGAAAATCCACCTTTGAATGATCCTTTAGGATCTAATTTAATGTGGTTGAATCCTTACTATTATACACTGTCTCACACTTAGGTGTTGTTATCAACCATTTACCCTATGACAGAGTCTAAGATTTCACTACCATCTGCATAAATAGTCTCGGCTGCGATGAAAATGTTGTCATTTCTTAGCATATATATCCCTAATCCTCTGTCTACAATGATCACTTATTCCTGGGGAATTATACCTCTCTCATATATGTATCCCACTAGTTTCCCAAATGTTACTGTGCCCACACCATCCTCTATGTCGGCTACAGTCCTCTAGCCTAGTGAGCGAGTAAGTCCAGGAATTTATACACTGTTATTTTCCCAGCCGACTATTCTTGTTCCTCAGTTAGGGACGGTTACTTCTGCTAGTCCATGGGGGTGATCACCAGTTGACATAAGCTTGTTATAGTTCACTCTTTGGAGGGACACCACCACCCAGGGATTTTACTGGAGGGGCTAGTTTACTTGGGGATCCTGGGTAACCCCACTTCCAGTACCCTGTCTTATCTAGGCCATTCCCCTTATGTCAGTCCTACTTCACAGTCTAGTCCTTCTTTTAACCTTGGGTAAAACCCCATTAGTAGTCACACTTTTGGGGGTTCATTTCTCTTTGTAGGTTTTTACCTTGGGGGTAAACATCGATTCTACCATTCACCCTAGCCTAGAGCAGCCTTTTGCTAGGGTGAACCCTTTTCACCACCAATAAGCTCATCTGTCAAATCTACTTATGGGGGGGCTGCAAGGTTGGTCAAGTTCTTCTTATGCATATGACCCATTTAGTCAAATTCACAATCTGTTTCTATACTCTCTTTATTTACTAGATCTTGCCAAATTGACTGATGACCCCATCTATCACGATCCTTGGTGGCCATCGATGACTGCCAAATTACCATCTAATATTCCCAAGTTTGAAGGGAAGCCTAGGGAGAATCCATCCACCCATATCACCACTTACCATCTATGGCATTCATCCAATTTGTCAGTGGAATATTTTGTCAAACTTCACGTGTTCCAAAGAACGTTACCTAGGGATGCTTCCAAATGGTATATCAAGTTAAATACTGCATCTTATGGTGATTTTTCCTTGTTACCACAAAATTTTGAGACAAAGTTTTAGTTACCCACCTGATATGATATTGACTCTGACCTTTTGTCTAACTTCAAACAACATGATGCCACACTTATCTCTGATCACATTCATGAGTGATGTCGTCGCAAGGGGTTAGTAAGAACCAAATCACCTGAAAATATTCTCCGTAAATGGTTCATTAGATCACTCCAATATCAAATCGATAAATATTTGTTTATGTTTCAAGTTCTTACCGAAGAGAAAGCCATTCTAGCTGCCGAACAGTTGGATCTCATATATTCACAGTCAAGTACGATGTATGAAGTTTTTCCTAATGCCCCTAGGCCTTCCATTAACGCAACTAAGCATGTTCCTGACCCACATACCGGTGGCATGATTGGGTATGTTGCCAATCTCATGAGCCAACTTTCTTCCCACCTTGGGAAACTTATTTTTGCATCTCAATCCACAACAAGTGTGTATGGCTCTGCTAAAGCACCCCATCCTGAGCATTCCATGTTCTCACGGTAAAGTCCACTCAACCAGAGAACAACTCTCAAACTTTTGGTAAAAAAAATAATAACAATAGAAAAAACAAACAACAAAATCAATCTTCCCAAGAGTTTAAACCCAACCGTAAGAGTCAAGTAGAGGGAACCAATGAGCGTCACCAGAAAGTGAAGTTCCCTTGTAAAATTTATCAGGGCGATCACCTTACTCATGAATGTCCTCAAATGGATGAAGTTCATAGGCTCCTTTCACCACCATCTTCTCAAAAAATCTTCGTTTAAACTCATCCATTCCCTACACAACCCCAATAAAAAATTATTTCTTAACCTTCTCGACCTCCTCAAGGTGGAAACGAGGGGTCGGGCCTCCCATCCCCCTCACAACTCAACCATCTTTATGTGCAAAGAATATGTTAACGTAACCACATGATCTAAGTCTTATGATGTACCTGAGTCAAGCCCTCCTTTCAAAGACTAACCAATTCCACCTAGTTCCATTGGACGTCTGACTCTGGATAAGCCCATGGAACCTGTTTATCACCTCGCCAAGGGTGTTTTACATAATATTACAAACAACCCTTCTGCCAGGGCTGCTCAACATTATAGTATTGCTGAAGATCTAGTGCAAGTGCCTTTTTCCATGTCTACTTTGGAGGTGTTGCAAATTTTTACTCATCCTTGCAAAGCCTTGTTTTCTACCATCAATGGTGTTGACCCATTTGATTCAGGTGTCATTTCTTTTAATGTCTATAAATCCACTCCTCACCTTTCCCATCATTTTTTTTTTAGATAATAGTGCCAGTTTCCCAAAATAATATCCATCACACTCTTGTAGATGAGGGCTCTTCCATCTGTGTCATGTCCATATCCTATTATAAAATTATTTGCTCTCCAACTCTTGCCAAGTATAATACCACTCTCCAAGAAATTTTTGGTCATAATTTCATTCCTAAGGGGGTCCTCCCACATTTTTCGATATAGTTATGGGGTAAAAGGGAACATGCTAACATTGAAGTTTTCGATGCTTCTTTAGATTATAACATGCTCCTTGGTCATCGCTGGTTTTATGCCATCACCATTGTGGTATCATCCGTGTGTCATCTACCTTTCTTTCCAAATGAAGGAAATATCATTACTATTGACCAGCCTGAATATTTCCTGCCATCAACCCAAATTTCTACTACTACTAGAATTACTGTACCACTTGTGGGGGACTATCCTGTTCTATTTCAAAGTGTTGGTGCGGGATTTTTCAAAAGTTCGCCCTTATAGATTTTTTTCCTCAACTCCCTCCACCCAACACTCGCTCATATCATACCACTTTTCTATGTATCTGATCTCTTCTTCCACTTGTCGACCCCATAGAGCTCCTGATCTGTGGTTGGTGTCGCCTGTCCTTATAGAGGATGACCAATATAGTGACCACCCTACACCACCTATTATGGAAGAGATTTCCTATCCGACAATCCCATCAGTACCTCCTGACTTTGGTTAGAAACTTAATCCAAATATGGAATACGATTAGGTTGTTTCACCCACATGGGCCTCCCCTCCGCTTGTTCCACATGACTCCCCTGATGAAGAGCCTCCCTGGTTAGTCAAATCAGAGGTCATGGATACATCCACTGATTATCATACGGAGGTTATACTTCTTTCTAACTCTAATCTCTCTAAATTAGAACATGTAGAGCTCGACATATTAAACCTTGAATCAACCCACGGGGCATCTCCTTAGTTTCCCTTGGAACTTACACCCATGGTTCAAGTCAAGTCTTGGGCTTTGAATAATGAACTTGCCAATCAATCATCCAACTCCTAACCACTTTTTGATGAGCGTCTTGTACCTCCATTATGTCTTAATCCTCATTTATGTCCATAAGGATTTTTTGAAAGTATGACTATGTCAGATTGTCCTTGGCATGGTCAACCGTTCCGGATTAGGAAGTGTGACATCCTTTGGCGTGGCCCCATTTTAGTGAGACATATGGTTCCCTTTCCCTCCGTGATTTTTCATATGAAAACCCTTGGCATGTGCTCTGTTGTGGGCACACGTTAACATGACCTACCATACTGAGTTGCGCAAGTACATGCTGTATATAAGAGTGTGATGATTTATCCCCTTTTTTGGTTTGGTGTGTGATTTGAACATTTATCATGTCTTATCTATGCCAAAATTAGAAAAAAATTATAAAATCCTAAAAAATTTCATAAAATTCAAAAAAACCAATATATAGGTCTTGTTTTTTGCTCATCCATGATTGTTTATTCCATTATGTGATTTAACCATGGATCTAGTATTTTTAGATGGTTTGTACAGGACAGGGTCGTGTTTCTATTGCAACATCCATTTTACCTTGGGTACGTTTCCTTTACTGGAATATAGGGATAGGTCACTTTTGCCGAGTTTTCATTTCGACCGTTAACACTATTTATGCCTTAGGTATGACCCCATAAAATTGAGATTTTTTCCACTTCTTATATGCATGTTGTAGCCTGGTGATAAATGTTAACTGCACATGGATAGCCTACTTAGCACCCTATTATTGTATTAGTGTCCATGGATGAATTTTTAATTACCTCTTGGAATCCCTCCTTCTAACCCTCCATGAATTTGAATTTGAGCCTCATGTGCTCTTCTTTGTCTCTTTTCTAGCCATACCTTAGGAGGATTACACACTCTATCCCCTGTGATTTCCACTTTTATTAGCTTGCTTCTGCAGTTTAAGCCTTGGTTTTCCTCTTCCATTATTATCATGTGCTTGGCCTATCATCCACTTTCACTTGGTGTTTAAACCTTTCTTGGAGGAACCACTACAATGAGTGGTACTATTACCTAGCCTCCTGTCCGCTTTATGTCATGAGAAGTTCCACCATTACCGAATCCAGTTTGTACCCTTTATACCACACGTTCCTTGATGAGGAGTTTCCTTTTTCTATTTTCATTTTCCTTAACTTAGAAAAGATTGTCGAGTGAACTTGTCTACTTCACGCTTGTAAAAGTACTTGAATTTTCATCTACCTAGTATAAGTTTAACCATTTTCCACACTAGGATAGACTTGTTACAAAAAAGGAATACCCTAGTCAATTGTGGCTAGGAGGTTCTCCCTTGTATACTTTTATCTCTTTTTTTGACTCGGGGGACAACTTAAAAAAAAAAAGGAATTTATGAAAAGAGAAGGGAAGGAACATATATCTTCATTTTTCACCCATTGGTAGCATCAATTGCTTCACCCTCGAACACGCCACTTGTTTGTCTCATTATCTTACAGTTGGTTTTTACTTTTTTTAGGAGTCGTACCACTTATATGAGTCTCTTTACTCCTCCGTCTTGTTACTCTTCCTGTCATATTGAGCATGCCTTTATGCCTCTTGCATCGGTTCATTATATCACATGGTGCTCGTTAGTCATGTTGGCGGGTCACTCTTGTGTCATGTTCTTATGTATTCAAGGGAAGTCTTAGCCTATGTCGTTCATCTGCAGTAGCTCATTGACCTTTTTGAGTCGACCATCCCTACGTCAGTTTCACACCATCGCTTCATGAATTCATCAGACATCATCATCCTGGTTTATTTTATGTCAATTGATGGGGGATAAATCAAGGCCCTCATTCAACGAATCTTCTCCTGTGAAATCTAGTCCATTATGTTGGAGCTTGATCTAGGAACTAGTAGCAACTTGGAGCTTGCAGCCCTTAGTGGAAAGCTTCCTTGTGATCGATAGTGGGTTTACATCATTGCATCCTCATTGGTCGAGTTCACTAGTGTTCGACATCAACTCATATATTCACACTTAATAAAATTTACTATGTACATTGGGGTACATTTACCCCATTGGTGGATTACCTCTCATTTTTCACTGGTTTACCTCATTGGCTAGTAATTAGGTAGTCTTTACCATTGCTCAACTTCAGCTCATCTATTCACATGTGTAGGTTCGTACCATCGGGGTTATGTCGAAAGCCCTGGGTTAGGGACATCTCATTCTTATATGCCACCCTTCCGAGGCCGCGTTGGAGTTATGTATCATTTATGTACTTTCAGGGATATCTGGGACACTTCTCTTTCTATCATGTGTCCATAGTCCTACCGATGTATATTTTGACATGGATCCAAAATTCTATTACTGAATTACTATGCTCTTTCATTAAGTCACATGGATCCACCATGTATGTATGTTGTGGCCTTGTTCTAGCACTTTATGTCATGGATCTACAGTGTATGTTTTGGCAGCCATGATCAATATTTTACTATGATTGAGCATGGGTATGCTCGCCTCGGGGATGTTAACAACATAATTGAACTTCAACTTCAATGTTTCCCAACCCGTGTTCTTGGCTCTATTTCCTCGTTGCCACTTGGACCTCTAATTTTGATCATAATTTATTTCGGTCATCAACTTCTCATTCTGACCTCATACATTACAGGGCATCTGTTATAGCCCTATTTTCCACTCCATTTTCTCATTCTCACCTTCTCATTCTGACCTCATACATTACGGGGCATCTGCTATAGCCCTATTTTCCACTCCATTTTCTCATTCTCACCTCATACATTAAGGGGCATCTGCTATAGCCCTATTTTCCACTCCATTTTCTCATTCTCACCTCATACATTAAGGGGCATCTGTTATAACCCTATTTTCCACTCCATTAATTTATAGTGAGAGAAACCTAATATTAACTTACCTTTTCTTTTACTTATCTGAGATTTATCCCATGATAAAAGGGTGAAATTACATAATTGAAAAAAATCTCATAATTATTCTGCCAAAATATTATAATTATGAGATAATAATTATTTCATAATTGATATAATTGAGAAGTTACTTGAGAACACTATTTATGTTTTCCTCCGCACATATAGACTTACTAGTGGTTACTACCCACCAAAATTACTTATACTCAAGTAAATAACATATTTATTGTGAGCTACATCCCCCAATAATTTAACCAAGTCTTGCCATAAAAAATGGATGGGAATAAGATGTAAATAAATATGCTTACCAGAAGTTACTTGAGAAGACTATTTATTTCCAGGACTTGTCATCATTTGACCAATGTAAGTTATAATCATTTATGCAAATTTCGAGAGGGTATCATTTCTAAATAGACTTGGAGGGATTAAATTTCCCTAAAAAACAAAATTATAATATAACAAATTAAATTTCACTTTTTTATTGCTTTTAACTTTTTTATTATTAATTGACCAAAAATTTGAATATTTACACACATTTACAACACTACAACATCTACTTCATACTTAACTCTATATTTTAAATGTCTAATACTCTCTTTACTCCATACTAAATAAAATACCTCTTAAAAACAATAATTTTTTTAAATATAATAGTTAAAAATTAGTTGCATGGAAAAAAATTCTTCTCATTTTTAAAAATACAAAGTTTACAACTTATTATTTATAATAGTTAAAAATAAAAATTAATAAATATCAGTTTTAAATAAAGCTATTTGAAAAATAGAATAATCAATTTTATATAAAATAGTATGAAAGAAAATTTAAGATTAATCATCATCAGAACATGAAGGCTAATTTCACACATCGCAATTACCAGTGGAAAATTAAAAAGGGCATTTAGAAAAAGCCATAAAAAGGGCATCTAGAAAAAGCCAATTACCTACAAACTATAGCTTTATGAACAGAAGCCATAAAAATGACATTTAATAAAAGCCATTTACCTACAAACTATAGCTTTTATGAAAAGGATAAATCATGCAAAGTAACAGAATATTCGAGAAGAAAAAAGCCGAGACGTCGGTCATGTACATACTAGTAGTTAGGAAATTACAGATCTATGAATTCAGTGAGCATTGAATGTGAACTGTTCCCCAGATTCGAAAGAACGTGTAAAGCTATTCAAAGTAAGGAAGGCTGGATGGTGATGTACAAAGAAAAGCAGGGGTTGCTGTGGCCTGGATCAACAGGCAGTCCGGCGACAAGTTGGGCAACACTAACTGCTCTGTCTTGCAGGCTTTGGGGTTCCTTAAAACCCTTCTCTCTTCAGAGAACATGATCGGTTCCAGGCACTCAAACACACTAGCTTCATGGTTGGTTTTACATTTATCAGAAGAACACACTCTTTCCCGCTTCTGATAGTATAACGAAGAAACTTCGATCTCTGTCATTGCATTCGAAAATTGGTGGCCACCATTAAGGGTGGTTGACTGAGACGTATCTTCGTATTCATCACCTGAAACCACCGTTTCTTCTTTCACAACGTGACCAGTTATTGACTGATGTTCCATCGACTTCTGAGAAGCAGCCTTTTTGTATATTCGGCATAAAACAATATCCTTCCCCTGAACAAGGCAATTTACTTTCCTCAGTAAAAATACGAAACCTTATATACTATCGTAACCAACTTTAACAGAATACGTATTAAACACTGAGATTCATATAAAAGCTCGATGAAGAATTTAAGGTGTAGATCTCTGCGTTCTCATTAAGCCCTGAGATTGATGGGAAACGTTCAGGTTGAAATCGGAAGCCATTTTCAAGTTCAACCACTAAGAATGCTAAAAAGCATTATAGCATTATAGATGTAAATATATGGTAGCTGTTTTGTGTTTGGAAGGGTTTGAAAAAACTGCAGCTACATAACTTTCGGCCTATTAACTACTGAGAGGTATAGAAAAGTTTCAAACCCTCACCGCATAGCTTCACAAAAAATTGCAACTCCAACCACAATTTAAAAAAAATAAAAATCTCTAATGTTCAAACCTCCTGCATGCTTAGAGGAGTATAACAAGATCTCATGCCTTATTACCTGAAGGATTAAAAATCTGATTATTAATTGTTTTTTTATTTTTACAATATGAAAATTTATTTTAACTCAATTGTCAAATATGTAGTGGGACAGTCATTACTGATTGCTATTAAAATTTAAGTTATTATTATTATTCAAACAAAACTACTCCACCTGAAATTACCAATTAGTAGTCAAAATGCTTTAACTCCTCTCAAAAAGCCTATAAATCTTGATGGGTTATCCTATTTCCTAAAGTGGACGATCTCTTAGAATCTTAGAAAAACAGAAACAATTCGAGAGCACACTAAAAAGCCATTAGTGAATCATTCAAAAATACCTTTTAAAATTTAGATAACTTCAATTTTAAATTTCTGAAAAGGCAAAAAAGCCTCTCATAATTACACTGCTAAAAAAATATCACTACACACTATGTACGGAAGATCTGGATGAAATGATTATGAAAGTAAAATTAATGACCTTGGCTGTGGAGGATTTGACATCTGGCATCCTGTACTCGTTCATAATCCAGTCCGTCCTCTGCCCGTACGGAGCTTTTCCCTTATAAAACACGAGAATTTTCTTGAGCCCGATGCACTGAAGCTGCTCGTTGCGAATTGCCCTGTCTGAACCTGTGGCCTTCCAGTAACCGGACTTGGTTAATCTGTTAGGCCGAGCGCTTGAATTCTTGTGATCTCTTGGAACGAAAAAGAACCACTGTCTCTCCCCAACATCATAAGCCAAACCTGAAAGCACTCGAACATATAAATTACTATTCTGTGATTCTTTTTAAAAATAATTCTAACCTGAGAAGTAGCTGAGAGAAGATAAACATACCTGGTAACTCGCAGGGATCGTATCTGTACAAATCCAATGTTGGTATGATTATATCGAAACTCATTGAGTGGTCGCCCTGGATCCTCTTCTTCAGATAGAAGCCAACCAGTTCCTCTTCCGTGGGATGAAATCTGAAGCCCGGAAGATCCATTAAAAACTCTCCCTACACAGTCCCGACTGGGGATAAAAGCGTTTATACGAGTATCCTCACAATGTTCTCTCTCGATAAAGTGTTATCATCAATGGCAGTGCCTGTAATTAAGTTATATGTCCCGCATACGCCAAAGATGGATGGACCCCTTACGGGAATTGTCTGGAGGACTTTAGGTAAACGATCCACGCTGGCGAGTCGTGAAGAATCTACAGACGGGATCGTTCAAAGTCTGTATTCCTGCTGACCTACGGGTCGTCAGCGTAGTTGACACTTCAAAGTTTAAAGTCCTGTGTACTTAATTTCTCAGAAATTTCGATGAAGATGCGTATCATCCGAATTTCGGGCCACATAATAGACTAGGTGATTCTCCCGAAACTGGCGTAAATTTTTGATTTGATGGGAATAATTTGGTCGTCCTTTTTAGAACCACTGTTATCGAATTGTTATTACAATAAATCAGCAATAATAAAGAAGCATATATTCCGTGTGGGGACAAGTCCATTTCCCAATTATACAATTCAGAAATAATTCGGAAATGGTCGTTGGTTAATAATAACAACGGTATTATTATAATAATTATATTATTATATATGTGATGCACTAGGGAAATTGCATGTGGTTTTAAAACTAATAATATATATATATATATATATATATATATATATATTCGTTTAGATTCATTTTCTATTAATTTAGAGAGGAATTTAATATCTTGTTGTGCAAAGTTTTTTTTAAGTGTAAAATTTGAGAAACAGTTTCCACTTTGAGAGATTTTACCCTTCATGAGCTTGATAAATCGGGTGTTAAAATAGATCTAGCCTTGTTATATAATACTATATAATATCTTAGCCTGCAAACATACACACTCACTATATAATATCCATATTTGTATCTATGTATCTCTTTCTTATTCCCTCTCTTTATCTCAACCCCCAAACATACACACAATCTCTCTCTCTCCCTCCCTCTTCCTCTCTGTCGCTCTTTCTTCCCCTTCTCTATCTCTCTCTCTTCCTCTTCTCCACTTCTCTCTCTCTTCCCTCCCACTCTGCTCTCTCCCCATCGCTCCCTTGTCACTCCCTCTTTCTCTCCACCTTTCTCCCTCTATTCTTTCTTGTTCCTTCCCTCTATCCCCCTCCAACTCCATCTCTCTCTTGAGTCGTCTCTCTCCGTTTTTCTCCTACCTCCCCATATCTTTGCCCCCATCTCTCTCAGTCTCTCTCTCTTCCCCTTCTCTCCCTATCTCTCTCCATCTCTCCCTTCTCCCTCTCTCTCTCTCCATCTCTATCTCTCTATGTCTTGGTTCTTTCCTCCCTCTCATTCCCCCTCCAAATCCATCTCTCTCGCTCTCCCTCTCTCCTCTCTCTCACCTCCCTCTCTCCTAGTCACTTTGTTTGTTGTCATCGCTTGGATCCTTAGTTAAGGTGAATCTATGTTGGTTCTTACCAGTGCTATTTATATTATATAAATTTTACATCTTTAAATATACAAGTATTCCCTTTTTTAATTTTATTAAAACCTTAATTACGTCGTAAGAAGTCTTTCTTTGAAAACAACTCTTCTAGCTGCCACTGTGTGTCTCTGTGCACCAATGGATCAAATGTTAGACGATTGAAATGTTTTAAGCTATTAGATCCATGCCTCCTTCATTTACGCTCTATTAATTACCTAACTAACTCACCAAACACTATTAATTTCTCTTCCACCTAAATATGAAATAAGATATGACCCTCTAAGTTCGAGATCAATGGAGAGTCGCAGGAAAAAAGAAAAAGCTTGTTGCAGCAGCACTAGTCATCGATCTTCACCGAAAGCCACCAAAGGTTATTGAAGTAAAATGAAAAACTTCAAGCAGCTCGTGAAAAACGCGAGAATGAGAATGGCAGGAAGACACCGGTCACTAAGAATGCAGTACTGGATCAAACAAATAATGCGTTAGAGGCGTTAACCGATCTTTCCGTTTGAAATCCGCCAGCCGAACCTGCAGCAGCATTACCAACCATGGTAGAAGACATTTCCGTACACCGACCTAACTGTGCTGTCGAGCCGCCTAGAACCCAGGATGGGAAGACATCGAGCCGCTAGGAACCTTGGCTAGAACACATGATATCGTTCTAGGACGAGTGAGACATTCAATCTCTGTGACGATGTTTTTAAATACACATGATTTCGGTGATGATGTTATAGCAATTTTTTAGATGATCAGAGTTGTTTCCGATTGACTGATCTCTCGTTTCTTTTTGGAGATGATATCAAACATACATTTCTCCTCTCGTTTCTTTTTGCACTTTTACATTCTTCCATATCAATATCTTCAATGTACTTTATCTCCAAAACTGAAGTTTAACTTTACTAATATAAGTTATTTTGGGATTAAATGTTTTAATTGCGTGTTCTACACTTCTTGTGGTGAAAGTGATAGCCCAAAGAATGAATTACAAAATTGATAAGTTCTTGATTTAAGGTTTATGGCAACACAGTGTTTACCTCATCTTAAAATATGAGTAGAAATCCATCAAGGACTCTCCACATCCAAGGTCCACTGTTGTTAAATTTTTACATTTTAGTATTAGTTTTTTATGAAGCTTAAGTGATAGCCCAAAGAATGAATTACAAAATTGATAAGTTTTTGATTTAAGGTTTATGGCAACACAGTGTTTACCTCATCTTAAAATATGAGTAGAAATCCATCAAGGACTCTCCACATCCAAGGTCCACTGTTGTTAAATTTTTACATTTTAGTATCAGTTTTTTATGAAGCTTAAGTGATAGCCCAAAGAATGAATTACAAAATTGATAAGTTTTTGATTTAAGGTTTATGGCAACACAGTGTTTACCTCATCTTAAAATATGAGTAGAAATCCATCAAGGACTCTCCACATCCAAAGTCCACTGTTGTTAAATTTTTACATTTTAAAATATGGACAAAAACTCATCAAGGGCTCTCCACATTCAAAGTCCACTGTTGTTAATTTTTTACATTTTAGTATCAGTGTTTTGATGAATTCTTATGATATTTTTTTTTCATTGTTTTTTAAGTCTCTTATTTATGAGAGTAATAATGAAATGGAATCCTACTTTATATTATATTGGAAGTTCAAATTAGTTTTAAAATACAGTTTAAGTGGATGCGATTATAATTTTTCTATCCCGATTATATCAACATTTTTTCAACTTTTGTACCATATCAGTTTACAGATATTGTGGAGTTATTAACCATGGGTATTACCACGCCTAAATCCTACACGCACGCAAAACAGTTGGCGACCCACCTAAACTCTTTCCGAGACAGAATCAAATGTATACATAAATAAAGCCCGAACAGAATCAAATGTATACATAAATAAAGATGGGACATTTTATAGTAACTCCTAATGTTCATTCTTGAATAGTTATTTTGACTATTGTTTGATTTCATTAGAGCATTTTGTTTATTTAGTAATGGTTATATAATGTTTTATTAATAGAAATGACATTTTATTGTTTAAAAAGTAATAAATATTATATTAGTAAAAATAATTATTAAATATAAAATTTAAATGTTAGGTTTAAAAAAATAAAAATGATAATGATTTAATTAAGATAATAATTTTTTGAAATTAAAATATTTTAATGAAGTTTTATGTAAATTGTTTAAAGATTGTGAAAGATATTTTTAATTATCTATTTTTTAAAGTATTATATTTTACATTTGTGGTTTTATATTTTGTTTATTGTCTAATGTATGTATATAAAAATTATAAGTTTGTCTAAATTTGATTGTGAAAAATAGCAAATTTGTAAAAAATTGATTGTGAAAATGTTTTTTTCTAATGATATAGCTGGTAGAATTATTGTCACTTTTTATTTTTTTAATGATTCAACTAAGATTAACATTTCATGTTGTCATGAGGAATTTTTTTATTTTTCATGTTAGTAACCTTTTATAACTCTAGGAGGTTCTTAATATTGCCTTTTTCTTCTTCTTCTTTTTAATAAATGGAAATCCAATACAAATTTAAAAAGAAGATTAGGTAAGAGAATTTTAGTATTATAAATTTTTTGTTTGTCCAACTTATCTTATGTGAATGTTGATTTACCTAAACTTGGCTAGAATGTGCAATACCTCCCCATGAGGTTTGAACATAATAGGTAATGGAAATTGAACTGCATATGAAACAAATAATTTATACATTAATTTTTTTTTTAAATGTTTCAATTTTAAACTAAAGTGAATTTGTAAATTTTTTTTTTTAGAAAAAAAAATCACTTTGATATATTATAGTAGTTCTTACTTGAGTAATATTTCAATTTGAAATTATATTCTTTATTAATAAAGTTTCTTTATTTAGTAGGGAGTAAACTAAAAAATTTGTAATAAGATAATAGGAGAAAAAATATTCACAATAGAGTTTTTTTGAATAAGTAAATCTGTGTCAAATATTTTAACAAGAAACTAAATTTATAATTATAAAATATAAAACTATAACTTAAATTTGTGATTCTACTTTGCATTTTTTTCTTATGCATATAAAGAAAGGCTAAACCAAGCTTGGAGTTAAGAAAATAAACCATAACATAAAAAACAATATATCCTTCCAAAAATGTCTCCATATTAAAATGACATTCACTTTTTTGTATACCAAGACTAATGTTCTTCATATCACACCCTTAAGAGGAAACCAAGCTTGGAGTTAAAATAATAAACCATAACATAAAAAATAATATCTCCTTCCAAAAATGTCTCCATATTAAAATGAAATTCACTTTCTTGTATACCAAGACTATTGTTCTTCATATCACACCTTTAAGAGGAAATGAGATGGTGATGGTGTAACATAGGATTGAGTATTCAATCCAAATCATTTCCAAGCCACATTTGTAGCCTTGAGATTTAAAAATTTCCATCATAAATTGTATTACTATGCCATGGTTGTGAATATTAATGTTGGCCCATTAATTTATACAAAACCAAATTCATGTTGTATTCCTATGATGGTTTGGATGGTGTAACATAGGATTGAGTATTCAATCCAAATAATTTCGAAGAAACATTTGTGGCCTTGAGATTCAAAAATTTCCATCATAAATTCTAAAATTATTGGATGGGTGTGAATATCAATGTCGACTAATTAATTTATACAAAAATAGCCTCAAGTTGTATTCCTATGATGGTTTGGGATGGTGTAACATGGGATTGAGTATCTCAAGTTGTATTCATATGATGGTTTGGGATGGTGTAATATAGGATTGAGTATTGAATCCAAATCATTTCCAAGGCACATTTGTATCCTTCAGATTCAAAAATTTCCATTATAAATTCTATATCTATGGGATGGGTATGAATATCAATGTTGGCCCATTAATTGATACAAAACCAAACTCAAATTGTATTCCTATGATGGTTTGGGATAGTGTCACACAAGATTGAGTATTCAATCCAAATAATTTCCAATACACATTTCTAGCCTTGAGATTCAAAAACTTCCATCATAAATTTTATAATTATGGGATGGGTGTGAATATCAATGCTGGACCATTAATTTATACACAACCAACATCAAGTTGTATTCCTATGATGGTACGTTTTATTCCTATGATGATACATACATCTTCCTATTTAGTTTGAAATTTCAACGAATTGTAAAAGGAACCAAAATTTGAGCTTTAATTAAAGGAAACATATTCAAAACAGAAATTTCCTGAGAATTTTTATTAACATAAATAGAGTTTACTCCAAGTTCATGTACATATCCAACCACCAATTTCCTGAGAATTTTTATTAACAAAAATAGATTCTACTCCAAGTTCATCTACATATATGAGCATTAATTTCCTAAGAATTTTTATTAATAGAAATAGAGTTTAGTCTAAGTTCATGTACATATCTGAGCGTCTTGCGATAAATTGTAATCTTGTAATATTGTAGCAATTGAATCAAAGGATCATTTAATTAATTGGAGGAAAATTATCCTTTGATTCAATTGTTACAATATTACAAGATTACAATTCCTCGCAACACACTCGGATATGGAGATGAACTTGGAGTAAACTTTGTTTTTGTTAATCAAAATTATCAGGAAATTAGTTCTCAGATATGTAGATGAACTTGGAGTAAACTCTATTTTTGTTAATAAAAATTCTCAAGAAATTTCTTTTTTGAATATGTTTCTTTCAATTAAAGCTCAAATCAAAGAAATAGAAAATTTGGTACAATAGTTCATTAATATGCATTATATTGTTATGAAGAACTTTAAAAAGATAGAAATAGGAATGTAGTACTTACTTTAGTTGTTGGACATAGGCTCCTTGTGATTGTTTAGCCTCATTTGATTGCTTCACATAATCTTAGTGTGGCTATAAAATTTAAGGGACAAAATTAATCTAATAGTGTAGGAAAGGTAAGGAAACACCATAATTAATATGGCATCCATGGCACACATTAATAATCTTCATCCTAACAATTTAAGAGAATGCATAGGGGATTAATAATAATGATTGAGGTGTTATTTTTCTTCCAAAGAGAATTGTAATTTTATTATAAATAAACAAAATTATATTTTGTAGATGTCAAAAGCCTTCCAACAAAAACCAAGATCAAAATCTTGAGAGAGAAAAACACCTAGAAAGTAGAAAAAAAACAAAGTAATAGACACTTTTAATAATAATGAAGATTCCCTTTTTTCCTTTTTTTCCTATGCACATTTTCCCAGTTACCACCCAAATATTCCGCCATAATGACTACCAGATAGAAACCTAAAAATTAATATTCCATCAGATAGACATTAATAATATTTATCCTAACAATTTAAGAGAATTTAAAAGAATACAAAGGGGATTAGTAATAATGATTGAGGTTTTATTTTTTTCCCTAAAAAGAATCATAATTTTATTATAAAGAAAGAAAATTACATTTTTTAGAGGTCAAAATCCTTCCAAAAAAAGCCAAGACCAAAATCTTGGGAGACAACAACAACTATGAAATAGAAAAAACAAAAAAATTGTCACTTTTAATAATTATGAAGATTCATTTTTTTCCCTTTATTCCTATGCACTTTTCCCAGTTAGAAAGAAAAGATCCCGAAGATGCCACTGGAATTATTTCCATATCCCAACTCGACTCCACTTGGTATTGGTCTTCGTTTGAATTTGAATTTCCCGATTGATGAGTTGTCTTTGTTCCTAGACCCCCATTTTCTTGTATTGCCATCTGTGTTGAAGGGACTCCTTCTTGAGTCTCTCCCCATCATGGTGAATTTATTTTGACTGGCAAGTACTTTCCATGATATGATTATCTTTATTATCTTGAGAAGGGATATCTTCCTTGCCTTCCTACTATGATTCTGTTACTCTGAAGATCTTTAAAATATAGACATAGGCATGTATTACTTACTTTAGTTGTTGGACATATGCTCCTTGTGATTGTTTAGCCTCATTTTCTTGCTTCACATAATCTTAGTGTGGCTATAAAAGTTAAGAGAAAAAATTAATCTAATAGTGTAGGAAAGATAAGGAAACATCATAATTAACATGGCATCCATGGCAGACATTAATAATATTCATCCTAACAATTTAAGAGAATGCAAAGGGGATTAATAATAATGATTGAGGCGTTATTTCTTTTCCAAGGAGAATCGTAATTTTATTTTAAATAAACAAAATTAGATTTTGCAGAAGTCAAAAGCCTTCCAAAAAAAACCAAGATCAAAATCTCAGGAGACAAAAACACTAGAAAGTAGAAAACACAAAGAAATAAACACTTTTAATAATAATGAAGATTCTCTTTTTTCCCTTTTTTCCTATGCACTTTTTCCCAGTTACCACCCAAATATTCCACCAAAATGACTACTAGATCCAAACCTGAAAATTAATATTCCACCGGATATACATTAATAATATTTATCCTAACAATTTAAGAGAATTTAAAAGAATACAATGGGGATTAATAATAATAATTGAGGTTTTATTTTTTTCCCTAAAGAGAGTCATAATTTTATTATAAAGAAACAAAAATACATTTTGCAGACGTAAAAATCACTCCAACAAAAGCCAAGAGAAAAATATTGGGAGACAAAAACAACTATAAAATAGAAAAAACAAAGAAAGCGTCACTTTTAATAATCATGAAGATTCATTTTTTTCCCTTTATTCCTATGCACTTTTTTGCGAGTTACCACTCGAAGATCCCAAAGATTCGACTAAAATGATTTCCATATGCAAACCCGACTCTGCTTGGGATTGGTCTTTGTTTGAATTTGAATTTCCCAGTTTATGAGTTGTCTTTGTTCCTGGAGCCTCATTTTCTTTTATTACCATCTGCGTTGAAGGGACTCCTTCTTAAGTACTCTCCCCATCATGGTTTCTTTTTACTAGTAAGAACTTTTCATGATATGATTATCCTTAGTATCATAAAAAGGGATATCTTCCTCTGCTTCCTACTCTGATTCTGTAAAGTCAGTTTGTTGCCAGCCTGTATTTCTTTGAGCTTCCCCCATTTTCTAATTCAGGTGTTTTTTGGCCTCTGGACATGAGTATTGTAGGTGACATGTTTGAAAACAAGTACACCATCTAAATGTTGTGTGTTCATAATCCAAACTTTTGTTCCATTCAAATTTTCCATTTTTCAGCCGTATGTTTTCTCGTAAGACTTTGCTCAAACTTATCTCTATACAAATACAAAAAAGGTTAAAAAAACATTGTTGTGTCCAATCAATATTTATTTTTTTGAAAGTCCCCAAAGTATTCCCTAGATATTCCAGGACTTGATGATGCCAAAATGGTTGTGGTAGGTTTGGTCTCCTCACCACACTGATGTTCTTGACATCACCATCATTATCGGGTCAAATTTATGGAACCAATGGGTCATATAGATTCCAACATGTCCCCAAAACCAGGGGCTTTGCTACATTAATTTTTCGAGATATTCCTTCCATGCAAATTGTACAATGAAAAATCCCTATTTTTTGGAAATAGACTCCTTATGATTTTTAACCTCATTTTCTTGCTTCACATAATATTAGTGTGACTGTAAAAGTTAGGAGAAAAAAATAATCTAATAGTGTAGGAAAAGTAAGGAAACACAATAATTAACGTGGCATCCATGGGAGACATTAACACTACTCATCCTAACAATTTAAGAGAATGTAAAGGGGATTAATAATAACGATTGAGGTGTTATTTTTTTTCCAAAGAGAATCCTAATTTTATTTTAAATAAACAAAATTACATTTTGAATAAACAAAATTACAAAAACCAAAAAATCTTGGGAGGCAAAAATACCTAGAAAGTAGAAAAAAAGAAAGAAATGAGCACTTTTAATAATAATGAAGATTCCCTTTTTTTCCCTTTCTCCCTATGCATGTTTTCCTAGTTACCACGCAAAGATTCCACCTGAATTACTACTCCATCCAAAACAAACTATACTTGGGGTTCGTCTTTGCTTGAATTTGAATTTCCCTATTCATGAGCTCTCTTTGTTCATGTGACCCAATTTTCTTGTCTTACCATTTGTTCTCAAGGAATTCCTTCCCGTGTCTTCTCCCCATCATGGTCCCAACTCTACTTGGGGTTGGTCTTTGTTGCAATATCAATTTCCCTATTCATGATCTATATTTGTTCATGCAACCCCATTTTCTGATTAAAACCCTTTCTGGAATGCAAAACACAAATTTATTCTTAATGCAAGTTCCTAGTTTAATTTCTATAGGAGTAATTTTAGTAGTCGTGAGGAAAAAGATTTTAGATGGACAAAGAGTTTAGAGATATCTCAAAAGTAATTATTACCTTTTTCCTTATAGCTTCAATTAAAAAAATGTTTAATTAAATTTAAAAAAAAAAAAATTATTGTGAAATAAGTTATGCTGTTTGGGCATGTGGTATTGATAAGTAATGATATTGGCCCATGGTATTGTAACAAAGTGCGATTGTGAAATAATCTATGTATTTGTGGGCATGTGGTATTGATAAGCCATGGTATTGGCCCGTGGTATTGTAACAAAACCTAATTTTTACAAGTTAATAAAACGAACTGTAAATTGGGGGTGAATATCCATCGTTAAAAATCTTGTCATATTGTTATAAAATATTTTGATTGTGAATTAAGTTACTTTTTTTTTTGCACGTGATATTGATAAGCCATGGCATTGGCCATGGTATTGTAACAAAACATATTTTTTAAAAGTTAATAATATCCATGATAATGTGGAGGTAAATATCCATAGTTAAGAATCTTGTCATTTTGTTATAAAATATTTTTGTTGTGAAATAAGTTATAGTTTTATTGACCCATAATATTATAACAAAACCTATCCACAAGTTAATAACAAAAGCAATATTTGACAAATTGAATTTTGCTATTTATATTACTTTATCATTTTATAATTAATAAAACAAACATTTAAATGTTTCATTCATTCCCGTTATAATATAGAAGTTAATGGAATGTAGTTGGTGGGTAATTTAGTGTTATGTTAAGCACATGTAAAAGTCACTTGTTAAAACCCCGTGGTTAAGTCCATTAGGGGTAACTCCTACCTAACTTATTTGGTACGGCTTATGTATTATTATACTCAAATTTTATTGACAATTAAAAATAATAATTATTGTTGATTATATTAATAATTTAAATTAAAAATTAATATATAAATAAAATCAATTTTTCATTTAATACAATTTCGATATGACAATCTTGATTTAATGTGTATCAACAATGTTTCAAAGAAGGAAATAAAAAGTGAAATTCTCTGTTACATTATAGCCATTGCATTTTGAATAACATTCGACGGATTTTTCTTTTCAATTCTTCATGACGATTGATAATCGTTTTTAAAGTTAGATTTAGTTTATTGTAATTTATTTAAATTATTTTATATTATCATAATTCATTTATTTTATACTATCGTAATTTTGATAAATTAAAAAATTAATGAGATTAATAATATAAAAAGAGGTTTAAAATAATAATAAATTAAATGTTTTTGATATTCAATTATATTGTTTATAGGATTTTCGATAAGGGTGATTTGTATCACTTCAAATCTACAGTAAGTGTTTAATACACTTAAAAAAAATAATGTTAATGTTATAAATATGATTTTTTTTAAAAGTGATATTAATTTAAGAATTGTTTAGTTTTAATTTTTATTGTGAAATTAATGAATTTTTTATTTTATTTTAATAATATTGATTGTATATTAGTCAAATAGAAAGAGATTTGTGATATTTTAAATTAAAGTTGATCACCTCCTTAGAGCTCCTTAGAGTATCTTAATTTTATTTTATATTTCAATTATTTATGACATCACAATTTCTCTTTAATGTAATCATATTTTTAATGGAATCATTATTCTATAAAATGACGTTTTACTTTTCTTCTTAATGATTTAGGTAACACTTCATTTTATCTCAATTTTGCTTGGTCAAATGATTTTTGCTAGATATTGAAGCAATATTAGGATGTCTTATTTTCTTTCATGTTGTTTACCTTATTATTTCACATTAGGTATCATCATAGCCATGTTCTCAGTAGAGGAAATAAGTGCTTTCTTAAAAATGATATTGTAGGTTTTATTAAATTTAATGTCGGATTATAAGTTATATATACTATTCTATTTTCTCTATCTTTATCCATTATTCTTTAGAGATGTTATAACCATACAATTCACAATGATATAAGATAACAAGAATGAAGAGAGTCTCAAGAAGTACTCTTCTTATCTTATAGATAATGTTATGTCAATCTAAAGCTATATTCAAATCCATAATTAGCTTTCCACGACCCATTTATCCTTTTATCAATGATACAATTCTATATAAACTTGAGATGGATATCTATTACAATATACTTGTACAAATTCACATCCACAATATTGTTTTTTTCATATTCAAAATTGTGGTAAGTGATTTTTTTTAGATATAATAATTATAATCTTTATCAATAAATATTGATATTCATAACTACATTAAAAATTAATTTTTTTCAGACTTGTAAACATAATAATAATCTAAAGAATATTACTATATCAATTAGATTTTGGTCCACATAACTTACTTGTTCCAAACAATTCTCTAACCTATTATAAACTATTAATAAATTTCTAATTATTACATTTTCTTTTTAGCTAAGAACACGTTGAATGTAAATGCGAAATGAATCTAATCGTGAGATGAACGGCCTTCTACAGATATTGAATTATTATTCTTTTGTCACAAGCCTCTTTCAATCTTCCAATCACTCAAAGAAAAATGTAATCGAGGTTTGAAAAATGATGATTGAGATTAGTTGGCATTTTTCCTCATAAGAAATTAGATAAAAAAGCTTCACCTACAGTATTCCAATCTTCTAATCGTTTTTAGGAAAAATGTGATCGAGTTATGGAAAATGACGATCTCTAAGAGTTGGCATTTTCTACATTAAAAAAATTAAAACAAAAAGATTATTTTACAGTCAAATATGTTTATCGCATTTTGTTTATTTGAAAAAGGAAGGAAAATGCTTTTGCAATTGAGATGTTCCGATGTTTGGAAAATGAAGATCTTGGAATTTTCTGCATCAAAAAATAAAAGAAAAAGGTCAATATACAATCAAAATACATTTATCGCATTTTATTTATTTGATTATGTAAAGAAGGAAAAGGCATTGGCAATTGACATGTTCCCACATTAAAGTTAAAATAATTGTTTCGCATGAACACCTAGACGTGCATCTTTAATATAAATATCTTATTGGGCTGAACTATACATTACTTAAACTACAACGTAGAGTATAACAGATTCTGAGGAGGAAATAGGGTTTCGCCATGGTTAATGCTTTACTCACTAGAATTTTTTCTTGAATGTTTTTCTTTGTGGGTGTTGATGAGCCTATTCTCTCACAGAAGGACTTTCTTATTTTTTTTATTGATAGTGGTCAAGTTTTGCTGGTCTTTTGTTTTGTTTTAGGGTGGGAGCTTGAATATCACCTTTGTTATGCATGTTTTTGTAGTTATACTTGCTTCCCCTTAGACGCTAATAAGCTTATTTTTGGGCCCTCATCCTTTCCATCTTTTCTCTGAGATGGAGCGGTTTTGGTCCTATGCATGGGCCAGTGGCCTCCATCCCATTGGTTGATGTGCAGGTGGTTGTGTCAAACCCGAACCCTCCTTAAATTTCTTATTGGAAAGGGCGCTCCATGCATTTTAGCTATGTTCACAAACCTAGTTTTGATAAGCCATGTCTATGACTCGGTGGTAACATTCAGTTGAGCCGGGTGGCTAGCCTTTCAGTGCATGTCCTAATGGGAAATTTTCACTATATCATGCTCTTGAAGGACCAAATTCTATCTTAGCTAAAACTTCATTGGAAACCTCTACAAGTTGATTGCCCCACTTTCACCCTCCTAATGAATAACTAGATTCATTTACATTTCATAAATGAAGAGGACCTGTAGTTTATGCTTCCTCGGGCTTGGGTCATTGATAGAGGATTTTTATGGCTCTAGAAGTGGCAACTTGGCTTCAATCCTATCACTGCTAAAACTAATGCCCATTACTTGTGGGTGAAATTGGTAGGTTTTCCCCTTGTGCTATGGATGTGGCACATTATCACCAAAGTGTCAAACTGCATAGGAAAATTTTTTTTTTTCGAGGAAATGTCTTTGGTGGATTTTGATAAGCCCATACTCTGGGTCTTTGTAGAGATGGATGTGCGAAAAGGTTTTCTTGCAGAGCTGGATATGGTCATGGGTGACATTTCTTTAGCCTAAAGGTTGGATTACTGGAAGCTGAATTTTTGGTGCTTTGAATTTCATTGGACACATCATCTCAAAGGCAAATGCATATATTGTTGGAAATATTGTCATTGATGGCAATGGAGGCAGCAAAGACAGAGATAGACAAAGAAGGCAACAGATCCAAAGATAGGCAAAGAATAGCAGCAGGTAATATGTAAAGCGAAGGCAGAGGCAGAGGTCGAGCAGCAGAAGCAACTAAGGCAGAGGCAGAGGTCGAGCAGCAGAAGCAACTAAGGCAGAGGCAGAGGCAGTGAATATAGATGTAGAGTCGTTATATCAAAGGCAGAGGTAGAGCCGTTATCATAAGCAGAGGCAGAGCCATTTTTTAATTCCGAGATTCGCTACCCCAGCTGGAGGATACATAAACACAATTCTGGGAATCATATAACCCAAGCGGCAAGTATATATATATATATATATATATACAAACAAATTCCAAGAATCACCTCCCCCGCTGGAAGATACACTAAATATTGGAGCAGCAAAGTATATATAAATCTCATTCCGGGAATCGTTACCCACGCTGGAGTATATATGCAGCGCATTACATATATTGCGCCTTATGCACAAAGGTCCAAAGCATATATATTAATCTATATGGAGTGCCTTTTTAGCAAAGAATAAAAGTATCATAAGGTGGGACCCTCAACCAATCACATCGGAGAATATAAGGGTAGCGGAACAAGTTATCAACAGAAAGTTGCGATTGTGACTGAAGCCTGGACCCGATGGGCATATAAACTGTCTTGATAGGTTTGAGTTCTGACTTAATCGCATCGGCTCAAAGCTTATATAGATAGATATATATATATTTATATGGAGCGCTTTGTGGACAAAGAACCAAAGGTCTTAACGCTTGGTTTTAAAACAAAAAAAGTTTTATATGGTGGGACCCTTTCCCAATCGCATTAGAGAAAAACTGTGCAGCAGAACATATTGACAAGAGTTCCGATTGAGTTCCAGACCCGATGGATATATGAACTATGATTCAAATGTATTTGAATTCCGACCTAATCACATCGGAGTATCGGAGTATGGGCATCGGAACATGCAAACACAAGTTTCGATTGCAATTAATTGCAATTGGAAGAACTTAATAGCGGTTAATCGCATCGGAAGCAGGGCAGTGAGACTTGCAAATAAAAGTTGCGATTGCGATTGATCGCAATCGGAGTAATCGCATCGCATCAAAGCAATCGCACCAAAGCAAGGCAGCATAGTGGAGCAAGTTAATGGAGTTTGTGATTGCAATCAATCGCAATCAGAAATTGCTGGAGGAGTAGTATATCGCATCGGAAAACGTGGCATGTGGGCCCGAAAGGGGTTTTTGTATGTTTAAACAGGTTTTATTATTTACGCCGAGAGTTGATTTAAGGCGTATTAAAAGGAAGTTTGTATGATTAAACTATGTATAATTATGCTGAGAAATAAAATTGGGTTATATATATAAAAGGCACTGTTATATATATAAAACGTTGTTGCGATTGTATTGAAATGTGCCGCATGGTCTGTGGACCCACGGGCCTCGACTTGAGGTGGAGGGTGATTGTTAATGTAAAACGATTGCAATGTGTGCAATTGCATCGGGTCATAAAAACAAAATCCGTGGTGTATGTATGTTCCACTTGTGGAACTCACCACATCAACAAGACACTTACTGTGTGTAAAGGGTTGGAACATGCCTAGATTTAAAGTCAGAAGTTGCATATATATATATAAAAGGCACTGATATAAAAAGCACAGTTACAAATGTATGGCATATGGTCGTTACCCTGTGAAAGAGAATAAGGAAACAAACAAAGCCGAAAGGGATAAAGACACAGTCAAAGAAAAGACAAATGCGCAACAATCCAAAAGGCTGAATGAGTTGAGCTGGAATTTTCATTGTAATTGAATGTAAATGTTTTTAATTGATTTATATTGTTGTGATGCATTAGAAAGTCTCCGGAAGAGAACAAATATCCCACTGTAATTTTAAATTGATACCTATAGGTATATTTTCTAAATGAGCAGATAAAAGGAATAAGAAGACAGAAGCCAAAGAGTCATGACTGTTCACTCCAAATTCCTAATGAAATACAAACATTCATGTGAGGGACTCTATATATAATAATCAACTGGATATGCATCAGAGAGGTTAGAGAGAGTAAATATAGAGAAGGCAGAGTATAGAAGAGTGAGGTAGAAAAGATTAAGAAAAGAAGAGCAGAAAGAGAAGTTACAAAACAAAGCTGATATCTGAGGTAAATCAGCAAAAATTCAGCTTGATAACTTGAGGAAGTTGGAGCTTCCCTATCAAGTTGAAGCTTGATAGCTGCCAGTTGTAGCTGACTGAGGTTGGAGCCTCCTGTAGGTTGGTGCCTGCAGAAAAAAAGTGGTGAGAGGGAGTTGGAGCTTGCCTTTGCATCACAACAATAATAAGATGTGGTTTTCTCCCTTTATGGGTTTCCACTTACATCTGCTGTCTCTATGTGTGTTTCTTATGTGTTGATGTGATTCTTTCAATCTACTTAATTGTCTGCTACTCTCAACATAAGTATGGTGTCACATTAATTTAATATTGGTTGCAACATTTTAAGACTTTTCACATATTAAGCTGTAAATAAGTTTGGTGAAAATTTTAAAAGGCTTATGTATGTATTAAACTGATTCACCCTCCCCTCTCAGTTTAATTAAAGAGTCAACAATTGGTATCAGAGCAGGTCCCTTTGTACCAGTCTAACAACTAAAAGGAGATCCTAGGTTCCCAAGATGGCTAGTAAAGAAGGATGCTCAATCAATAAAGCCCCTTTTTTCATTGGTGAAAATTATGCTTTCTGGAAAATCAGAATGAGGACATACATAATGTCTCTAGAAATAGAAGTTTGGGGTGTTTTGGAATTAGGATATGCCCCAAAGGAAACAGACATAGAGAAAGAAACAAAACAAGATTTGTGGCTAACGCAAAAGCCATGAATGCCATCTTGAATGGATTGTGTGAAGCAAAATTTATTAAATTAATGCACAAAGACACTTCCAAAGAAATGTGGGACACTCTAGAGAACATCCATGAAGGAGACAAGAAAGTAAAGACTGCCAAACTTCAAGTATATAGAGCCCAGTTTGAGAACTTAAGAATGAATGATGATGAAGACATTGCCAATTTCTTCCTAAAAGTTGCATAAATGGTTAACAATATGAAAGCTCTTGGAGAAACCATGCCAAAAAGTATAATTGTGCAGAAGATTCTAAGATCTCTTCCATCCAGATTTAATCCCAAGGTGTCTGCAATAGAAGAAACAGCTGATTGGGAGACCTTGAGCATGAACCATCTACTTGGAAATCTAACAGCTTATGAGATGAGACTCCCACAGAAGAAGCCAAGTACGAGGGAGGCAGCCTTTAAAATAGAAAACAAGAAAGAAGAAGAGGGATACATATGCTCTTGCTCGGATGAAGAAGAGGAAAAATTTGCCAAGAAATTGGATAGAGGCTCAAGTAAATACAAAGGTAAACTTCCTTTCAAGTGCTTTAACTGTGGAATATTTGGACACTATGCTGCTAAGTGTCCTCACAAGAATGTAAGGAATCAGGCTCAAGAGTCAGAGAAAAATAAATCAAAGAACTGGCAGAAAGGAAAGAAGTTCAACAGAAAATCCTTCTATGCTCAAAAAAACAGTAGTACATCTGAAGATTCAGATGAACCCTCAAGTGAGGAAGGAACCTTTGAATTCTTATTGACGGCCATAGAAGAACTTGAAGGAATCCTGCTAGAAGAAGAAGAAGAAGAAGGGGAAGTCGACCTTGAGGGGGAGCTAAGAAGTGCTCTGGAGGAGATTGACAGACTCAAACTGAAGTGCAGAAAAAAAAAGGACATTCTTCTCAAGTATGTAAGAGAAGAACAAAACTTAGAAGTCCTCATGCAGCTGAAGATAGAGCTTGAAGAAGCCAAGAAGATAGAAGACATGTTACTTCAGCAAATCAAGGATAAAACCCAAGAACAAGAGAAACTGGAAGAAGAAGTAGTATGTCTGAGGAAGAAACTATAAAATACTCAAAGGAAAGTGGTTATAAACTCTTCTCAAACAACAAGCTCTAGTAAGTTGAATGAAATTATGGTTGCTCAAAGATCCCCTATGATAAAAACTGGAATAGGCTATGAAGGAGAATCAAGTAAAAGCAAAGAAAAGGTTGACAAAGAGATTATTTTTGTAAAAGCAAAGAAGAATGATGAAGCAGCTCAAACAATTCCTACAAAAGAAGAAACCTGTAATAAGGAAGACAGAGATCAGAAGAACCCACTAGTAACTAAGCATGTGATAAATACTAAGACCCCTGAGTATGTCAAATTTGGAACCATCAAAGGAGAGCCTTCCCTCCTATGAAGAATGTCACCTGTGATGTCTGCCACAAGCTGGGACACATTGCTGCATATTGTCATACAAGGAGGAGTAATTCAAACCTACAAAATATGCAAACAGTGAAGGGACTGCCTCAAGCAAACAAATGGAAAAGACAACCTTACATCAGGTATGCAAACAGTTTCTATGGTTACTATTTTTATTGTAAGGAATTTGGCCATAAAATCATTGTGTAGAAATTATGGACAAATATTGATGTTTAACACCTCATGGAGGTTTATGAATCAAAGAAATTTTGTTCATACTAATAACTCTGCAAAAATTATGATCAAATGTTGTGTATGCAATCAAGTTGGACATATACCTTCCAAATGTCCTCTAAGAAGATGTAGTTCATCACCTCACAAAAGATACCAAACAAAAGGGTGCCTCCAGTGGATAAAGAAGGTGAATAAATGTGACTTGGCTCTAACTTCTCAAGACTTGAAAAGCCAGTGGTATTTGGATAGTGGCTGCTCAAAACACATGACTGGAAACAGAAGCAAGTTCATAACTCTTGATGAAAAGAAATCTGGCAATGTTACTTTTGGCAATGATAAATCAGGCAAGATCAAGGGAAAAGGCTCAGTCAGCATAGACAATGGTAGAGGAAGGGCCCAATATGTACTATTTGTAGATGGGCTGAAAGAAAATTTACTAAGTGTTAGTTGGATGTTTGACAAAGGTTGTGAAGTTCTTTTTAGAGCACAAGATTGTGAAGTCAGATCAAGCACCACAGGTAAGACTATGCTCAAAGGAGTTCGTACAAAGAGTAATGTTTACATTGTGAAAGAGGAAGATGAAGCATGTCATCTTAGCAAGCTTGAGGAGTCATGGTTATGGCATAAAAGATTGGGACATCTCAGCTTCGATCACATCATCAGACTAAGCAAGAAGAAAGCTGTCAGAGACATGCCAGAAATAAAGAAGCCTTCTAATACCATATGCAAATCATGTCAATTAGGCAAACAGACTCGCACATCCTTCAAGGCCAAAGATGAGTTATCAACAAGAAGACCACTCCAGCTTGTGCACATGGATTTGTGTTGACCTGCAAGAACTAAAACACCAAGTGGATAATCCTACTTCATGCTGATAATAGATGATTTCTCCAGAATGACATGGGTTGCATATCTCAAGAATAAATCGGAAGCTCTGGACAAATTCAAAATATTCAAAGCATTAGTAGAAAATCAGACAGGATTCAAACTAAAATGCATCAAATCGGACAAAGGAGGTGAATTCACAGATTATGACTTTGCATATCTATGCAATGAATATGGCATAAAAAAACAATTTACTATTGCAGGGACACCTTAGTAGAATGGAGTAGCAGAGAGACAAAAAATATATGTTCAACAAATTTCCAGAGCCATGATGCAAGAAAGTAATATTCCTCAAACCTTCTGGGCAGAAGCAATACACACAACAGTGCATATCCTTAATAAAGCCCACTTAAGGCCAAGTAGTGATAAGACTCCATATGAACTATGGAATGGGAAACCAGCTTCAATTAAACATTTTAGAATCTTTGGAAGCAAGTGTTACATAAAGAATAATGATGAAAATCTTGGGAAATTTGATGCAAGAGCAGATGAAGGGATTTTTCTAGGATATGCTTCCAAAAGTAAAGGGTACAGGTGCTACAACAAGACTCTTCGGAAATTGGTAGAAAGCATTGACGTGAGATTTGATGAAGAACTTCCAAACAATACAAGAGATACAGACTGCTGCAGTCCATCAGACAACCATGAAGAAGAAAACCAAGATGATGAGGAAACAAGAAAGACAACAGAAAATACAAAGCTAAGTTCTAAAGCTCTCCCTCAAGATATACTCAGAAGAACCATCCTGAAGATCAGATCATTGGAGACAAGAGAGCAGGGGTCCAAACAAGAAGGCAACTCACTAAACAGACAGAAGAGGTATACATAGCCATGTTATCACAAATAGAGCCAAAGAGATTTGAGGAAGCCAGCAAGGACAAGTATTGGGTGAATGCTATGAATGAAGAATTGGACCAAATTGAGAAGAACAATACCTGGGAACTAGTTCCTAGACTGAATGAGAAAAATGTCATAGGCTCAAAATGGGTATTCAAAAATAAAATGAATGAAGAAGGACAGGTAATCAGGAATAAAGCCAGACTTGTCTACAAAGGATACTCACAAATTGAAGGACTTGATTACAATGAAACATTTGCCCCTGTAGGCAAAATGGAAGCTATCAGAATGTTCCTGGCATTTGCATGCTACCAAAACTTCAAGGTATATCAAATGGATGTAAAATCTGCATTTCTGAATGGAGACATGGAAGAAGAAGTCTACATGGAACAACTAGAAGGCTTCTCATTAACAGAGAAACAAGACTATGTATGCAGACTGAAGAAGGCTCTTTATGGACTGAAACAGACTCCTCGTGCTTGGTACTCAAGACTAGATAAATATTTGCAAATACAAGGCTTTAAAAGAGGTGGAGTAGACAGCAATCTATACATAAAAGCCCATGAAAATGAACTCCTGATTGTTGTAGTATATGTTGATGACATTATGTTTGGAAGCAACAGAGAAGAACTAGCAAAAGGGTTTTCCAATGAGATGAAAACAGAGTTTGAGATGTCTATGATTGGAGAACTCAGTTTCTACTTAGGACTTCAAATTCAGCAAAATAACACAGGAACATTCATCTCACAAGAAAAATAATTGAAATAAATGTTCAAAATGTTCAAAATGGAGGACTGCAAACCTATGTCAACTCCCATGATCACGGGTTGCAAGCTATGTGCTGATGATGGGTCTGCTGATGTAGATCAAAAACACTACAAATCCATGATAGGAAGTCTGTTGTATCTGATAGCATCAAGACTAGACATCATGCTAGCAGTAGGACTAGTGGCTAGATATCAAGCAACACCTAAACAAAACCATCTTCTGGTAGTCAAAAGAATATTTAGATATCTATAAGGAACAACACAGTATGGACTTTGGTATCCTAAAGGCAAAAGCTTCACTTTGACAGCATACACAGATATAGATTGGGCCAGCTGTGTGGATGACAAGAAAAGCACAAGTGGAGGTGCTTTCTATCTAGGAGAATGTTTGGTGGCATGGTTAAGCAAGAAACAAACATCTATCTCTCTATCTACAGTAGAAGCAGAATATATAGCAGCAACAACATGTTGTACACAAGTCATGTGGATGAAGAAAACCCTCCAAGACATGAAGGTAAGATTTGATGAACCTATCTCAATCAAATGTGATAATACAAGTGCTATAAGTATATCTAAAAATCCTGTGCTTCACTCAAAAACCAAACATATCCCAATCAAGTATCATTTTCTCCGAGAAAAAGTGGATCAGAAGATAGTAAAACTGGAGTATGTACCAACAAAAGAACAGACAACAGATATATTTACTAAACCTCTTCCCAGAGAACCATTTGAATATTTGAGAGATAGATTAGGGGTAGTATCTGTAGATGCTACTCTCTAATATGAAGAGAAAGCACAGTTTCAGGGGGAGAACACAAACGAAAATATCATTCCCAGGGGGAGATAAACCAGTAAGGGAAGCATGAAAACAGGGCCTTGGGATCAAAAGGATTATGGCAAGAATACATTCAGCTTAAGAGAATCAATAAAAAGGCAAAAGGATCAGTGGTGCAGCGGAAGAGTGGTGAATTCGATGTGAACCGAACACGAAAGAGTACTGAACCCGATGTGAAACTAATCCAAAGGTTGAAGTAGCAGCGTACAAAATTAGAAAATTCCAAAGAGATAAAATGCATGAAATATTGAAAACGGATAAAACCACAGGATCAAAAAATAGAAGCTACACTAAGAATTCAAACCCCTTTCCATTGATTTCAAAGGGGGAGGAAGAGCAAGCAACAGGAGGAAGAGCAGGAAAACAGAGAAAGTGTATTGCCACAAAGAAAGTGTATTTCCATCAATGCCAAAGGGGGAGACTGTTGGAAATATTGTCATTGATGCCAATGGAGGCAGCAAAGACAGAGACAGACAAAGAAGGCAGCAGATGCAAAGATAGGCAAATAACAGCAGCTGGTAATATGTAAAGTGAAGGCAGAGGCAGAGGTCGAGCAGCAGAAGTAGCTAAGTCAGAGGCAGAGGTAGCGAATATAGATGCAGAGCCGTTATATTAGAGGCAGAGGCAGAGGTAGAGCCATTATCACAAGCAGAGGCGGAGCCATTTTTTAATTCCGAGATTCACTACCCCAGCTGGAGGATACATAAAAACAATTCCAGGAATCATATAACCCAAGCGGCAAGTATATATATATATATATATATATATATATATATATACAAACAAATTCCAAGAATCACCTCCCCCGCTAGATGATACACTGAAGATTGGAGCAGCAAAGTATATATAAATCTCATTCCGGGAATCGTTACCCACGCTGGAGTATATATGCAGCGCATTACATATATTGCGCCTTATGCACAAAGGTCAAAATCATATATATTAATCTATATGGAGCGCCATTTTAACAAATAATCAAAGTAACATAAGGTGGGACCTTCAACCAATCGCATCGGAGAATATAAGGGTAGCGGAACAGGTTATCAACAGAAATTTGCGATTGCGATTGAAGCCCGGACCCGATGGGCATATAAACTATGTCTTGATAGGTTTGAGTTCTGACTTAATTGCATTGGCTCAAAGCTTTTATATATATATATATATATATATATATATATATATATATATATATATATGGAGCTCTTTGTGGACAAAGAACCAAAGGTCTTAACGCTTGGTTTTAAAAAAACAAAGTTTTATATGGCGGGACCCTTTCCCAATCGCATCGAAGAAAAACTATGTAGCGGAATATATTGACAAGATTTCCGATTGAGTTCCGGACCCGACGGATATATGAACTATGATTCAAATGTATTTTAATTCTAGCCTAATCACATCAGAGTATCGGAGTATGGGCATTGGAACATGCAAATGCAAGTTGCGATTGCGATTAATCACAATCGGAAGAACTTAACAGTGGTCAATCGCATTGGAAGCAGGGCAGCGGGACTTGCAACTAAAAGTTGCGATTGCGATTGATCGTAATTGGAGTAATCGCATCGCATCAAAGCAATCACATCGGAGCAAGGCAGCACAGCGGAGCAAGTTAATGGAGTTTGCAATTGCGATCAATCGCAATCGGAAATCGCTGGAGGAGTAGTATATCGCATCGGAAAACGTGGCATGTGGGCCCGAAAGGGGTTTTTTTATGTTTAAACAGGTTTTATTATTTACTCCGAGAATTTATTTAAGGCGTATTAAAAGGCAGTTTGTATGATTAAACTCTGTAGAATTATGCTGAGAAATGAAATTGGGTTATATATATAAAAGGTGTTGTTATATATATAAAACATTGTTGCGATTGTATTGAAATGTGCCGCGTGGTCTATGGACCTACGGGCCTCGGCTTAAGGTGGAGGGCGATTGTTAATGTAAAACGATTGTGATGTGTGCAATTGCATCAGGTCATTAAAAAAAAAACGCGGTGTATGTATGTTCCGCTTGCGGAACTCACCACATCAACAAGACACTTACTGTGTGTAAAGGGTTGGAACGTGCCCAGATTTAAAGTCAGCAATTGCATATATATATAAAAGGAACTGATATAAAAAGCACAGTTACAAATTTATGGCATATGGTCGTTACCCTGCGACAGAGAATAAGGAAACAAATAGAGCCGAAAGGGACAAAGACACAGTCAAAGAAAAGACAAATGTGCAACAATCCAAAAGGCTGAAGGAGTTGAGCTGAAATTTTCATTGTAATTGAATGTAAATGTTTTTAATTGATTTATATTGTTGTGATGCATTGGCAATTCTCTGGAAGAGAACAAATATCCCACTGTAATGTTAAATTGATACCTACAGGTATATTTTCTGAATGAGCAGATAAAAGGAATAAGAAGACAAAAGCCAAAGAGTCATGACCGTTCACTCCAAATCCATAGTGAAATACAAACAGTCATGTGAGGAACTCTATATATAATAATCGACTGGATATGCATTAGAGAGGTTAGAGAGAGTAAATATAGAGAAGGCAGAGTATAGAAGAGTGAGGCAAAAAATATTAAGAAAATAAGAGCAGAAAGAGAAGTTACAGAACAGAGCTGATATCTGAGGTAAATCAACAAAAATTCAGTTTGATAAATTGAGGAAGTTGGAGCTTCCCTATCAAGTTGAAGCTTGATAGCTGTCAGTTGTAGCTGACTGAGGTTGGAGCCTCCTGTAGGTTGGTGCATTCAGAAAAATAGTGGTGAGAGGGATTTGGAGCTTGCCTTTGCATCACAACAATAATAAGATGTGGTTTTCTCCCTTTATGGGTTTCCACTTACATCTGCTATCTCTATGTGTGTTTCTTATGTGTTGATGTGATTCTTTAAATCTGCTTAATTGTCTACTGCTCTCAGCATAAGTATGGTGTCACATTAATTTAATATTGGCTGCAACATTTTAAGGCTGTTCACATATTAAGCTGTAATTGGTGAAAATTTTAAAAGGCTTCTGTATGTATTAAATTGATTCACCCCCCCCCCCTCTTAGTTTAATTAAAGATTCAACATATATGTGGTGCCGAAGTGAGCCCATGTCAAAAACAAGGTTTGTAGGGACATTTAAGCATACCACAGAGCTAAAATGGCCCCTTCATTCTCACAATATGTTTGTTGTGAAAAATTCTGAATTTGGGCAACTGCTTCCACAGTTCGACACTAAAAGGGATCAAACTACCAACTTAGCAAACGAGATTATACCCTGTAGACCAAGGATGATCAAGCCCAATCCTCCATCTTGCTTGAACATCATGGAAAACCACGATTGACATAGATATGCATATAATACTTCATATTGATTGTTGTGCATATTAGTATCCACTTTATTTTGAATTTAGGGGATCAGTCTAAAGTCAATCACCCTACCTTTAAATAATTTTCTAAGGTCTGGTGAATGGAGCTCCTTGAACTGCCATTTCTAAGGTGTTTAGCTGGCTTGTTTGCATTGAGTAATTCATATTAGTTATTGTGCACATTAATATCCACCTTATTTTGGGGTGTACTTGGTTTTACATGTTAAAGAAAAATTCAATTTTTTCCTTTTGTGCCCCTTCCTAGTTATAGTCATTTAGAGAGGCGGTATCCTATGATAGGGACACCAACATCCCCCTGTCCCCATGAGGTCCCCTAAAATTTGAGGGGATGTCTCCATATGACCCTTAAGTTTGTTTCCCAGCTCATGCATCCCCATATTCCAGAATTTTGGTGGAAAATTAGAATTATTAGTGTAAGGCTACTTTTTATGAAGAACCATCCCCTCGTAGCTCTGGGGAATTGCGACTTTTTAAACAAGAACTAGTTTTACTTGTTCAAGCCAAATTCAACTTTTTCCATTGCAGTCCCTTCCTACAGGTGCACAAACTCATATACTAGCATTTTTGGCTTAATGAGGATGGTACTTCCCTTGTATTTTTGTCATTATATTTTTGTACCTCTCTTTGATCCATGATGTCATTGTCCCTTGAAGTAAAATATGATGCATGTAAAAAAATGCAGGATTTTGTCAAATTTTAATTAATTATCGCTTTAAAAAACCTTGAAATAGTGGATTACAAATTGCTATATTCAATACCAAAAAAATATTAATTTATTAAGCACATGGTCAAGTGATTAAAGAACTTTTTGTGCTCAGGACCAGGCTCAAACCTGGATGACATGTTGTCACACTAATTTTGCCCACAAAGTTAACTTCCGCATCCATGGTTAGTAGAAATCAAAGTGACATGGATGGCCGAAGGATGTAAAGTATATCAATGAATGATGTTAGGTTCAATCCTTCTGTGGACTTTACAAAATAGATACTTCTTGGTCATCACATTTGAGCCAAAGGAAGAGCCAACAGTTAACAAAGGGCTATTTAACAACAATGGAAAAAAATCGTGCCTATGACAAAAATCCCATGAATGACAATAAGTTAATAACACATTAATCTAACCTTTACATACTTCATTGTAGAAATTTTTAACTCCTTATCCAAAACCAAACCTAACCTTAGCTGTAACACTAATCATGGGAAAATCCTTGGTTTTCCCCTACAAGATTACCAATTGAAAACTATAATATGTTACAAATAGGGTGTTGGTTAAAAACTCACTGGCTAGGTAGATCAAATGTTAATACATATACCTTAGTTCAATTCTCATCACAAAACTATATAGGTCTATCCAAAATGACCTAAATTTTTTTAGGTTCCCTTCTAATGAAATTTTTTTGATTCACCCATTATAATACATGCCTTACAATTTCGTGTTCTTTGTTTGAATCTTGATCTTATTGTTTCAGATCCTTCTATACTATTTTATTTTTTTAAATATATTGCTTGTATTGTTAATATTTTTTGTTGGCATCCTCATCCCCTGCTTCCACTTATTTTCTATGAACTTTTGGGCTATATAGAATGACAGACATATAAGTGTGTGCATCTATTACACGATTATAAATTCCTAGTACTACCCTTAATAAATACATAAGCATGAAGGAAGTGTTGTGATGGGTATAATGATGATTTTCCATCTTGATTCATAGTAACTTGATCTGTAATGTTTTAATTCTCATTGGATTGACAAGATGTAAATGAATAATGCTTTTTTCATGCTAATATAAGTCCTTTGCTTATATTTAAAGTCTATTACTATGTGGGACCCTTGTTAGTTTATTACTATTTACTGCCATTTGTTGAAAAGTGTAACTAGGATCGGTCTTCATATTGACTATGTAATTATGTATTTATGTAAAGAAGAAGATAAAGAAAATAAAATGTATTTTTGTTGTAATTTCTTCATGGGTTTCATGAGAAATATTTTATTATAGGTTAATAGACTTTTTCTTGATTTCTATTAGGGTTTTTTCTTCTAGGTATAAATATAATTAGGTTTCATATTTATGAAGCATCTAGTCTAGAAAAAATGCTCCAAGAACATGTTAAAGAAATCGTGGAGCGATAGCTTATGTGAGCCCTCAAAACTACGCTGAAAGATAAGCTCAAATATGCTCCTAAAGTTGGCCTTCAGGCACAATGAATGGTCGGCCTAAAGACAATGGAATTGTCCCTATATATACCATGTTCTATGGCCTATTTGAGATCAAGTCTTTCAAACTGTTCTTGGTAACAAAAGTACGGATTTCAGAACAAAAGTGTGGATTTCAAAAGACACTGTAGATTTCAAAAGTTGAAAAAGTATGGATATAAGTGTGGATTCTTCTCAAGCTGTGTGGATTTCTAAGACTGTTCAAGTAAGGATAAGAGAACAAAATATTGTGGATGTTTCTGACATAACAACATAGATCGATAATGTAACACTTCATATCAGCATTGAATCAAGGTCAAAGTTATATCTGGTATTCAAATTAGGGTTAAGGAAGTGCGAATATCTACAACGTTCTGATATATATATCGTAATATCATAGTGAAATAATATTAAGGAAGGTAAATCTATGATTTACCTTCCTAATGTAAAATTCATAAAGGAAAGACAACATATCCCAAGTGAAGTGACTTCAAGGTAATAAGAAATAAATAAGTCCCGAGTGACTTGGCCTAATATATGAATCGATGCAAGATATAAGTCGAGTTCTCTTAAGGTAGTACAAGTTGGTGCAGAAAAGAAAGGTCGGCGTTGGAGATCGACAAAGAAAAAGTAACAAGGTCTTGGAATTATCCATAGGTCAAGGGTCTGAGTCTTGGTCATGTACTTGTCATTTGAGAATCTATAAGAATAATTTCTCATGGGTTTTCCTCTCCAAGAGGGAGAGGTGTTTCCCTGGCTCTAGGAAACTAATTTGTGTGTCTCGTGTATTTTTATAATTGACTTAATGAAATATTAAATAAGCTAAAGAAGAAAATACATAAGTATCTTAAGTAAGCTCACAAGTAATTATCAAGAAGAGAATTTGAATTAATCACCAGCCCTCCAAATTCTCAACACCATTGAGGTCAATCATACCTAGTTTTTTTACATATTTAATAATATTTGTAGGATCAATTTAGGTTCAAATACATAGATTTGTGACTTAATTGAGTTAGTAATTTTGAATGTTAATAAATTATATTATTTTATCTATCTTGAGATTCAGTCATGTTGTAATAATATTTTTTATGTGTAGAAGGAACTAGAAATTTTCCCTTTAGATGTATTGAGTGCATATGAGAAACTGCTCCTGATTGATGTGTGCTTCTTATGGTCTAAGTGTTTTCCTTCAAAAATTTTGGTAGGGTTTTAGGCCAATACTAAATAGGTTGTCTTTGTTCCTTGGAAGAAATTTAAGAACTAGCTTTTCTTTTAAGAAAACCTGTTTAGAAATACTTATGTCTTCCATTTTTGTCAATGATGGAAATAATACAATGCTTCTATAAAAGATTGCTCATTCTCTCATCTCATTTTATTTTTTGCATTCTACAGTTGCTTCTCGTACATCAACTTTACCTGCCACTACTATGGGTGCTTTAAGTGCATTGTTGTGTGAGCCAATTGAAGTTTTTGAATCTTCAAGTCCTTCCTCCTCCAAGAAAGGTGCATTATATACTCAATTTGTTTCCCCACAAGAACAATTAACATTGACAAGTAGGACATGAAATTCCAGCTCCCTAGCTTTTTAGTTGTCAACCTCTTATTCTACATCATCATGTGTATCGCTGTCATCCAGAGATTCATCTAAAGTATATTCACTAAGGAAGTCAACACTAAATCCCAATGCAAAGGTAAGAACACAAGTTGTGATTGTGTTTTTTTATTTATATAAGATGCATTTGTTATCTACCTTTCTAGAACATTGCTAAAGAAAACCCCAAGTCATGGATTCTTTTCATTTGTGCTGTGAAATTATTGGCCTTGTTTTTTAGGAATTCAAGCTTATTCCGAATGAAAAATTATATACCCCATGTTTCTCTACACATAGACCAGTAACATCTACAGTGGTTCAAGGTCGTTTTTATGTTGCAGGCAATATTCCTCCTATGAAACCCATAGAAAGTGTACCAGTAGGGCTTGGAGTAAGCTCCTTCACACAACAAGTTTCTCAACCTACCAAGTTCTCGAAGTACAATAATGGTGTGGCTGCATCTAGAGTGAGTGATACTTCGTATATCCAACTTGTAGCCACCTTTGTGCCATATGTGTCAGGAGATGTTGTACCAATAGCTTTGACTACACAACCAACAGTAAAAATCCCCCCTCCGGGAGAACATGTATTTTTTTTGTACCTTTAGATAGAGAATGAAAGTTGTTTGTTGACATATATTTTATGAATATTCTATAGTAGAGAAAGATAACTTATTTTATTGAGATTACATTTTTATTTCCTTGAATAAACTCAATGTTTACTTTCATATAGTATACTAGTATGCTACATAACATGCATTAAAATACCGATGCTTGAATAAATCTAAACTTTTCCAAATTAAAGAATCAAAAAATGCATTTTCGTTTCAAGAATATTTAATCCATAGTATCTCTATGTGTGAAATTTGAAATTACAAAAGGACCAAAAGTTTTCAAATTTATTACGCAGAAAATTACAAAAGTTCAAAAAATTCCATAGTAAAATTTTAAAGAAAATATTCAAGGTTATTATACTTGATATCTTTTTGATACTTTACAGTGAGGATATTATGATGTTTGCAAGATAAACGTATTTCCTCATTCACATATGATTTCAACTGAGGGGCTACAAGAATCAACACCATCTTTGATTTCAACCTAAATAGTCTTATTATCTCTTAGTATTTCCCTAATAATAGTAACTAGTAGATGTTGCTCATGGATTATTTATCTCATGATATCTATTATTAAAATCCGCAAAATGTATCCCTATATTTGAAACTTTGGAAAAAAAAAAATGATTGTTATCATTTAAATTATCCATATCTCTTGGAGCCCAAAAATCAAATTGCTTGGATAAGATTTATCTATAACCTCAAAAGAAACCCTATTATAAGTCGAAGGCCCATTATGTCCTCTTGAGTCTTGACAAATTATGATGGAACGAAACTGGGTGAGGACCAAATCCAGGTTTACCATGTCAGAACCTAGGTTTATCAAGATGAAAACCTTGGTTTGAAGATATCCACCATACAAACTAGGACCACCCATACTTATCGTTGATATCTCTATTTCATCATCAAGACTAACATACTGAGGACTTATAGCCCATGGAGGCCCATGGTAGGGGCCATGGTAGTCATTGCAATAGATTTTATTAGAATACATGCCATGTCCACAAGTTTTTATATTTAATCTTTGCATCCAATGTTGCCATTTCTTATTATGAGATCTACCACATCTGAAAATAGAATAATTCACATAATTTTGAAGAAGTCTACAAAGGTCAGCATAATTTTTTTCACATTTACAACATCCTTCACATTTTTTGGTTCGAGAAGCTGGAGCACTTTCATAACAAAAACAGGAAAATTCAAGCAACAACAAAAATGGTCCTCTAGTCTATTTTCATCTACTGATATTAGAATGAAGTTAATTTAGAGACATTGTTTGTTTGTTTATTTTTGCTAGAAAAGGGTTTGCTCTTGGTTTTATGTGACTTTCAATTTATCATATGTAGCATGTTGAGAAAAGGGAAAGAATAATGTGTGACATTTATCTTGTAGAAATTGATGTTGAATGGAAGGATATAGAGTTTATCCAAGGTACTGTTTGCTTTGGTAAAGGAAAAAGAACATATTAAAAAGGTGCCTAAGAATACGCCATATACAAAGTTTGAACATAAGTAATATATGGATTTTTCTTTCGTAGGTATGTTATTTTTTCTACCCAAGATATCACAACAAGAAAAATATTGATATATAGAAATTATTTGAGGACCTTATTGAGGTTGATTTTTCTGATGCCCTGCTTGACTGATACCTTGTCATATGTCAGGAAGGCTCTAAATATGAATTAATATGTTATTGAAACAAATAAAATTCAAATTTTATAGATATAAAAAGTAAAAACAAATGTTAATGCCTTTGTTTGATTGTTAGTTGACTTTTTTGTGGCCAGGTTACAGGAAATGCGATTGGAAAAAGGCTGGGGAGATAATGTAGATCATGTCTTGGATATGTTTAATTTTTCGTTAGCGATCCTTCAGGAACCTGAACCATCGACTTTGGAAATGTTTCTAGTAGGGATTACTATGGGTTTTAGTGTTGCGATTCTTTCACCTCAGGGTTATTTTGGGCAAGGAAATTTTTTAAGAATTCCAGACAAGACATCGGCGGATAGGTAAAGAATTTTTTTATAATTGCAATGTCCATTCCATGATATCCTCTCTTTATTATTTGATTGTATTTTGAACGTTTCTTTTTATTTATTTTTTACTTTTAACAATGAAATTGAAAACAATTGGTATCATGTCCATTTAAAAAACAACCAAAGCTTGAAGATGAAATTAGTATTACATGATATTTATTGGAATCCTTATAACTATTTTGTGTTAAAATATTTTCATGACTATCAGAAAAATTTACTTTCATGTTGTTATTTGAGTACATGTTGTTTATGTAGTTGACCAAGTTCATGTGTTATAAAATGAAATGTTCTTTTCGAATAAGACGACAAGGATTAAACATCAAACCTCATATTATTTGTTTTCACAAGTTATCTACAAATTCAGCTTTTTAGTATGTAACCTATAGGTTCACATGATTGTGCCTAAGATTTCCCTGAAGGCTGAATACTAATTTACCAAGGTGTTCTTTTCTATGGTGACATTTTATTTGTTTTTTTATACATGTCATGTGGCCACGTAGTGGCCACTAATCCTCAACTGAATAAAACTTGTTCGAGTTTCTTGTTTGTATGGGGAACAATGGCTTTGACATTGCTGATTTTGAGGTATATGTCATATAAAATATTTATAGTCTACTTTATTTTATATTCTAGTGTTCATTGTATTTCATATATTACACTCAGCATTGTATCTTCTTTTGTTTTCATAAAAGGAGCCCAATATTGATGGTAAGAAGCAGGAATTGAAGAAGGAGGAGAGAAATAACACGGGAGCGACAAATGAAAAAATAGTGAGAGAAGACAACCAGTCTAGTGATACCCTTAGATCCAATATCCCGCATAAGACACACATATAAATACTGATGGTAAAGTTTTCAAAGTTCAAGAATTCACCTGCAATGCCTTGGCAACACAATGATAAATTTTTCAAGAGATGAAACATCATTTCAGGTGTAAATTGTAGTCCAACCAATATTGAGTTGGAAACTCATATTGTAATACATTAAAATTTCATATACTATTATAATTTATATGGTTGAAATTATTTATAGTTGTACTTGATATTGTTTAGTATTGTAATTAACATATGCAACTTTTTGTTTCATATTAAATGAAGATACAAATTGTATGACATTTTTTAAATTTAGTTGCAAAATAATACTAATTAATTTATGTTGATTAATAATGAACACATAGAAACAATCTAAATTAGTCATTTCTAATGATTACTGATGAAAGTAATGAAATGAATATAAACTAATATATATATATATATATATATATATATATATATATATATATATATACGCAGACGGGTGTTCAAAAAGAAACATCAATGCTTCAATCAACTTTCAGTTTCAAGACCGAGTTCAACAATATCTCTTTTCAACCTTTTGAAATTCAGTCGATGTTTCCAAGGATTTTCATTTCCACTTTCCAACACCTCCTTAATAGCTTTGCAACATATATATTCTTTTCCCAACTTTAGAAATCATGCCATTATTCATTATTTCGAGCTTCAGAATATATTTCCCTCTTACTTAGATCATATGAGGTTCATTACATGTCAATATTATACCATCAACATAGAGAACCAAAACCAAAATCAGAATCATACCTTAAAACCCTTATGAAGTGGAGTTATGGGTCGACACATCATCCTATCAATGCAAACATATACAATGCTCTATACCATTATAACACTTTATCAAACCAATATGTTCAGTATTTCATAAATCAATATTCTGCAATCAAATAAACTATGTCATCTTATCAAAAAATCCATGTAAAAACTAATATCAAAATCCTCAATATCACACTATCATATTATTTAGACCATGTGACAGGTAGAGCTCTCATCAAATCATGAATTATTATATTGTTGTGTCAACAATTTTCCATAAGAAATATCAAACCAAACTTCATCCAAATGTCAATTTATGAATTTATCTATGCCAACAAGTTTTCATTACGAAATAATATCAAGTCATCCTCATGATAATAATATAAGTCACTAGATGCAAATGCATACACCAAGAATAGGTTCTGTTAGGGTCCTATAATAATAGGGATCATAATTTTGAATTGACTATGTTAAAGTCTTGTAATATTGTACATACTTTTGCTTTCTGCAAAATGTTTTCCCATATTAAAAAATGTAAATAGGGCAAGACTTAACAGAAAAATAATAGGACTAAAAGAAAAATATAAAAAAAGAAGATAAATTATGCACCCCACCAGAAGAGATAAAAGAAAATAATGAAAGTGTTGCACATTCAAATGCCACTACTCTTAGTTTAGTTTACTTTATGCAAATAAGATTGTGTGCATCTTGTCCAAAATGCCACAATTCATGATTTTCAAACAAATTAATCTTGACTCATTCATGCTTTTAAATTTCAAGTATTGATAGTTAGTGAATAAAGATCTAGCCAAACCATTTAATCTTGGTAGATCAGTAGTTAGGTAGAGAATAAAAATGAGCTTTTCAGTTTAATCTGAGCCATTGGAAGTTATAAGGTTAGAATTAGACTATTTTTCTTATAAAATAAAAATAAAAGGGTTAGCATGCTCAAATGCACCCAATAAATGAAGAAAAAATGTTAGGGTAAATGATTGGTAGGTAGATTACTTTTACCAGGCATGGAAAGCATGAATTGTTCATTTCATATCACCAATATCCCCCAAAATCCCCTTCCCCTTGCTTAAAACCCTAATGCCACTCTTAGAAGGCATTTTCCCTTGTAAAATATCCCTTTCCCTTCATACTAATATTTTTCCCATTATTTCACCCATTTTCCCTTCCCGAAAACCCCCTTCCCTAGTTCAAATACATATTTTCATTTGAAAAGTAACTTCCCTTACTAATTCCCCCTTTTCAATTAAAACATGTAAAAACCCACTTTGCATAGTTTTAAAAGGTTAAAGTAATGTCAAGCCCCACTGTAAATCCCTCCCCAATGTCATTTTAACACTTATTCTAATGTTTTATTGATTTCCTACATACATATTTCATTATACCCCATTCATTTTAACTCATTAGTTTATATATGTTCCTCGTCCCACTTTAATTAACCCAACCCTGCATATTAACCCACATATATCAAACCTCGTTTAATATATATTTAAACCACTCCACTACATAATCCCGACCCACATCAAATAAATCCTTCACGTGATTCATCCCTGGGCCCCGCCTATCAAAAAAATCCCCTACTTTTCCCTCCATCTGATCATAATTCATTAGATCTTGCGACCAATAAGAGCTATCGCACCCCTAAATGTCGAAAGTTTAAAGCCACGGGGAGGGTTGCGAAATGAGTGGTTTCGCATCCCCACTCCCCTACTACGTGGCAGCCCCACGTTGTATCACACTCCCCAACAGAAATCCACCAACCTGCCTTTTTTCATGCGATAACTACTAAAATGTTTTTGCCCCATTATTTTCAAAACCAGTTACTGTTTGAAATTTAAAACCTTTGCGCCAATAATTTTAACTACCGCTGGTTCAAAACATTAAAACCCATCCTTTTGTTACCAGAATCACTGGTGACTCAGTCTGAAGCTTTATAAGACCAAGAAAGTCTCTGTTGTGACCAAAACCCTTTCTTTAGACTAAAATCACCATTTGACAGGTATTCCTAAGCGTCGAAGCCATTACTTAAACATAGAAATTAATAAATTAATCAATTTATTAAAATAAACAAATCGAGGGCTCCTCAGGGAATTGTAGACAAGTACTTCAAAATCAGTGACATAGTCACTAATTTCAACCTCCTTGAGCTCCACTGTTAGAGCCATGATAAATATATAGACCAAGCTAATGATATCCTCCTCTGGGATTCAAACCTACCCAGGTATATCTTCCCACATACCTTCCAATTTCCAGAAATCATTAGACTCTCTCAAATTAATTATTTTCCCAATGAAAGAGCCCTAGTAACCCATAGCGAAGTGATTTTGTTCACAATTATTATAGAATCAATAAACCAGATGTTGCAAATCTAACCCAAGCCCTATGAAGCCCCATTGTCTATTAAAATCCTCGCTGAATTATATTTGAAGCTCGACTTTCCCAAGAGGTTTCAAATCTTCCAAACCTTTCTTCCTCCATTAGTGGAAACCCCAAATAATAATCCTCCATACTCAGCTTCAGTTTTTTCATAGAGAAGAAGACATATTGTCACAATGTTGTCTTGAATTCTAGGCTACTTTACAAATGAGTATGTAGATGCTTCTATCCTAGGTTTTCTGTCAATTTTATGCCCAGGACAGCCTCCAACATTTACATTTAACTTTTCTCAATACTTATCATATGTCATCCATGAGAAATTAGTTAAATTACTAGAAGAATGAGTGCTTATGTATTCACTAGTTTTGTTTCATTTATTCTTGTACTTCCAAACTGAAAGGTTTGCAGTTAGCCTTTAAAAACTGGACATAGAGGGTAACCCCAAATCTGTAGTCTTCTGCACTTCCTTAATCAGAAAAGATTCCGTAGATTTCACCTACAAAGACTTCATTGATTCATTTGTTCATCCAGTTGTCAACATCCTAAGTAGTAGTAGTCAACATCATATCAATGAAGAAATAAAGAAAGTATTGCAATTGTCTGAACACAGTAATATAGGAGACTGGTATTTATACCATAACCACACTGAAATTAGGGACTATGGATGCCAACTCACTCCATACAAGTTTCCTAAATACCTCTCAATGAGGTTATTTGCACTAGAATACATCAGATAGATCCTAAACTCAGATGAGGTTAATTTCCTACCAGCCAAGAAGAAAACTCAGTTTAAAATCAAGAACCATCTTGGTACTTTCATTTGAAATAATAGGAATTCTAGTCAACAAGAAGAAAAGTGTTTACATGAATTCAAGTTCAGTGATAGTTTCAAACGATAGTATGATCCTTTGGGAGTTATCAGGAAACTAAGAGTCAAATTTAAATTAACTCCTTTTATCCATGAATCCAAACTAGAAATTGAGAAGTACTCCAACAAGTCAGACTTGTTGGAGAACACTTTGAAAGAGGTATAGAAGCAAGTTGAGACTAGTTTTTTCCTAAATACTCCATCCCTACAAGATAGGGACTCCAATAGAGAAAGAGAAGAAGGTTCATATTCAACTCAAACCACTACTGAAACTAAATTCAAACTAATGTACAGGAATAATCCCAAGCTGAATCCTATAATTGAACAAGAGGAGATAGTGGACACAATTGAGATTATTGACATAGATATGATTTTTAGGGACAATTCACCTCCTATTGTTTCAGAGGAAACTCATCAGCCTTCAACATCTAGTGCTCATATCATTCAGAAACAACATAGTGTTGAAGTCTCTTCATCAAGCAAACTAGTAGAGAAAGAAAAAAATATAATGGATAGGTATAAAGAGATCAAATTGAAGAATGAGGCATTGAAAGTAGTGACTTATGTCCAATATTAGAAACATACACCTCATGACCAGAACAGGTTACTTTTTGCATTTGAATATAAAACTAGGAAAATGCAGATGACCTTTTTGTAGCCCACATTGCAGTATCCAAAGTCATTAGCTAACTACAGGAAAACAACATTTGAAGTCATGGCAAAATATTTTCATCCTATAAAACAGATGAATTTCATAAGCAAAACACTTGGAATAATTAAAACACTTGAATAATTGGCCATAGAGGTTAGATATGATCCCATGAATATCAAAGAAACTGAGGAACTAATAAAGAAGAAGAATGTAGACATTTCTACATTGAAGAAGCAGCTGAAATTACCTACCACTGAACATCCACAAGAAAAATAAATTTTAGAGAACGAAGGCCAAAAAGATGAAATGATGAATCTCATCATTCAGTTGATAGCTAAAGTTAAAGATATAGAGAATGAGATGGATAAGTTAGCGCAGGAAAAGAAGACAAGCATGGAAGCAGTTAATGTTGCTTCCATTCTCATAGCTTCAAGATCAACTTTAGTGGCTATAAAAGTCCCCACTACTACAAAAATTCCAGTAACAACATAAGTTCCAGCAACAACTACTACTACATCAGTTATAACAGCAGCTCATCTCAGTGAGGAAGAAAATAAATTGATTAAATATATGTAAGAAATGTCATTTCAAATAGATTAAATTAATAGACTGAAAGAAAAAGTAAATAATCTTGAAGATGAAAAGAAATTGGCACAAATGAGGCATAGAGCTGAAGCACATAAGTCATGTAGATTGAATGAGAGAGTTCAGAAATTAGAAAGAGAGTTGACATTGGCAAAACCTATGGCTCAAGAAAAGAAACAATTATGGGCCAATATCATTAACTCTATTAATTGTATTTTTCCATCTATTCAATTTATCTTTGAGAAAAAATATTTGATCAAAGAAGCAATTGAAGCCATTCAAAAAGTCAAAGAAGAACTTGAGAAGAAACCAAAATAGGCCACAGAGATAATTAAGTTTCTAAATTCCAAGAACAAGCATGAGTTAGAATAAACTAGGGTAAGTGACAGTACTGGAACAATTTTAGAGGTTAAAAAGGTAATTTCAAAAAGAAACTTAATGGTACAACTTGAAGATAAATATCAAGCCATGGAGCTTGAAAAAAACATATTTATGAATAAGTTTGATGTTCTAAGGCAGAAAGGTTTTCCTAATCCATTGGTGATTAATGATAGACTAATGAGGCAGGAATACTATGACAAGAAGATCAGTGAAGTGGCCAAAGAACAGTCCAACAATTCCTCTTTGAAAGGAAGTCCAACAGGAAAGGTACTATATCATATTTTTTAAAATATATTTTACCTCTAGCATGAGGTAAATAATATCTTTATAAACAAGCCTAATTTCACCAAGTACACTCAAGCTGATGAAATTTACAAAAATATGGGGAAGATTAAAATCCCAGATGAAGAGACTTGGGAGAAATTGTATGATTTACTGTGATGGTGAAAAGTAAAAGCAGGTAACAGAGCAGACAAGTTAAAGAGTGAATAGATCATATAGTTCAAAGTGAAAGACGAAGTTTAAAGGTCAAAAAAAGAGTTAAAAGAAAATATTAGCTAGTGTAAAGCAACAGTTAGAGAGATAAAGCAGCAAAATATAAAAGAGCAAACAAAAAATCCAAATAAGTAGGGACAACTTGCATTTTGTTACCTAGGTGTCTCTATCTTCTTTGATGAAGATATTTTATTTCCCTTCAATAAATCCTAAGAAAAAATTAGGATATTTTGTATTATTTTTTGTATAAATACTTCGGAAATTCAAAGTGTTAATGAGGATTCCTAAACATTTATATAGTTGTAATTGATAAAAATATCTGAGGGTTCATTGTACAATTTTCAAGTCAGTAGACTGGACAAGTAGTAAAGGCATTGCATTAAAGGATTCATGTGTTGAGCTACTTCAGTGAAATACATTTCAATTGTTCATTGTTATTTCTCTTAATTATTCCATAAACTTGTATGTTTTTCCAAATTTAAATGTTATAATGGGAATATTATTGCAAAAATTGTTTAAGTACACTCTGCTTTGAACAATTATTCATTTTAATGTTTTCTTCTGATATCGAGATATGAGAATCATTAATTTCTCTCCTATCTCGATTGACCTCTTCCTCTTTCATTCATCATTTTGGTTTAAGGAATCCTTAACTGCTCCTTGATCTCGATTGAAAACCACTTCATCATTTAGCCTTAAAAAGATATGATTTTTCTCAACTACCCTGCCCTGTGAACACTTCCTTTAGAACTTGATTCTTGTCCTATTTTCTTGATATTTTGACTCCATATCCCAATGGAAAAGTAGAGAAGAAAATTATCCATCTAAATCAGTAATACCACCAAAAACAAATAAAAAATCAAACCCAATCTATCTTACATAACTGTACAAAAATCAATTGAAAACAAAAAAATTAAATCATAAAGAGAGATGCCTCTCTGGGCATTATGAACGCTAGATCCTAATCTCAAAAGTAGGTTTTTGGTTACCTCTAATATTTATTGAACACACATAACAACCCTGGGAAATTATTGGAGTGATATCATACTGGCGACTCCACTAGGGAAAAATAAGTCCTCATTTTTAAATAAATCTTAAAGGAAACACTTTTCCTCATATTTTCACCTTAAGTTTTATTTAGGGTTGTTAGAAATTTTCATTAAAAGTTAAAATTCTAGCTTCCAAAGTAATATACTATACTAGGTATCATCCTGATCCACAACCTACTATAGCTATGGATGATCTTGATAGAATTTTAAGAAAAAATAAAAAGTAGAAAGCCTAGGAAGTAAAAATCAATTAGTCAAATCTAATTCACTCCCTAAAGAATTGTCAAGCTTACAAGATATTGCATTCAAATTATCATTTGAGCATTCATTGTTTAGAACCAAATCTGAAAATTTCATCTCTGATACTGTAATAGGTACTGATTTCATTCAATTTATTGAAACAAGGAAGGAGACTATTTCACTTGATTTAGATCAATAGGGTCTAAAGAATTTTGATGAACTTGATGCTTTCACTTCAAATTTAATTAAAGATATTGGTGAAGCATTTTTCCAACAATCAGTTGAGTTAGCTACCCTAGTTGCTGCTACCCCTAAGCATTCTACCATTCCTTCAGAAACTGTAAAAACAGATCCATTTAGTTTCACATCACCCATAATATTCACTATAGTTCAGTCCACAGAACCATTCATCCCCAAGCTTCCTCTTCAACCCGAAGTTATTTTCCCAACTTCTAGTGCTCAAAGCACATCTTCCAGCATACCAACTACATCCTCGAGTGTTCCAAGTTCATCTACAATCACTTCAACCTCCTTTCGAAGTACTTCAAGCTCATATCCAGGTACTACCACTTTACCTCTTGTCCAAGCTAGAATATTAGCCATGGTAGACAGATATGCCCCTTTGGTCTTACCAGGTCAATTACATGCCATGCCACAGGATTATCAAAGTAAAATATTTCATTTTGATGGTAGTGGCCAATATACTGCCAGAAAAAATGTAAAAAAAATGACTGATTACTTTGAATTACATGAAATTGATGAAGTTGATGTTCAAATGAGACTATTTGTAGAAACATTAGCAGGAGAAGTAAAGAAATGGTTTAAAGGTTTACTTGCTGGTCATGTTGTTGATTTAGAAGCTTTCCATATATTTTTTATCAATAGATGGGAAATAAAGAAGAACCTTTTACAAATATTTTCTAAATATGAAAACATCAGAAGAGCTCCTAACAAAACTGTTCAAGATTATTGTACTAGGTTTAACAGTATTTATAATGCAATTCCTGCCAATATCAAACCTCCACCAGACTTGGCCCTAGTCAAATTTCCTGATGCTTTTGATACTGATATGTGATACCAATTGAAAGAAGAGTAACCATTAACGATGGATTATCCCCATCAGATACTAAAATAGATATTTTAGCTAAAAGCATGGAAAGAATAATGGATAGATAAGAAAATATGGAAAGAAAACCACAATGGGATAATCAACAAAATCCTCAAATCAGAAATCCTAACTTTAGGAAGAATCCAAATACTAGTAAATCTAGAGGAATAACCCTTGATCAACAAATAAGACCACCTTCCCAAGAGAATTGTGCTGAGATTTCTCAACACATTGATGAATTCCAGGACACTCTGATTAACTTAATGGGCATTAATGATGAGAATACTATTTTTCTCACCCAAGAAGAACATGAATTATACATGCTGCAACAATTATATTTAGAATCTGGAGAGTCTTTTGATTATAAACAAGGCTATGAGTCTGCAATATATGAGGTCCACAAACAGTATAGCCTTAGAAGTAATAAAAACATAGAATCCCCTACTAAGAAAAATGTACAAACTCAAACTAAGAAGATAGTAGAAGCTCCTATGAGTAATGCTTTAAAAATCCTCCCTAGGGAAACCTAGAAACCTTCAAGTCCAAAAATTGTAGACATAATAGATATTGCTACTCAAACTACAACTGCTGCTAAAACCATGACTGATACTCAAAGTGTTCTTGATAAGAAAGTTGAAAGTAAAATAGTGGAAACACAAATTGAAATACCAACTGTAGATAAAGACAAAGGTACATAAGCTGAAATTGGTAAAGAAGAAATAATTCAGTTAGGAAAAACTCAAGTACCATTCAATATTCAATTTGAGTTAGCCAAATTGAAAATACCAATTCCCTTAGTAGAACTAGTAAAGAATGATTCATACAAAGCCCAAATCACTAAAACAATAAATATAGGTGAAGGAGAAGACTTTGTTAATATAAATGATGACTAACCAGAACTGTTTTTTAGCCCTAAAGTTAATTGTAAACATCAAAAAGGAGGTGTCCCTCGATTTTACATTATCTTGAACATTCATGAGAAACTATTACACAATGCAATGTTACATTCGAGAGAATCCCACAACTTAATGCCAAAAGCTGTCATGGAAAAACTAAATTTAGACATCACTAGAACATACAAAGATCTATTTTCATTTTATCCCAGTTAATTTAAATGTCTTGGCTTGATAAAAGAATTTTGTTTCACCCTTGTCCAATACCCAACTAAGAGTATTATCATGGATATTGTAGTTGTTGATATTCCTCCTAGGTATGGAATGTTGTTATCTCACTCATGGGGAGAAAAGATGTAGGGATCACCACAATTAGACATGTCCTATGCCACAATTTCAGTATTTCGTCAACCCAAAAATCTTTACAAAGAGACCTTAATGAAATTCATGGTCAGTAGTGTAGAAAAACCTCACAATTATCCTATTTATTCTCTGCATTCTGATATGGATTCTTTACAGTGCTATGCTGCACCTGATCTCCAGCCTCACCCTAACCCTCATGCTATCACACTTGGCCCATCCCTCATTGAATCTGTGAGCATGTCACAATCCCTCCCCACATTCGTGCTTGCGCCTCAATATTTCAAAAATCCTTTATCTTCCTCAATCTGCCATTCCTCTGATGCTCAAATCGATCTCTTGAGCCCTTTCTGTATTTTCCCTTGATATCTCGCTACTGCCCCAACCCCTTTGCGTGCTCCCTTTTACGCGCGCCCTCCTGAAGTGTGCTCCTCCCTCTGATACCTTCCAGGTGGCATGCCCCCCGGCAATGTACCTACCTGTGGAACACCTGGCCTCTCCCTGCTACACGACCCCTTTTTATGCGCCCCACACTCCCTCCAACACACACCTCTGCTACTCACACTCTTGTTGCGTATCTCCCTACTCTTCTCGTCAGCTTCCTCATGGTCTCGCGACAACGTCAAAAGCCCATTAGTGGAAGCTAAAGAGGCGCATTCTTGGGGCGTTATCAGCAAGGTCTGGATCATCACCTAGAATCCATGGAGGGCTCCTCTTCAGGCATCAACGTCAGGAAGGACACTCAAATGCCGGATTTCCCCCAGGAAGAGATGGTCTTAACCCCAGAGAAACAAAGGGGAAGAAAAGGTCCCAGGAAGTCCACCATTGCGCATTTTGAGCTACCCACTCCTCAGAAAACTGAGCCGCTCCCAGTTCACAAGCCTACAAAGGAGGATATGGACATCTAGATCATGGAATCGGATGGAGTATGGACCAGAGTTCCAAAAGCAGAGCACCCTGATGCTCCCATCTACTATGCAGTCGTCCCGAAGACCCCGCGCATGCCAACCACTAAGGAGGAGGTCATTGCGCGTGATTAAGGATGCCTTATCGAGGAGGAGGACCCTGCCAAAGAGGATGATGATGGAATACCATGACTACGCAATAGCTCAGATCACCTCTGTTTTTTTTCAACTCTGGACACATCACAATTTCTTTGTTTTTATATGTATTACAGATCTTATTGTAGATCATGATTGTTTATCTTTTTCAAGGGGTTGGTTTCCTCCTAGGAGACAATCCCAAACCTGCACATTTTTTAAAGTTACTAAGGCTGGGATAGGCTAAGCACTGCTAGCCATCTCAACCCACTACCAATGTAAATTTTCTTTGATGATATAATATAGATTAGCCTAACTTACAAAAAAGAAAAACATTTTCTTTGAGAAATTTCAAAAAGAATTTTTTTTGGGAGATGGAGGAAACATAGTGAAGTACCTATGATAATTTTTTTAGGTTTTGATCCACAATAATTTTCAAAATATAGGCTATGGAAATTAGGAATCTTGACTAATCATAAAATTAGTCCCAAATGAGTGCTCTTGGAATATTTGTTATAATGTTTTTATTGAGGACCTATAAATAGTGAAATTTTCTAAAGATTAAGTAGATGTAATGAATTAAATATGATAAAACTTTTAAATTCTAATGCGTTATAATTTTCAAGTTATTTTTTATTGAAGTTATGGTTTTTTATTAGCACTAAAAGTAATATCAAATGGGTGTTTTTGATAAAATACTTATATCTAATTCTATAAAGATCCAAATTGACCATGACTAGTTTTTTTAATAGGGCATGGACAATAATATAGCAGGTTAAAATATCATACATAAATAAAAAAAATTGAACACATGGTAGTCCATACAAGTTCATGCTCCGTAAAGGGAAAAAATCAACGAGTTTTGGGAAAGTTACCATTAATTTTCTTGAAACATCATAATCTAGGCAAACATATAGTAGTCCAAAGAAGACATATTAGGCCACCACATATTGAAATTTCAAAAGTAGAGGTGAAACAAATTCATATTTATATCAGGTATAAGGCTAGCCTATAAAATGGTCTCCAAATTTAGGTTTTAAAGGTATAATACATCAAATTGACATAAATTTGATTGGAAGATCTATTTTAGGTGATTCAAAGAGTATGGCAAAGTTAAAAGTTCGAGAAAGTATAGATAAATATTATTACTATCCCATATGGAAAATAGTGGTGAAAAAAATTCTACACCGATTAAACCTTTAGATAGCTCAAACATGACTCGTAAAGAAATTTAAGAGATACATAATCGCCTATCCAATGATTGGACAATGGATTTAATAAATTGAGTGTTGTGTTAGTGAAAATTGTTGATTTTATGAAAGAAAAAAAAATACACTGGATGGATCAAAACAAGGAACATATGGAACAAAAGATGGAACAATTACAAAAATCTATCCCTATATTAGAAGTTATCTAAAGGCAATATTGACAAGAAAGGAAATCATGGAAATATGTATAACAAATTTATTCGAACAAAATCATGTACGGGAAGGGCTTTACTAAATGTAGAGAACATGAAGATTAAGTCCTAGAATATTGATTATTCATCACTCTAATATTGGCATCATCAAGGGTTCAACTTGACATGAAGGAACTAATTAATTCCCAAGAATGTTATGAGGGAATTTGATAGTGAAGATCTTATAACATGGATATTCTAGATAAAAGGAACTTTTTTATCTACACCTATTTCCAACTATGTAACTCATGCATCCTTGTATTTAGAACATGATCGGTTTTTTTGGTGAAAATGGATTTGTGAGTGCACAATGATTATTATTGGTCAATTTTTATGGATGGAATGATATAAAATTATGGTATTTATTAAGAGAAATGCAATCTTTATTCAATTGATAAATTCATAGCAAATAGTTCCAAATACATTAGCACATTCAACAATTTCAAAAATTGATCCTCACGGTAATGAACATTCCAAATGATAATTTGTTAGGTCTCTCTATGGGAACTTTAAAAGAGAGCATTCAACATGAGGTGTGTCTCTTTGAACCTAAATCCGTAAAGGATGCTTTGATCGTGGCATGGAAAGTTGAAAGTGAAAATATGGATACTAGAAGATTGGCCACTAAAAAATGTAGGGAGTACCATATTCCCTTTCCTAACCTCATTCAACCTAAAATATTTACACCTCAACAAATTAATGAAATAATATCAGAGAGGCTATGTTTCAATTGTGATAGAAAGTACATTAAGGGGCATAAATGTGGAAAGAAGAAATTATTTGACATAGATGGTGAAGAGGAAGAATATCAAGAATTGGAACCATTGTAAGATATATAAATAGAAAAAACTACATCAACCATATATTGTCATGCATTTGTTGGCATCAATACTCTACAAACCTCAATATAGAAGGGCATATAAAAAAGAATATGGTAAAAGTGTTGATTGATTCTTCTAGTACACATAACTTCACTCATTACAAATTGGATAAAATTCTTGATTGCTTTATACATCCATCACTAGAGTTTCAATTAATTATTAAAAATGGAGGTGCGATAAATTTTCATGGAAGTGCCTTAGGATTATTCTCACTATAGAGACCTATTTGTTGGATAAAATCATGATTGAAATCCAAATAGGTGGTTTTGATGTTGTATTGAGGGTCTATTATTCATAAGTATTGGAAACAATGATGCTTAATTTTCTTGAACTCATCATTATATTATCCTAAAAAAGAAAGGCAATTGAACCTAGAGGTATATAAGGGAAACCATTAGAAGTGATAAACTCTAAAAACCTGAAATAAATATATATATAAAAAAAAATCTAAAAAATGGACACTATTGGGAAGGTAAATCCTCTCTATGGACAAAGACGATCCCTCTAGCCCTAGAGTGGGTCTAGCAACAAAGGGACAAGCTAAAGTGTAGGTTCCTAATTAATGAATGAAAAGGATAAGGTAGATCGACCTGCCAGGATTCCAACGTTGTCGTCGTTGTAGTGGTGGTGGCCTCTTGATCTCTGTCTTGACGGGTCACAATCCTTCTGCAACGGTGCTCAGATACCTGCACGAAGATCAGCAAACAAGAGCAGCATACAGAAAAATTATTTCATTCATAATCAACTAACCAGTCAAGGAAGGTTAAGCATATTTCATCAAATAAAACACATTAACACAAGATGGGAACCAAACAATAGTCATGTATATATATAAATAGAAGAAAGAGTTACAACCGGAGCCTTGATGTTGCAGCCTCCTCGTGGGGTTCAGTCGAAGCACATCTCGAAGGATCGTTGGGGAATTCAGACGAGGTGAGGACACAACCCTAATCTCTCTCGACAAAGGTCTCTTTTTGTTCTATCTTTCTAGTGAAATTTTCAGGAATTCTCTTTAACCTTTAAACTATAATATGTTCAGCTAGCGTACCAATGGGATATAGCTTTATTTATAGAGAGAGAGGAGGAGTTTGGGATCCCTACAATGGTGGAAGGGAGACCTTATCCCTTGGGAGGTTTCCCCAAACGGTGGAAACAAGAGGCCAAAGGAGGGGGGCCGTGGTTATTCAGTGGAACCACTCCAGTTGACTCGCCCATGAAGTTGTTAGGATAGAAACTTCGCCTCTATATTTAGAAAACATTCCATAAACAGGTTGGCGCGGGTAGCTCACTGGGACAGAGTGCCAATGGGCGCGGGGCCTAGTGCTAATCTTCCTCATTGGCGCGAGGGCATAATAGTCTACTAGTGCCAAGGCAAAAACATGTGTTTATGATAGTCTGCTCAGGAAATTGTCAACAGAAGTAATTTTGTCCTCATAGCAAGGGATGAAATGATGGTCTTTGTAAGGCATGACACTTCTTATTAGTCACAAAAATGATCCTCCAATGTGCGGGATGGGGATTGTAGGGACAGTGAAAAAATATTGTGTAATAGATGCCCCCTAAAGCATGAGGTCCATATGATTTATGAGAACGCGTTCAAACCAAACACTGTTGTCGGAAGACCTACAAGTACAAATACAACTGATATCTCTGATACATGAACATGTGGCATGGGTGCAACCATCCATAATAGAGTACATATATAAACTGATATCCAAGGTATGGGCGCAACCATCCAGCAATAAGGATCAACAAATAGACTCAGGTATGGTCGCAGCCATCCAATCAAAATATTCATGCAAAAAATCATGATAAACCATAATATCCCGCAGCTTGGATCTTATCAGACAAAACCCAGGGTCTTGTGCTCCATCTCGACCCAAACAAGTACAAATTAAAGCATACGAATATGTGAGCTGAAGTCAAACATGCAAGAAAGTCACCTGATTACCAGCCAATGATGAAAGTTGTTAACAAACATGAGAGAAACCACCAATAATGACAATGGATCTCAAGGTACAACAAGTACAATCCACGGAATGTGAGTAGTGATCTGGTTTCAAACACCCGTAGAATCACTCGATCGAAGGCCAATGATGTGGACCTATCATTGAATGCGAAGAATTTGCCATTGAGGCATGCGAGCTCCAAGGTACCGGAAGGGAGTCTCTAGGTCAACTTCCTGGATAATGAGCTGAATTTGATATGAACATGATGATAATTAATCATGACCAGCAGAGAATCAGGGGGAGGTTGAAAACTGCAGAGGCAAACTTCTCTTGAAAATATCAGTGACACGACTCTGGATTTGGCAGTATTTGACATCAAAGGATCTGAGGTCATGATGACGTGGAAAAGAGAAGATGAGAGGCCAAAAAAGATTACCCAAACCCATGGAGGCAAAAATGACGAAATGAGATGTCCCCAACTCGACACGAATGCATATGAGTGTCATGTTCAAGAGCGACATACTGCCGACACGACTAAAATCTAGTTCCATTTTTCCCACCATCTATGGCGAGTACCCCAATTATTTTTGAAAAACAAGCTTGAAGGGGATAACATATGCTTTTAATGTAAGTTTTTCCTTCGAAAAAATCCATCCTAGTACATTTACGAGCCCTAGGAAGGAGAAACTCGAGTACGTCATGGTGACGATTTTCGATGTCATCAGGGTTTAACGAGTCTACCAAAGGAAGAAGTCGGTATCTCTTCATGTTTAGAGAGTTTGAAAAGAAGCGGAAAAGAAAACTCTAGCGTGTCCCTTTTCATAAATAGTACCTCAGAACCGAAAAGGTAGAAAACAATATTTGAAAGAACCTCTTAGTCACAATAGGCTAAGGTATTCCTTTTTCCTAAATAATCTATCCCAACTTGAAAAATGGGTAAACGTATACTGGGTAGATATCGTTTCGCAGCCATTTAACGAGTTCAAAACGACAAGAGTTTCGAAAATCTTTTTAGTTTTAGAGAGTCGGAAAAAGAGCTGAAAGATGACTCTAGTAGTGAATTTTTTGTGTTTTTACCGAGTCCAAAAAAGTATAAAATACAACTCGTTACTATTTTTCGTGCATACCAGAGACACATTGTAGGGGTATCAAATCAAGTTCACCACTTTCTGAGGCGACTTGTACGGGCAATGACATGCTATCATGAGTATCACGCCGATTAGACACCTAGGTTTTATTTCTGCATATTTTGAGAGACATGATGTCTTAGGATGTAACAGAAACACACATATTTTTTGAACTTATGATGCACACTGATGCAAACATTCGACATATATATATACATCTATTTTCCTATATGTATATTTTTCATGTGATGATGATTTTACAAATTATGAAAATGCCTAATACAATGTTAGCTAATGTATCAGTTAAATAATTTGCATAATAAGTAACGACCCAAAAGAAATGAAAAACGTTCGCAAAGCACACCAAGCCAAAAGATTTCATTTTTATGCAAGCTCAAAAACAAAAGTAAAATATGCTTGAAATTGGTTTCAATTTTACGCAAGCTTGAAACAAAGGTAAACTATGCTTGAAAAATGAGCATGCCCCAAGCATGGTGACTCAATTCGAGGTACATGCCCCTCAAGCTTCAGTCCAACTGCAATGAATAAAAAGCAGATGGAGTGAAGGTTCAAATTACGAGATTAGAGAAAGACTCAATTGGGATTTTACGAGATCTGATCAAAGACTCGAATTGAATAGGAACATGTTATATTGTTTTAAAGAGGTTGACACATTAAAATAACTATCCTCATGACTTAATTCATTTTTTAACGAGGTTGACATAGAAGAAGAACCATCCTTGTAACACCTTGTTTCATTTTTTAATGAGCTTGACACAATAAAAGGAACTCTTCTCATAACAACCTTTACCATAACGAATAAGAGGTCATGGGTTATAAGAGGTTCGCATCTAATGGGAGAACAACGTCTTGGAAACCATGATCAAATGCCCCCAGTAAACAATACTCGATGGCACAATCACTAGATGAGGCAACGAACAGGCGGCCACATAATTTACCCGTGGTGGGGAAGATACAACCGGCGAATAAAGCTCTGGTAGGGATGATGGTGGGCTAGCTTCCACCTCCGGACCAAAGAATGAAAGCTGATCAATGGTCATGATCAGACCTCCATGTAGAAAACAGAGCACACGAAAGAGGGAGGAGACAAGTGCACCCATGGCATAAGCATAGTCGCGTCCCGGGAGTAAATTGAAATCTAAGGGGCCTGGATCAACCATCACGTCTATACAGATGGTTTTCCCTCCCAAAGTGATCAGTAACTTCGGAAGGATCCCTAACGGTTGACTGGTTCCACTGTTAAATGCCAACAGATTCTAAGTAACAGGAATAAGTGGCGGAGAACCAAAAGCTTGCCAAGTATTTGAAGACAGAACACTAAAAAATGCACCTTCATCTATAATCATGCTAGGTATGACTATTTCGAAGACCTATACCGTGATCTCAAAAGGCACATAAGAAGGAAGGCAATTTCCTGCAAATCAACTCCAATCGAAGGAAGCGACCAAACTACTTGGAGGGGGTACCATTGAACTGAGCTGGTCATCCCCTAGTGTTACCGGAGCATGAGGAGTACCCTCCTAGACCTCCATCATGGGAGCAGGAGGAACAACTTCTTGAACTACAGGGACGGGAGAATATTTCTCCAAGTCCGAGGAATTTGAAGAAACAAGAAGAACGTGAGGTGGATGAGATCCACTCTTGACGAAAAAGGATTGATGAACCGTAGGTGGGATTAGATCAACCGATTCCACAACCAATGGTTGGTTGGGAATGGATTTGTGAATTTAAATTTCCTAGGGAATGGGATCGACCAAAGATGACTCTCGACTGATCGTTGAATCAACTAGTGGAGGACTCAAAGAAAGCTTCTTGTAACCAATCGGAAGGCAGGGTGCAGAAATAGTCGGGTTGTCCAACAGTCTCGTGGCTTCATCCATGTATAGACAAAGGTCAATAGGATGATTCCCTTGACACAACTTATAGGGATTGGTAATCTTACCTTGTTTCTTATGAGTCTTATCATGGCTAGTCGAAGATGTGCCACCAATATGACTTCCAGAAGCCAAAGGCAACGGCGGACGGTCATCGGACCATGATTCAAGTACCTTGGGAATGCCAGGGCAGTCTCGAAGAAGATGGTCACATTTGCACAACATGCAAGGGAATTTGACTTTTTGAGGAAAGTTGGATGGTTTATCAAGGGGAGGTGTCTGAGGCGCAATAGCCGCAAAGTTGGCCTCTCTCTTAACTGAATTCTTCCTTTTCATCTTCTTCTTCTTCTTAGCCACCTGGTTACTAGAATTCAGACTTTCACCAGGTGAAGTAGAGGAAGAGGACGAAGAAATAGGCGAAGAAGTGGAGAAGTCCACCTTAGAATCAACATGATGTTGTTCAGGTGGAGGGGATGCTTGTACAGTGGGCGGAACACTCGAGACCACAGAGGTCGAGAATAAGCAAACCGGCAACCCAACTGTTAACCCAAGCAAGGACAACGTTGCCATATAAGGAGCACCAACATTCCCAAAAGTAGGAAAAGGACCAGGATTCCCTTCGAAGGGGATTCCTTGGTTGGTAAACTCCAGAAAAGTTGCCATTTGGAAACAACCGTAAAACAAAACACTAAGGAAGGTAACTTTAACCAAGAATATTTCGTGGGTAGTTAATATTTTAAGACATTGAAACAAAAACTCTGTCGTTTCATATTTTAAGAGTCAAGAAACAGGCAAAAGGTGACTCTATCACTTTCAGTTTGAAATGAGCATGAAAGGACAAGCGTTCGATGATCTCTTCTCTTTTTAAGGAGTCACGAAAAGATCGAAATGACTACTCAGGTAATCTAAGCAAGAGGGTGTACCAAGTTTCCATGAACTACCATATACACCTTGGCGAACAAATGAAAGAGAAATGACCAAGGACTTGACTTACGTGCAGGTATTCTCCCCGAATGCTGTGTTCGGTGTATCACGATTACAGGGCAGCAGACTCGGCTTCCTATGGATAAAGGATTTGAAACCTATGAGGGTCTCCCATTATATACGCGACGTTAAGGGGAGCACAATTCTATACTAGTGTTGTCTAAAGCCAGGTGGCAAACGACAGCTACTAGGTTTAATGACGTCGAAACACGTCACTAGCCTAGACTGCTAAAAATGTTTGTGTTATGTTCCAATGATTCATTAGGTTAATTGAATAAATTTTACAGTTGATCTTGAATTAATGTTTCAGTTCCAAGGCCCTACCGAATTTGATCTCAAATTTCCTAAATGCAAGCTATATGTAATAGAACACCATTTTATGTTCGATGAATGCTAACTAAGAGAAGGATAGAGATCTTTCAGAAAGCCGCAAACAATGAAAACATACGAAGAAGTCCTCTAATGCATCTAATACAATCAAAACGAAAATGAAAAAATCTTTCCTAGTTTATCAAGCGCTAGTTATGCAAAAGAAATTTTCATTTTCGATGCAAATGAAAGAATGCATTTTTTTGTTTTTTGAATGAATGAAGCACACAATGCACTAATTACATTAAAAATCAAATCGAGCACTAGTTTAGAGCACTATGAATGTAGAGATCTCAAAACAAACAATTCGAAAGCAATACAGACATAAAAACATAATTGCAGAATCCGGATTATCCACAATATCATAAAACATTGGTCGACGTTTCGAATCCCAACGAGGATCCATCTTCAGGACGAGAATGAAGAATGAAAGAAGGTCACAAAAGGTCAAGGTATAAATAGTGAAGGATTATGATGATTAAGAGGCGCCAAAAATAGATTATTAATCTATTTAAATAAATGATATTTAATTTTATATAAAATTTTAATTTAAATAATAAATAAAAAAATTATTAAATTCTTTATAAAAAATTTAGTTTAAATAATAATAATAAAAAATATAATAAATATTTAAATTTTTTAAATTTTATTATTTTATTATAAACCCTAAGTGCTTAAATTAATTTTAATAAATTAAAATATAATACCCCTAATTCTTATTATTATTGTTATTAATTTTTTATTTTATGTCTAAAAAAAATTTAAATAAACCTTGAATTTTTTAATTTATAACCTAAATTTTTACCTAAAATAGTATCTTCAAATTATTAATCTAAGTGTAATTTATTAAATAAGAAGAATACCTATTTTATTAATTCTAAATAATAATATAACTATTTAAATATATGTTAATAAATAAATGATAATATTTAATAAATATTAATTCTACTTATGAATTTTATTAATTAAATCCTAATAATTTTTTTAATAATTTATAAATTAATTTTATTTGAATTTTTACCTCCATTTACTGATAATAATTATTAATTAATTAGTTTTTATAAATAGAATAAAAATTAATTAACACAAATAATTATTACGAGTGAGTGAAATAATAAGAGTTTTGCACTGACACGACCCTAAACTGATTACTAATAAGGAGAAGAAGCAAACCTGCGAAATTATACCTGGGAAGAGGACGAACCTAAGGAGCAAGTTTGTCTAATTAGAGGCTGCCAACTGTCACTAATCTCGAATCCTCCATCCTTGTTGATGTTATGCGGGTGTTTTATAATCTCCAACACTTCTCTAATCTTTTGCCTTTGATAGTGTTCCTTCCTTGCAATGATTTTAGCATCCTCAAGAGGCAAGTGATGTTTTGTTTTCGAGGAGTGATCAGCAAGAGCTGAGGTTCAAGATCACTCACATTTAATATTGGCACCATGCTCTTTCAAACGCTTTTGAAAAGAGTGCCCAGTTTCACCAATATAACTCTTCCCACATGAGCAGTCAATATTGTAAACACCTTTAAGTTGCACCTGACTAATGGTATATTTAACTTAGCGCATATTTTGTCTAATGGTTCCTACTGCTGAGAATTATGCAAAAATGTCACTTCTTCCGAAAACCCTGACAATCTTATCTGTCACACCTTTAATGTATGGGAGAAAAACCCTTCCATCGTTCTCCTGATGATCCTGGCGTCTCTTGGATACGACAATACCTTTTGCTCTGTTTATGGATTTTCTGATTTCTCTTTCCTTATATGCTATACCCAAAAAAACAGATGTTAGGTGAGAGATTTCTTCTTCCAGGTGCTCTTCATCGAATATCCTCAGGGATCTAATAGAAAGAGTGTTAAGGACGCCAAATGTTTGAGCAGGATGATGGTAAGACTCAGCGTGAAGGTAGTTGTCAGTATGGGTTTTCTTCCTAAAAACCTGATTCCCTAATGTTCCATCTTCTTTTCTAGTAACTAGGACATCCAAGAAAGGAATGCCCTTGTTTTCTTCCATCTCCATGGTAAACTTAATTTCTGAGGAAATTGAGTTGAGGTGATTGAAGAATTTATCGAGATTCTCCCTACCATTGGACCACTTTATGTTAGTGTCATCCACAAATATTTTCCACCAAGTTGGACTTAAGGGAAACGAGGCTAGGGCTTTCTTTTTGAATTTTTCCATAAATAAGTTGGCCACAATATGTGAGAGTGGCAATCCCATTGTGACACCAGATACTTGCTCATAGAACTCTCCTTGGAAGTTGAAGAAGGTGGATGTTAAACAAATCTCAACAAGCTTGGCTGTTTTAGGATTCGTGACCTCATTAATAGCCTTCACTGCTTCATCTAAGGGGATTTTGGTAAATAGTGAAACCACATCAAATCTTTCCAGGATGTTACTCTCCTCCACCCTCTCTTCTTTTATAATCTTAATGAAGTCACTAGAGTCTTTTATGAAGGATTCAATGTTCCCAATGAGAGGCTTGAGAATTTTTGCGACATATTTCGCCAGTTCATAGGTGGGGGATCCAATGTTATTGAAAATTGGTCTAAGGGGAACACCATATTTATGAATCTTAGGAAGCCCATAAATTCTCAGAATGACCTCATAGGAGGGGGTCAATTTCTTCTTCAACTTATCATCAAGATGAGAGTTCGAGATTGCATTTTTAACTTCTCTTAAGACCTTTGGCAAGGGGTTGGACTCCAACTTCTTGTAGTTGCTGCAATCAAGATGCTCCTTCATTTTCCTAATATAATCCCCCTTATCTAAAATGACAGCAGCCCCTCCCTTGTCTACCTTAAGGAACATAATTTCGTCGTTGTTGCGAAGGGCTCTAAGTGCGCCTATCTCCTCCTTGCTAAGGTTACTTTTAGGGGGTTTAGCTTTTCTTAGAATTAGGGACCGTTCTTGTCTAAGAGCCTCTTTGTCATCCAAAGGTAAACCTCGAATGCTACACAAAATGCTCTCATTTGGAATACCTTTAGGAGCAACAACAAATCTCAAACCTTTACCGAGAATCCTACAGGTATCATGACTTAATTCCACCGAGGAAAGGTTAACAACCTTTTTGTTAATGGAATCATCATATAAAGGCTTCTTATTAATATTTCTCTCCACATTATATGTGGGCTTCCTATTAATATTTCTATCCTTATCATCTAAATTCTTAATAATATTTGTCTCTTCCACATCCCCAAACCTGTTGCTTGTTAAATTTGAATTCCTATTCAAAGAGCCACACAGGCCACGTTTTCCTATTTTCTCTATTTGTGAATAAATTTTTTTTAATGAATCATAACAATATCCACGGTTATGAAAAATACCCTGTCCCAAATTATTATTCTCACCATCCAATGCCTGACCATCACGATATTTACCGTCCACAAGGTTGCTGACTGTGTGGTTAGGGTTCACGTCCTCATTTCTGATTGAACAATCTGCAGTGTTCACGGGTTCGACAACTTCATCGCCATGATTTACGAGAACCTCTTCCACGGGTAGACTCGGGTTAAGACAGGAGTAAGCCATGCTACCGTTATCCGATCTAACTTCAGATTCACCACGTGTTTCAATGCTGGATCCACCGAGAGGGTAGATCAACGTTGATGATGTTGGGCTTGAGATTGAGATAACCTCATTGGAATTGCACACGTTCAACGGAAAGTGTGGAGGAGGAGTCATCGCAGACATAGTATCTCTGATTTTCAGTAGTTAAGCGCAGGAGAATGATGTCCTTCCCGAGGTACCACGACTGCTCCCTGCTGCAACATCAAAAGAATCATCGACACAGATCAAACTAATTCGTTCATAACCATTGGGAACCTCATTCCTCAACTTTATGAAGTTATTGTTGCTTCTATCAGAGGAAATAGATTCCTTAATATGTTTGATAGAGGCGTTGGAGTTACCGTTAGTATTCATCGCACTAGACTCTGAAGAGTCGATGACACATACCTCTGCTCCGTCCACGCGAGAGTTAGCATTACAGAAGGAGCTTTTCCACACACTATATCTTCCGGATGACTGTGGTTCTCCTTCAGAAGGCACTCATCCGACACTCGAGTCTCATCGAGAGCCAACCTCTTCAATTTAATCAGTTTCTTCAAATGTCTGTCCCGAGTTAGTTGACCTTCCTTCTGGGCTCTCATAACAGCCTTTGCATCAATGATTTTCCACGGGTCTGGATTGATTAAGTTGGCAAGCTTCAGATGCAAAGAAAGGGCTATGTGTCCTAGCTTATCTAACATCGCACGAGTGCGCTTAATCTCACCACGAATAATGTTAAAACTAAGTTTGAGAAAATATCTATTGTATCTGCGAAGGTGTAGGATAGGTTTAATGCGGGCGAAGGCAGGGATCAGATTGAAGTCACTACATTCTTTGAGAAAATGGAGCTCTCTGACCCTTCTTTCAATCTTAATTCGAGTTTTTTCCATATAAAAAATATCTACCCAAGACTCCCCTCCGTGTAGGGAAATAATTATGGTTCTCAAACTTATGTGGTTCTCGTTAATTGCAGAATCTGGATTATCCACAGTATCATAAAACATTAGTCGACGTTTCAAATCCCAACGGGGATCCATCTTCAGGACGAGAATGAAGTTGAAAGAAGGTCGCAAAAGGTCAAGGTATAAATAGTGAAGGATTATGATGGTTGAGAGGAGCCGACAATAGATTATTAATCTATTTAAATAAATTATATTTAATTCTTTATAAAATTTGAATTTAAATAATGAATAAATAAAAATTAATAAATTCTTTAATATAAAATTTTTAGATTAAATAATAAATAATAAATTTTATAATATATATATATATATATATATATATATATATATATTTTAATAATAAATATTTAATTTTTTTTTTTTTTTTTTTAAATTTTATGATAAATCCTAAGTGCTTAAATTAATTTTAATAAATTAAAATATAATACCCCTAAATTTTTATTTTTATTTATGTCTAAAAAAAATTTAAATAAACCTTGAGTTTTTTAATTTATAACCTAAATTTTTACCTAAAATAGTATCTTCAAATTATTAATCTAAGTGTAATTTATTAAATAAGAAGAATACCTATGTTTATTGATTCTAAATAATAATATAACTATTTAAATATATGTTAATAAATAAATGATAATAATTAATAAATATTATTTATACTAATGAATTTTATTACTTTAATTCTAATAATTTATACATTAATTTTATTTGAATTTTTACTTCCATTTATTGATAATAATTATTAATTAATTAATTTTTATAAATAGAATAAAAATTAATTAACACAAATAATTATTATGAGTGAGTGAAATAATAAGTGTTTTGTACTGACACGACCCTAAACTGATTACTAATAAGGAGAAGAAGCAAACCTGGGAAGAGGACGAACCTAAGGAGAAAATTTGTCTAATTAGAGGCCGCCAACTGTCACTGATATCGAATCCTCCGTCCATGTTGATGTTATGCGGGTGTTTTATAATCTCCACCACTTCTCTAATCTTTTGTCTCTAATAGTGTTCCTCCCTTGCAATTATTTTAGCATCCTCAAGACGCAAGTGATTTTTTTTTCTTTGAGGAGTGATCAGTAAGAGTTGAGGTTCGAGATCGCTCATGTTTAATATTGGCACCATGCTCTTTCAAACGCTTTTGAAGAGAGCACCCAGTTTCACCAATATAGCTCTTCCCACATGAGCAGTCAATCTTGTAAACACCTTTAATTTGCCCCTGACTAATGCTATCTTTAACTATGCGCATATTTTGTCTAATGGTTCCTACTGCTGAGAATTGTGCAAAAATTTCACTCCTTCCCAAAACCCTGGCAATCTTATCTGTCACACCTTTAATGTATGGCAGAAAAACCCTTCCACCATTTTCCTGAGGACCTTGGCATCTCTTGGATACGACAATACCTTTTGCTCTGTTTATGGCTTTTCTGATTTCTCTTTCCTTATACCCTATACCCAAGAAAACAAATGTCAGGTGAGAGATTTCTTCTTCCAGGTGCTCTTCATTGGATATCCTCAGGGCTCTAACAACAAGAGTGTTAAGGACGCCAAAATTTTGTGCAGGATGATGGTAAGACTCAGTGTGAAGGTAGCTGTCAGTATGGGTTTTCCTCCTAAAAACCTAATTCCCTAATGTTCCATCTTCTTTTCTAGTAACTAGGACATCCAAGAAAGGGATGCTCTTGTTTTCTTTCATCTCTATGGTAAACTTAATTTCCGAGGAAATTGAGTTGAGGTGATTGAAGAATTTATCGAGATTCTCCCTACCATGCGACCACTTTAAGTTAGTGTCGTCCACAAATATTTTCCACCAAGTTGGAATTAAGGGAAAGGAGGCTAGGGCTTTCTTTTCGAAGTTTTCCATAAACAAGTTGGCCACAATAGGTGAGAGTGGTGATCCCATTGCAACACCAGATACCTGCTCATAGAACTCTCCTTGGAAGCTGAAGAAGGTGGATCTTAAACAAATCTCAGCAATCTTGGCTGTTTCAGGATCTGTGACCTCATTAATAACCTTCACTGCTTCATCTAAAGGGATTTTGGTAAACAATGAAACCACATCAAAGCTTACCAGGATGTCGCTCTCCTCCACCCTCTCTTCTTTTATAAGCTTAAAGAAGTGACTAGAGTCTTATATGAAGGATTCAGTGTTCCCAACGAGAGGCTTGAGAATTTTTGCGACATATTTCACCAGTTCATCGGTGGGGGATCCAGTGGTATTGAAAATTGGTCTAAGGGGAACCCCATATTTATGAATCTTAGGAAGCCCATAAATTCTTAGAATGACCTCACAGGATGGGGTCAATTTCTTCTTCAAATTATCATCGAGATGAGAGTTCGAGATTGCCTTCTTAACTTCTCTTAAGACCTTTGGCAAGGGGTTGGACTCCAAATTCTTGTAGCTGTTGCAATCAATATGCTCCTTCATTTTCATAATATAATCCCCCTTATCTAAAATGACAACATCCACTCCCTTGTCTGCCTTAAGGACCACAATTTCGGCGTTGTTGCTAAGGTTACTTTTAGGGGGTTTAGCTTTTCTTAGAATTAGAGAGCATTCATGTCTAAGAGCCTCTTTTTCATCCAAAGGTAAACCTCGAATGCCCTCCTCAATGCTACACAAAATTCTCTCATTTGGAATACCTTTAGGAGAAATAGCAAATCACAAACCTTTGCTGAGAATGCTACGGGTATCATGACTTAATTCCACCAAGGAAAGGTTAACAACCTTTTTGTTAATGGAATCATCATATAAAGGCTTCTTATCAATATTTCTCTCCACATTATATGAGGGCTTCCAATTAATATTTATATCCTTATCATCTAACTTCTTAATAATATTTGTCTCTTCCACGTCCCCAAATCTATTGCTTGTTAAATTTGAATTCCTATTCAAAGAGCCACACGGGCCACATTTTCTCTATTTTCTCTATTTGCGAATTAATCTCCACGGTTATGAAAAATACCCTGTCCCAAATTATTATTCTCACCGTCCAATTGCTGACCATCATGGTATTTACCGTCCACGTGGTTGCTGAAAACGTCCTCAAACCAATGATGCAATCTTTCAAACAAGGTGAAATCTTTCAAAATGACCCAAACGAGCAATGTGATCTATGCTCGAAGCGAAGAGATGGAGAGTCAAACAAGCACAAAAGTAATCGCTCAACAAACCAAAAACTCAGAGGATTAAGAAAGACTAATACAACTGATCAGGGAATCGAACTGACCAAATCCAAAAAGACTCGAACTTCAATCAAAAGGCTCATTGAGCGAAAGACACCTAGAAACCCTAGAGCTGTGAACTGCACCGATGAGAGAATAGACAAACAGCTGATAAGAGCAAGCCTACAACAGTCAAAACAACTCCAAAATACCAATTTCAAATCAAAGAAACAAATCCAAATTCAAGCACAACTGACCAAAAACTCAGCAAAAGGGTCAAACCAAATCCTACAGGATTCAGCGCGATTGTTAGGTGATAATCCACGCCAAATAGGGGTTGGTGCTACTGCAACAAAAGCAACCAACACCAATTGGCACAACTGTTCAAGGAAAACTTGTGCCAAGCCGGATAACTATGGGAGGAGGAGAAAGCCAGTGAGAAGAGGTCAATCTTGACATTATGGAGCTGAACAAGAGGATTCCAGACAATCAAGCAAGCCAAAAATACAAACAAGAAATAAAACGATCAAAGTCGACTTGACAAGGCAAATTCCTAATGGGAAACGAAATGATAAACTCACATTAATCCCCAACAGAGTCGCCAATTTGTTGGGAAGGTAAATCCTCTCTATAGATAGAGATGATCCCTCTAGCCCTGGAGTGGGGCTAGCAACAAAGGGATAAGCTAAAATGTAGGTTCCTAATTAATGAATGAAAAGGACAAGGTAGATAGACGTACCTAGAGTCCAACGCTGTCATCACTGTAGCGGTGGTGGCCTCTTTATCTCTTTCTTGACGGGTCACAATCCTTCTGCAACAGTGCTTGGATACCTGCACGAAGATCAGCAAACAAGAGCAACATACACGAAAATGATTTCATTCATAATCAACTAACTAGTCAAGGAAGGTTAAGCATATTGCATCAAATAAAACACATTAACACAAGATGGGAACCAGACAATAGTAATGTATATATATAAATAGAAGAAAGAGTTACAACCGGAGCCTTGACATCACAGCCTACTCCAGCGGGGTTCAGTCAAAGTGCGTCTCGAAGGATCTTCAGGGAATTCAGAAGAGGTGAGGACACAAGCCTAATCTCTCTCAACAAAGGTCTCTTTCTGTTCTATCTTTCTAGCGAAATGTTCAAGAATTCTCTTCAGCCTTTCAGCTATAATATGTTCAGCTAGCGTATCAATGGGATATAGCTTTATTTATAGAGGGAGAGGAGGAGGTTTGGATCCCTACAATGGTGGAAGGGAGGCCTTATCCCTTGGGAGGTTTCCCCAAAAGGTGGAAACAAGAGGCCAAAGGAGGGGGGCTGTTGTTATTCAGTCAAACCACTCTAGCTGACTCGCCCACAAATTTGTTAGGATAGAAACTTCGCCTCTATATTTAAAAAACATTCCATAAACAGGTTGGCGCGAGTAGCTCACTGGGATAGAGTGCCAATGGGTGCGGGGCCCAATGTTAATCTAAGCTCAGACATTTGAAGAAACTGGTTAAATTGAAGAGGCTGGCTCTCGATGAGACTCGAGTGTCGGATAATAATGGATTGAGTGTCGAATGATAAGAAACATTATTATCCGACACTCGAGTCTCATCGAGAGTCAGCCTCTTTAATTTAACCAGTTTCTTCAAATGTTTGTCCCGAGTTAGCTGACCTTTCTTCTGGGCTCTGATAGCAGCCTTTGCATCAATGGTTTTCCACAGGTCCGAATTGATTAAATTGGCAAGCTTCAGATGCAAAGAAAGGGTTGTGTGTCCTACTAGCTTATCTAACGCCGCATGAGTGCGCTTAATCTCACCACGAATAATGTTAAAACTAAGCTTGAGAAAATATGTATTGTATCTGTGAAGGTGTAGGATAGGTTTAATGCGGGTGAAGGCGGGGATCAGGTTTAAGTCACGACATTCTTTGAGAAAATGGAGCTCTTCGGGCCTTCTTTCAATCTTAATTCCAGTTTTTTCCATATAACAAATATCTACCTAAGACTCCCCTCCATGTAGGGAAATAACTATGGTTATCAAACTTTTGTGGTTGTCGTTAATTGCAGAATCCATATTATCCACAGTATCATAAAACATTGGTCAACGTTTCGAAGCCCAACGGGGATCCATCTTCAGGACGAGAATGAAGAATGAAAGAAGGTCGCAAAAGGTCAAGGTATAAATAGTGAAGGATTATGATGATTGAGAGGAGTCGACAATAGATTATTAATCTATTTGTATAAATTATATTTAATTCTTTATAAAAATTTAATTTAAATAATAAATAATTTTTTTTATTAAATTCTTTATAAAATTTTCAGATTAAATAATAAATAATAAATTTTATAATAATTTTTTTATTTATTTTTATTTTAATAATAAATATTTAAAATTTAAATTTTTTTTTTTTAATTATAAACCCTAAGTGCTTAAATTAATTTTAATAAATTAAAAAATAATACCCCTAAATATTTATTTTTTTATGTCTAATTTTTTTTTTAAATAAACCTTGAGTTTTTTAATATATAACCTAAATTTTTACCTAAAATAGTATCTTAAAATTATTAATCTAAGTGTAATTTATTAAATAGGAAGAATACCTATGTTTATTGATTTTAAATAATAATATAACTATTTAAATATATGTTAATAAATAAATGATAATAATTAATAAATATTAATTCTACTAATGAATTTTATTAATTTAAATCTAATAAATTTTTTAATAATTTATAAATTAATTTTATTTGAATTTTTACTTCCATTTACTGATAATAATTATTAATTAATTAATTTTTATAAATAGAATAAAAATTAATTAACACAAATAATTATTATGAGTGAGTGAAATAATAAGTGTTTTGTACTGACACGACCCTAAACTGATTACTAATAAGGAGAAGAAGCAAACCTGGGAAGAGGACGAACCTAAGGAGAAAATTTTTCTAATTAGAGGCCGCCAACTGTCACTGATCTCAAATCCTCCATCCATGTTGATGTTATGCGAGTGTTTTATAATCTCCACCGCTTCTCCAATCTTTCGTCTCTAATAGTGTTCCTCCCTTGCAATTATTTTAGCATCCTCAAGACACAAGTGGATTTTTTTTCTTCGAGGAGTGATCAATAAGAGTCGAGGTTCGAGATCGCTCATGTTTAATATTGGCACCATGCTCTTTCAAATGCTTTTGAAGAGAGCACCCAGTTTCACCAATATAACTCTTCCCACATGAGCAGTCAATCTTGTAAACACCTTTAAGCTGCCCCTAACTAATGCTATCTTTAACTGAGCGCATATTTTGTCTAATGGTTCCTGCTGCTGAGAATTGTGCAAAAATTTCACTCCTTCCCAAAACCCTGGCAATCTTATCTATCACACCTTTAATGTATGGCAGAAAAACCCTTCCACCATTTTCCTGAGGATCCTGGCGTCTCTTGGATACGACAGTACCTTTTGCTCTATTTATGGCTTTTCTGATTTCTCTTTCCTTATACCCTATACCCAAGAAAACAAATGTTAGGTGAGAGATTTCTTCTTCCAGGTGCTCTTCATTGGATATCCTCAGGGCTCTAACAGCAAGAGTGTTAAGGACGCCAAAATTTTGAGCAAGATGATGGTAAGACTCAGCGTGAAGGTAGCTTTCAGTATGGGTTTTATTCCTAAACGCCTAATGCCCTAATGTTCCATCTTATTTTCTAGTAACTAGGATATCCAAGAAAGGGATGCTCTTGCTTTCTTCCATCTCCATGGTAAACTTAATTTCCGAGGAAATTGAGTTGAGGTGATTGAAGAATTTATCGAGATTCTCCCTACCATGCGACCACTTTATGTTAGTGTCATCCACAAATATTTCCACCAAGTTGGACTTAAGGGAAAGGAGGCTAGGGCTTTCTTTTTGAAGTTTTCCATAAATAAGTTGGCCATAATATGTGAGAGTGGTGATCCCATTGTGACACCAGATACGTGATCATAGAACTCTCCTTCGAAGCTGAAGAAGGTGGATCTTAAACAAATCTCAGCAAGCTTGGCTATTTCAGGATCTGTGACCTCATTAATAACCTTCACTGCTTCATCTAAGGGGATTTTGTTAAACAGTGAAACCACATCAAAGCTTACCAGGATGTCACTCTCCTCCACCCTCTCTTCTTTTATAAGCTTAACGAAGTCACTAGAGTCTTATATGAAGGATACAATGTTCCCAACGATAGGCTTGAGAATTTTTGCGACATATTTCGCCAATTCATAGGTGGGGGATCCAATGGTATTGACAATTGGTCTAAGGGGAACCCCATATTTATGAATCTTAGGAAGCCCATAAATTCTCAGAATGACCTCACAGGAGGGGGTCAATTTCTTCTTCAACTTATCATCAAGATGAGAGTTCGAGATTGCCTTCTTAACTTCTCTTAAGACCTTTGGCAAGGGGTTGGACTCCAACTTCTTGTAGCTGCTGCAATCAATATGCTCCTTCATTTTCCTAATATAATCCCCCTTATCTAAAATGACAGTAACCCCTCCCTTATCTGCCTTAAGGACCACAATTTTGGTGTTGTTGCTAAGGTTACTTTTAGGGGGTTTAGATTTTCTTAGAATCAGAGAGCATTGATGTCTAAGAGCCTTTTTGTCATCCAAAGGTAAACCTCCAATGCCCTTCTCAATGCTACACAAAATGCTCTCATTTGGAATACCTTTAGGAGCAACAGCAAATCCCAAACCTTTGTCAAGAATCCTACGGGTATCATGACTTAATTCCACCAAGGAAAGGTTAACAACCTTTTTGTTAATGGAATCATCATATAAATGCTTCTTATTAATATTTCTCTCCACATTATATGAGGGCTTCCAATTAATATTTATATTCTTATCATCTAACTTCTTAATAATATTTGTCTCTTCCACGTCCCCAAACCTATTTCTTATTAAATTTGAATTCCTATTCAAAGAGCCACATGGGCCACATTTTCCTATTTTCTCTATTTGCGAATTAATGTCTTTTAATGAATCATAACAATCTTCATGGTTATGAAAAATACCCTGTCCCAAATTATTATTCTCATTGTCCAATCGCTGACCATCACGGTATTTACCGTCCACGTGGTTGCTGAAAACATACTCAAACCAATGATGCACTCTTTCAAACAAGGTGAAAGATTTCAAAATGAACCAAACGAGCAATGTGATCTATGCTCGAAGCGAAGAGATGGAGAGTCAAACAAGCACAAAAGTAATCGCTCAACAAACCAAAAACTTGAAGGATTAAGAAAGACTAATACAACTGATCAGGGAATCGAAATGACCAAATCCAAAAAGACTCGAACTTCAATCAGAAGGCTCAGTGAGCGAAAGACACCTAGAAACCCTAGGGCTATGAACTGCACCTATGAGAGAATAGACAAACAACTGATAAGAGAAAGCCTACAGCAGTCAAAACAATTCCAAAAGACCAATTTCAAATCAAAGAAACAAATCCAGATTCAAGCACAACTGACCAAAAACTCAGCAAAAGGGTCAAACCAAATCCTACAGGATTCAGCGCGACTGTGAGGTGGTAATCCGCTCCAAACAGGGGTTGGTGCTACTGCAACAAAAGCAACTAGCACCAATTGGCGCAACTGTTCAAGGAAAACTCGTGCCAAGCCGGATAACTATGGGAGGAGCAGAAAACCAGTGAGCAGAGGTCAATATTGACACTATGGAGCTGAACAGGAGGATTCCAGACAATCAAACAAGCCAAAAAATACAGACAAGCAAGCAAACAAATGAAGTCGACTTGACAAGGAAAATTCCTAATGGGCAACGAAACGAAAAACTCACATTGATCCCCAGCGGAGTCGCCAATTTGTTGGGAAGGTAAATCCTCTCTATGGATAGAGACAATCCCTCTAGCCATAGAGTGGGTCTAGCAACAAAGGGATAAATTAAAGTGTAGGTTCTGAATTAATGAATGAAAAGGACATGGCAGATTAACCTTCCTGGAGTCCAACATTTCCGTCACTGTAGTGGTGGTGGCCTCTTTATCTCTGTCTTGATGGGTCACAATCGTTCTGCAATAGTGCTTGGATACCTACACGAAGATCAACAAACAAGAGCAGCATACACGACAATGATTTCATTCATAATCAACTAACCAGTCAAGGAAGGTTAAGCATATTGCTTCAATTAAAACACATTAACACAAGATGGGAACCAGACAATAGTAATGTATATATATAAATATAAGAAAGAGTTACAGCTGGAGCCTTGACGTCACAACCTACTCCAGCGGGATTCAGTCGAAGTGCGTCTCGAAGGATCGTCAGGGAATTCAGAAGAGGTGAGGACACAAACCTAATCTCTCTCAACAAAGGTCTCTTTTTGTTCTATCTTTCTAGCGAAATGTTCAGGAATCTCTTCAGCCTTTCAGCTATAATATGTTCAGCTAGTGTATCAATGGGATAAAGCTTTATTTATAGAGGGAGAGGAGGAGGTTGGGATCCCTAAAATGGTGGAAGGGAGGCCTTATCCCTTGGGAGGTTTCCCCAAAAGGTGGAAACAAGAGGCAAAAGGAGGGGGGCCATGGTTATTCAGTCGAACCACTCCAGCTGACTTGCCCACAAATTTGTTAGGATAGAAACTTCGCCTCTATATTTAAAAAACATTCCATAAACAGGTTGGCGTGGGTAGCTCACTAGGATAGAGTGCCAATAGGCATGGGGCCCAATGTTAATATTCCTCATTGGCATAAGGGCATAACATTCTACTAGCGCCAAGGAAAAAACATGTGTTTCTGATGGTCTGCTCAGGAAATTGTCAACAGAAGGAATGTTTTCCTCATGGCAAGGGATGCAATGATGGTCTTTGCAAGGCATGACACTTATTATTAGTCACAGAAATGATCCTCCAATGTGTGGGATGGGGATTGCAGGGACAACGACAAAATATTGTGTAACAAACACCATGGTGTAATTGCTTAATTGTGATCACTATATTCTTAAACATTTAGAACCTATACTCCCATTGATCTCAAAAAGGTTATCGACAATCATTCCAAGGTATTTGGAGAGAATCCAAGGGTCTTACACTATATTAGATCATGATCATGCTACTCATTTGAAACCAAGAAGTGTACCACCTAATATTAATCCTTATAGGTTCCCAAATGCAAAACAAAGTGAGATTAAGCATATGGTCCAAGAAATGTTAAATGCTAGTATCATTCAACCTAGAAAAAGTGATTTCTCCTCACTAGTGATAATGTATTACAAATGGGAAGGTTCATGGTGTATGTGCCCAAAATATAGAGAGCTCAACAAAAAATCCATTAAAGGTAAATTTTATTTTCCTATCATTAATTAATTGTTATATGAGTTATAAGGATCAATTATATTTACCAAGTTTGATCTCCATTTTAGATGTCATCAAATCAACATGAGGAGAACACATGAAGGTGTTGATGGTGCTGGAATGTTCCGTCAACAATAGGGGGGTCTCTGCAGTATGAAGTCATAATTAGACCTGACACTATTTGGGATATGAGCCTCGTCTTGATACTGACTCGACTTCCATTATATGTGTGTTTTCTCTTGGAAATCAAATGTATAGATAACTGTGAGACCAAGTGTATTATTTCATAAGTATGGTGACGAAATTAGCTCACCATTGATAATATGCAGAACATGATACAAGAACGTAAGAGCAACATAATGATTAGAAGTGTGGCTTAATAAAGAACCAAATAGTTGAAACTAACTAAGAAATACACAAGTGAAATAATGTCAAAATTTGTAGGAAATCCACGTAGATTCAAATTGATAATTGTAATATGCTAGAACTATAGAATTTAATCTACTCTACTAATTGCAGAAACCAATAAACAATCACAAAGCATACAAGAGAAATAATTTCAATCACACATTAAACAATGATTTCCTAGGGAAAGCCTCAACTAAAAACCCCGCTATCTTTATATTGCATTAGTCATAAAATATGAGAAGATTACAATGTTTTTCTCCAACTAGAGAAACCTCTGCACTAACTATATCTATCTCACTGCTTCCTAGACAAGCTAAGGCCAATACTTATCCAATTTTCCACCTGCCAAAATCCCTATTTCCTCGGCGATGTTTCCCTAGGTAATTATTCCCTATTAATTAGTGAAATTCCCATGCATAAATACATAATTCATCTAAGGCCTTCCTCTAACTGCTTGCACCACCTATATAATTTGGATGATTATACAATTGATAGTACACTGCCCTTGAACTCCAATCTCAACAGGGTCTTTCCATGATATGACGTGCATGAGTTATTTATGGCTGATTTAGTAGTTATCTGATTGATCACTACATGTGGTTCAAGTTCAAGTTCCACACTTTGACCTATCACTAGTTCCTCCAACAATTGGAACTAGTTAAACTGACTTTAACTAAGATAAAATTATTTAATTAATTACAACTCAAAATAAAATCAACAAGGGCTCCTATTTTGCAGGAGTTACTCTACATGACTCAATTTAGACCCTCAACTCAAATTCACTAAACCAACTAAGTCAAACTAACTTAGTTAACTCATACAAGTTGTCATGTGAAGTGGAATTACACTTTTATTCTAATTTAATTCAAGGGAAAAATAAAGTAGAATCTTTCTTAGTGCCATTTTCAACGCTCCCTCTCAACAAGAAAGGGATTATATGATACCCCGATCATGCCTCTATGGAACTCGCATTAGGGTAATTTTGAGGTCTAAAATGGGCCTCCTAAAGAAAATGTACAATCAAAATTCACTTTATGAGAACCAATCTCATTTTAGGGGATGACACCATCCCTAATGGTTGAGGTGGCATTGATTGAGTTAAAGGTACTTACTTGTCACATTCTCAATGGTGGATAAAAAATCATGGTTAAACATGGTAGTGATCTAAGTACTAAAGTCATAAACTAAAATACTCATATTAAATGTCATTTCACACTTTTTGAATAAAATATTATTATTGTCATTTCATATTTTTTTGAAAGAAACAATATAAACATATTTTTGAATTAAAATATAAATGTTAATTAATAATATGTTCTATAATTAAGAATTTATGAATTTATATTTATATTTTATTTTAAGTTATTTAAGTACAAAGGACAAATTCATTAGTTGTGCAATGATAATGATTTTTTCTTGAAAATATCATTCTTATTTATATTCACATCCATACAATTTCTTTATTAGATTTATTTTGGTTCAACTTTTGAATTGAATTTAACCATGTTTACATGGATTTTGGTGCAAAAAGTGAATTGCACCATAAATATTATTTTATTGGTTTAGCTATTATTTTATTTGCTTTCCCTTAGGGAGGCCCATCCCAACAGGCCCCATTTCCTAATGGAGATCTCAACATAATGTATAAACCAGCCTATATCCCATCTTAACTCTAGATCTATCAAGCGCTGAGTGGGATCAAATCTCTTGAGGTGCAACCCTATTTTTTGAGTGCAAAACTTGAGGAAAGGTTTTCACCTCGAGAGATTTGATCCCTCTTGACGCTTGAAATATCTGGAGTTAAGATGGATCTAAGCGAGTTTCAGTGGTGTGCTTCCAAGGAAAATCTATCAAAGCTATGATTAATTTTATCAATAATATGTAAATATATCAAATATTAATATAATCATTTTAAATATGCTAAATATTTCTGAGATTAACTTGGTCATTTTAATTTTAAATTTTCTTAGTTACCTCAGTTTGTTGAGATGATAAATATTATTAGTAACTTTAAGGATGAAATAATTTTTTTGAATGCAAAGTGACAATAATAATGTTGAAAGATAGAAAATGTAAATAATAAGAATGTACTCATGTTACAAAGAGTCTTCATTGTGATCAATCTTAAACTATTCTCTTCTACTATGCTTATGGTCACCCTTGTTAGTTTTGTCATCTTTTCATATCAATTATATGAAAAAGAAATTTAAATCATAAATAATTTAAATCTTTAGCTCGAGTTGTTGTAGTAAACATGATACTTGTCTCTCTTTCTCTCCAATATTAATAGGTTAAATTACTATAACACAAAACTCAATGTGCATTGTCAATACCGTTTTGTGCTTACACTAAAATCAATGCATATTGTTAATCCAATCACTTTAAAATTAATGTATCATCATATATCCAATTACATCAAATCAGAAATCAACATTTGCATTGAAATCAATGCATTTAATGCAAGGAATCAAATAAGATTAGAAAATAAATTCTACACCGAAATCAATGCATTTAGTGCAAACAATCAAATAGTATTAGGAATCATCTACATTGAAATCAATACATCTAGTGCAAGAAATCAAATATAATTATAAATCAACATCTACATTGAAATCAACACATCTAGTGCAAGCAATCAAATAGTATTAGAAATCACCACCTACACTAAAATCAATGCATCTAGTGCAAGTAATCAAATATCATTCGAAAAAATATCTACAATAAAATCGATGAATCTAGTGAAAACAATCAAATAGGATTATAAATCACCATCTCCACTTAAATCAATCCATCTAGTGCAAGAAATATTCTTCCCTCTCTCCACTCTCCATCCATATCTATATTCCCCTCCATCTCTTCTTCCTTGTCTCTCTATCTCATCCCCCTAAACACACGTGCTCTCGCACTCCATATCTATCAATTTCTTTGTCACTCCCTCCCTCTCCCCATCTCTCTCTTATTCCCTCTCTTCACCTTCCATCTATATCTCTATCTTCCCCTTCTTTCCCTCTTCCCCGCTAATATCTCTCTTTCCTCCTTCTGTCCTCTCTCCCTCTCTCTCCACCTTCCTTATCTCTCTCTCTCTCTCTCTCCACCTTTATATCTCTATGTCTTTCTTCTTACCTCCCTCTCTCTCCCCCTCCAAGTCCATCTCTCTTTTCCTCCCTCTCTCTACTCTCTCGCATCCTCTCTCTTCCTTCCGCTCTTTCCCTTTCTCTCCCATCTCTCTCTCTCTCTCTCTCTCTTCACCCACCAACTATGTTACTATATCCATCCCTCTCTCCTTATCTCTCATTCTCTCCCCCCTTATCTCCATCTCTCCTTCTTTGTATCTTTATCTCACCCCCAAACATACACACTCTCTCTTTGTCTTTCCCTTGTCACTCCTTCTCTCTCTCCACTTCTCACTCTCTATATTTCTTATTTCCTACCTCTCTCCTGATCCAACTCCATCTCTCTATCGATCCCTCTGTCCTCCTATCTCTCATCCTTCCTCTCTCCCCCTTTCTCTCCTACCTCCCTCTCTCTTCCCTAACCTCTCTCTCTCTCTCTCTCTCTCTCTCTCTCTCTGCCCCTATCTCCCTCCAACTACAATACTATATCCCTCCCTATCTCCTTCTCTCCCCCCTTCTCTCCATACATCCTACTTTGTCTCTTTTCTCACCCCTAAACATACACACTCTCTCTCCATCTCTCCCTTGTCACTCACTCTCTCTCTATCCACTTCTCTCTCTCCACATATTTCTTCTTCCCTCCCTCTCTCAAGTCCTCTCTTTGGTCCTTCCTATCTCTCCCTTTCTCTCTTACCTCCCTTTCTCTTCTGCCATCTCTCTCTCCCTTTATTTCTTACCCCCCTCTCTCTTCCGTCATCTCTGTCTCCTCTAATCCTATCACTATCTCCCTCCTCTTCTCCTTCTCTCTCTCCCTCCTCCATATTTGTGTTTCCCTCTCTCGCTCTTCATTCCTCCTCTCCCCTTTCCTTTATTTTATCTCCATCTCTCTCTTGTCAATCCCCCTATATCACCACCTCAATCACTCTATATATTTGTTCTTCCCTCCCATATATATCTAGAGTTAATATATATCATGATAAATTTATATATATTATAATATAATAAATCTAATATTGTATTACTTGAAAGTTATTAAATTTAATAATATTAATATTATAATATATTAATATGAGTATTAGATTTAATAATAATAATAATAATCTTTAATATTATAATAGGGTTCTCCGGATGCGATTGCTTCCAGCACATGACGAGACGCACGTCCCTCAGCGCCTCCCGAGGTTGTCCGATGGAGCTGGCCATCTGGCCTCCCACACTCGAATTAATGGTAGCATTCATTTTGCCACCCCACGCAGCTTTAACTACACTCTCTCGAACCATCTCCGTAGCGTGCTCTCCATTCATTTCTCTTCGGCTCTTGATATGGCTTGTGACATTCCTTTTGGCATTTTCCTTGTCTGCTCTGCGACATCGCTTCTCTGTGCCTCCTGTCCAGCCGACTGCGCACAGCCTAGCGCTAGAACGCAGACTAGACGTAGATGTGAGCTCTTGTGTTGCTTGGAAACGGTCCCGGAATTTCACCACTCGCATAGTTTGCTCTATCGTTCAAACATCTTGCACAATTCTTCGCTGCCTGTCCTTCTCTGCCCGTTGCATCCGCCCCTCCTCCCCACCATGCCTCGACTGCGCCATCGAATGTGTTGTCGGCGTGGTTCCAGTCGTGGGCAGGCATCTCGTTCTCAAATTTCTCCTTCTGCTGATTCGTCCTCAGAAGAGCTCACTTGTGATCATTTTCCGGATCTCAGGTACAGCAGGGGTTTGCCTCGCAGCCATGGCTCTGCTCCTCCCTCTGCGCGTCCACCGCCTCCCTATGTCTTCTCCCCTGCACCCCATCTCCATTTTTCTGCTTCTGCCTCCGCACCCTTTCCATCTTTCCCTTCCACCCTTCGCCAGTCCTCCCAACGAGCAGAGTTTACATTTGAATGCTTGTTTGACAAACCAGTCCTAAAAGCCCATGTTACTATCACGGTTTGTGAAGAATCGGCCTGCCTGGTGCATTCTCCACCTGCGCCTCCCAGTCCTTCGTATGTTTCTCATGGCCCCACTGAGCCCAGCTCCGCCGTAGCTGAAACAGCCAAGGAAGCCTTGGCCCAGTTCATTACTGTCCCTAGTGTTTTTATGCAGGTCCCGAACGTGGAAGGAATGGGCAAAGAAAAAATGCCCACCTCAACTGCTGAAGATGGACGCAGCGATGAGTTCGTGTGCAGAGTTTTTGAAGAACCACCCTCCCCAATCAATGAACAGTAATCTGAGGCTGTCTCTGAGGTTTTTGTCCCTCCAGCACAATGTCTTTATGCTATTTTCGGTTTTCATTTTTTCTCATCCTCTGCTTGTAGAGAGGCATGTTATAGTCTTCTGCTCTTTTGTCAAACAATCTGGATGTAAAGTCGGTTTCCCCTATGAGGGCGGCAGTCTAAATTCTCAAACTGCAAGGGACTGGTTTCCTCGCGGTGGGCAGTCCAAATTTTGTTTTTTCATCGCAGTCAAGCCCTGTACTCAAGCTTCCTCAGCTGAGACAATGGCAGTTTTGTACCATTATATTATAAATTAATAGAATTAGTCTTACTTAGAAAAAATATATATATATTATAATAGGGTTAATAATGTTTTTTTTGCATGGTATTTATAATAATTTAGCCCATGGTATTTGGACCATAGGCTTCACCTAAATCAAATATATTTTTTGCGTGTTCGTAAATATAAAGCAGATTATGGAGTAAATATGAAAAGAGGTTTTATTTACTTACCATACCTTTCGTTTATTTATATTTTTATTTATTTACCATACCTCTAAAATTTACTATGATATTTGGCCCATAGGCTTGTTATATAATTAGATTTTTATTTATAATCATATTTGATATATTTTTATTTATTTACCTTACCTCTTTATACCTCTTTTATATTTATTTATTTTCCATACCTCTTTATACCTATTTTATATTTATTTATTTATCATACCTCTTTGTACCTTTTTTGTACTTATTTATTTACCATACTTCTTTTATAAATATGGTATTTGGCCCATGGTATTTAGCCCATGGTATCAATATTAATTCGTCTCATGGTATTCGTCTCATAGGCTTCATCTAAATAAAACCTGACTTTTTGAGTTTTTTTAAATATAAAAAGGTTTATGGAGTAAATATAAAAATAAGTTTTTATTTATTTACCATACATCTAGTTTATATATATTTTTATTTATTTACCATAGCTCTGGAGTAAGTATAAAAATTGGTTTTATTTATTTACCATACCTCGGTTTATTTAGATTTTTATTTATTTAAATTTTGAAATATTGCAATTTTGATGGGGAAATATTTATATCTTTAAAGATTTTAATTTATCCATACAACGTGGGTTTTCTTTTTAAATATTCATTTTAGAAATATTTAATTAAAAGAATATTAAATATTTTGGATTTTGATTGTTTGTGTTGAATTAAATCTTTTCCTTTGATTTAGGAAATGGTATTGACTTTAGTAAAGAGTAAATATGTTTAAAATTTTACTTAATTTGGAAATTCAACGTGGTAAATTTTTTTTGTTAAAGGTAAATTTATGATTCATTCAAATTCACATATATAATAAAGCAATTATTAAATGAGTGAGATAATTTACTATCCATTCAAATTATATAAATAATATAGAGTTGTATTTAATAATTAATTTCATCCTATTAATAAGTTAAAAAGGTATATATAATCTAAATATTCAAGTTATATAAAATTAAATATTAGGTTAATGCTTTGGCCGACATTAGCAAAAATAAAATTTATTATTTTTTGAGGACGTGACATACTTGACATCAGGGTCATATTGGGCTGTAGATTGTGCCTTAAGGTAGTTGTATTGCTACCTATTGCAATAACCAGACTGTCCCACAAGTCTGGTAGAGAACACAATAAACTGATGCACTTATCTTCATTTGAGATTTTAATATCAACATATGACAGTTGACTTACCATAGTATTGAAGGCGTTCAGATGCTCTGTCACCGAGTCTCCATCCTTCATCCTCAGGTTGTACATCTTTTTCCGTAGGAAAAATTTATTCACCAGAGACTTAGATTGGTACAAAGTCCCAAATTTGTCCCACAAATTCTTCATCGTAGCTTCCTCAGATACATTCAACAATACCGAATCTGAGACACACAACCGTAATGTGCTCTTCACCTTCCGATCCAACTTTTCCAGTCTTCATCTGACATTGTCGTTGATTTAGTACATGGATCTACAACGATCCACTGGTCTTTATCCACCAGCAGATCCTCCATCTTGAACTTCCACAACTCAAAACTTTGACTATTAAATTTCTCAATCTCTATCTTTCCACTGCTCGCCATCTTCTTTCACCGCAAGAATCAATCTCGCAGATCTCCCACTGAACAGGGTCTACCACAGGCCCGAGCAAAGAAAATCTCAGCAACAAAGGCGTCCCCTTGAAGTCGAAACAACTCTGATACCAAATGTAGGTTTTAACCCTGTACAAAAATTATCTACAAACGAATCTTAAAACAGAAAATAAACAATAGCGAGAGCATAAAACATAAAACAGATAAACACAAAGATTTCCCTTGGATCCCAAATCGGGACAACCAGCTTGATTTTTTCGTTATATTCCTTTTAGTGTTACAACACATATATATACATGCAGAAGCATACATAAACCCCAATCCATTAACCCTAGATTAGAACATAATTGTAGTTCCATTGACTGGATCTACAAAATACCAGGGGCCAAAAACCATCATGCCCCAAAACCATGTGCAAACCCATGCACAAAACCATGGGCGGGTCCGCCCACCGAAAAATAGAGACTAGTAGTGGAAAGAATATAACACATACCCAACATATTTAATGTAGTATAATAGTGGATCATGAAGAACTATGTAAGCGTTTTGCCTCAAAACCAACCTTTCATTATAATATTAAACTCCAAACCATTTCTTTGAATATATATATATATATATATATAATTATTAATTTTTTTTTTCTTCTTCTGTTCTGTGAAATTGCTTTGAAAATCTTAAATATTCTTGATTTAGTAAATAAAATTCTCGCACAAATTGTAAACCATTATGTAAAGAATTTTTTTAATAATCTCATAAAATAAATAGATTTGGATAATATGCCAAGTATTAAATATTATTTTTTTATTTTAATTTTGTTTTAAATAATTTGAGTGAGTCAACATAACACTGCATTACATTGCATAACATTTTACAACAATTTTCCCATACTATGTTGTATAAAGCTTGTGGGCACAATAATATTGTGTGACCACAAGAATATACAATACTTAATATTTAAAAGCCCTAAGGGTTAACACAATTGGTCGATTCCCTGTGGTACCTTTGCGATTGAGAGGCCACGGGTTCAGTTCTCTCAACACTCTCAGGGTTAAGAGATGCATATAAAACATTTGAATCATGTGTATTTGTTATAATCGTTACTTATGCCTTATGATGAATATAAAACATTTGAATCAAGTTTATTTGTTATAATCATTACTTATTCCCTGTGGTAATTTAATAATGATTCATATTTAATTGGTTTTATATAATTGTATATGAGAGTTATAATGAAATTTTATTTTTACAAGTTTAAATTTATAGATTTGAGGTTTCTACGATTTGTATTGTGTAGAATTATTTTCTGGATCCATCGCATTTATTATTGTTTGTATCGATTTTTCGAACCAACTTATGTGGTCCGTCATCAAGATAGATTAATATGTGTTAGTGAGATCTCAACATAATGGATAAACCAGCCTAGATCCATCTTAACTTCGGATCTATCAAGCGCTGAGAGGGATCAAATCTCTCAAGGTGCAAACCTCTTTTTTGAGTGCAAAACTTGAGGAAAGGTTTTCACCTCGAGATATTTGATCCCTCTTGATGCTTGATAAATCCAGAGTTAAGATGGATCTAAGATGGTTTCAGTGGTGTGCTTCCAAGGAAAATCTATCGAAGCTATCATTAATTTTATCAATAGTATGTAAATATATCAAATATTAGTATAATCATTTTAAATATGCTAAATATTTCTGAGATTAACTTGGTCATTTTAATTTTAAATTTTCTTAGTTACCTCAGTTTGTTGAGATGATAAATATTGTTAATAACTTTAATGATGAAAAATGAGGAAATAATTTTTTTGAATGCAATGTGACAATAATAATGTTGAAAGATAGAAAATGTGAATAATAAGAATGTACTCATGTTACAAATAGTCTTCATTGTGATCAATATCAAACTATTCTCTTCTACTATTCTTATTGTCACCCTCATTAGTTTTGTCATCTTTTAATATCGATTATATGAAAAAGAAAATTTAAATCGTAAATCATTTAAATCTTTAGCTCGAGCTGTTGTAGTAAACATGATACATTGTCTCTCTTGCTCTCCAATATTAATACGTTAAATTACTATAACACAGAAATCAATGTGCATTGTCAATACCGTTTTGTGCTTACACTAAAATCAATGCATATTGTTAATCCACTCACTTTAAAATTAATGTACCATCATATATCCAATTATACCAATTCAAAATAAACATCTACATTAAAATCAATGCATTTAATGCAAGCAATCAAATACGATTAGAAAATAACTTCTACACTGAAATCAATGCATTTAGTGCAAACAATCAAATAGGATTAGGAATCATCTACATTGAAATCAATGCATCTAGTGCAAGTAATAAAATATAATTATAACTCAACATCTACATTGAAATCAACCCATCCAGTGCAATCAATCAAATAGTATTAGAAATCACCACCTACACTAAAATCAATGCATCTATTGCAAGTAATCAAATATCATTAGAAAAAAATATCTACACTAAAATAGATGAATCTAGTGCAAACAATAAAATAGGATTAGAAATCACCATCTCCACTTAAATCAATCCATCTAGTGCAATAAACATTCTTCCCTCTCTCCACCATCCATCCATATCTATATCCCCCTCCATCTCTTATTTTTTGTCTCTCTATCTCACCCCCCTAAACACACATGCTCTCGCACTCCATATCTATCAATCTCTTTGTCACTCCCTCCCTCTCCCCATCTCTCTCTTCTTCCCTCTCTTCACCTTCCATCTATATCTCTATCTTCCCCTTCTTTCCCTCTTCCCCGCTAATATCTCTCTTTCCTCCTTCTGTCCTCTCTCCCTCTCTCTCCATCTTCCTTATCTCTCTCTCTCTCTCTCTCTCTCTCTCCACCTTTATATCTCTATGTCTTTCTTCTTACCTCCCTCTCTCTCTTCCTCCAAGTCCATCTCTCTTTCCCTCCCTCTCTCTACTCTCTCACATCCTCTCTCTTCCTTCCGCTCTTTCCCTTTCTCTCCCATCTCTCTCTCTTTCTCTCTCTCTATCTCTCTCTTCACCCACCAACTATGTTACTATATCCCTCCCTCTCTCCTTATCTCTCATTCTCTCCCCTCTTATCTCCATCTCTCCTTCTTTGTCTCTTTATCTCACCCCCAAACATACACACTCTCTCTTTGTCTTTCCCTTGTCACTCCTTCTCTCTCTCCACTTCTCACTCTCTATATTTCTTATTTCCTACCTCTCTCCCCCTCCAACTCTATCTCTCTATCGATCCCTCTATCCTCCTCTCTCTTGTCCTTCCTCTCTCTCCCTTTCTCTCCTACCTCCCTCTCTCTTCCCTAATACCTCTCTCTCTCTCTCTCTCTCTCCCCGCAATACTCTCTCTTCCCCATAATTTTCCTCCTCTCTCTCAAGTCCTCTCTCTCATCCTTCCCCGCTCTCCCTTTCTCTCCTACCTCCCTCTCTCTTCCCCATCTCTCTCTCTCTCTCTCTCTCTCTCTCTCTCTGCCCCTCTCTCCCTCCAACTAAATTACTATATCCCTCCCTCTCTCCTTCTCTCCCCCCTTCTCTTCATACATCCTACTTTGTCTCTTTTCTCACCCCTAAACATACACACTTTCTCTCCATCTCTCCCTTGCTACTCACTCTCTCTCTCTCCAATTCTCTCTCTCTACATATTTCTTCTTCCCTCCCTCTCTCCCCCTCCAACTTCTCTCTATCACTCCCTCTCTCAAGTCCTCTCTTTGGTCCTTCCTATCTCTCCCTTTCTCTCTTACCTCCCTCTCTCTTATGCCATCTCTCTCTCCCTTTATCTCTTACCCCCTTCTCTCTTTCATCATCTCTGTCTCCTCTAATCCTATTACTATCTCCCTCCCCCTCTCCTTCTCTCTCTCCCTCCTCCATATTTGTGTCTCCCTCTCTCGCTCTTCATTCCTCCTCTCCCCTTTCCTTTAGTTTATCTCAATCTCCCCCTTGTCAATCCCCCTATATCTCCACCTCAGTCACTCTATATCTTTGTTCTTCCCTCCCATATATATCTAGAGTTAATATATATCATGATACATTTATATATATTATAATATAATAAATCTAATATTGTATTACTTGAAAGTTATTAAATTTAATAATATTAATATTATAATATATTAATATGAGTATTAGATTTAATAATAATAATAATAGTAGTAATCTTTAATATTATATTAGGGTTAATAATGTTTTTTTTGCATGGTATTAATAATAATTTAGCCCATGGTATTTGGACCATAGGCTTCACCTAAATAAAATATATTTTTTGAGTGTTCGTAAATATAAAGCAGATTATGGAGTAAATATGAAAAGAGGTTTTATTTACTTACCATACCTCTCGTTTATTTATATTTTTATTTATTTACCATACCTCTTTTATTTACTATGGTATTTGGCCCATAGGCTTGTTATATAATTAGATTTTTATTTATAATCCTATTTGATATATTTTTATTTATTTACCTTACCTCTTTATACCTCTTTTATATTTATTTATTTACCATACCTCTTTATACCTATTTTATATTTATTTATTTATCATACCTCTTTATACCTTTTTTGTACTTATTTATTTACCATACCTTTTATAAATATGGTATTTGGCCCATGGTATTCGTCCCATAGGCTTCATCTAAATAAGACCTGACTTTTTGAGTTTTTTTAAATATAAAAAGGTTTATGGAGTAAATATAAAAATAAGTTTTTTATTTATTTACCATACATCTAGTTTACATATATATTTATTTATTTAACATAGTGAGTAAGTATAAAAATAGGTTTTATTTATTTACCATACCTTGGTTTATTTAGATTTTTATTTATTTAAATTTTGAAATATTGCAATTTTGAGGGGGAAATATTTATATCTTTAAAGATTTTAATTTATCCATACAACATGGGTTTTCTTTTTAAAGATTCATTTTACAAATTTTTAATTAAAAGGATATTAAATATTTTGGATTTTGATTGTTTGTGTTAAAATTAACTCTTTTCCTTTGATTTAGGAAATGGTATTGACTTTAGTACAGAGTAAATATGTTTAAAATTTTACTTAATTTGGAAATTCAACGTGGTAATTTTTTTTGTTAAAGGTAAATTTATGATCCATTCAAATTCATGTATATAATAAATTAATTATTAAATGGGTGAGATAATTTACTATCCATTCAAATTATATAAATAATACATAGTTGTATTTAATAATTAATTTGAGCGCATTAATAAGTTAAAAAACTTATATATAATCTAAATATTCAAGTTATATAAAATTAAAGATTAGGTTGATGCTTTGGCTGACATTAGCAAAAATAAAATTTATTATTTTTTGAGGACATTACATACTTGACATCAGGGTGCCTCTCGATGCAAAAATTTCACTCCAATCCAAAATTAATTGATTTGACAAAAGAACGAATAGACACTAGGATAAAAGATACCTTATTTCATAGTGCAAATTCCTTAAAAAAATTGGAAAAAAAATTAATAACTAATATATTAACAATATTTGGCACAACTACATAACACTAAGGTGGTCATTGAACAAGTACTTGAATATTCGAAATACCTTGAGTATCATCTTAGTATCTTAATACCAATCCTCCACAATGCCTGCATAAAGACAAGTACAAAACACTTACAATAAGCATTGATTATCAATAATACAATGCTAGCATAAGTGAAGTCTAATGGTTCACCACTACTCTATGTTTTTTATTTTATTTTTGACTTTTGTTGAAATGTTTTGACTATAAATTATTAAGTATTTATATTTTGATTTAATTACCTCACTTATTCATGATAGAGAAGGTTTTGAATTTGAGGGAGACATTAGACCTATAAATATGTTTAGACATATAAATATGTTTAGGTTAGTCTTTTATAAATAACATGGTTAGTTAAATTGAAGAGTTGAGTTAGTCAACCAACCAACTATTAACAATTATATATTGATAACTACTTTATTCCATGTTGTCCAATATATAATGACACAAATTCCTATTGTGTAGGGTTAGATGTTTATGGAACTATGGTGATATAATAAAAGCAACATGGTGTTGTGTTTGTGTTTATGTTCTCCGAATATATACACACATGTATTTGTATTGTATTATGTAGGTTCATATTTTTTTTAAATTGTTGTAAAACTAAAATGTTAAATCGAAGTGCTTATGTAATCTATCAGATAAGAAAACTTCTAACATACCATATATTTAACTACGCTTAATGAACTTTATATTATTTTCTTGGTTAGTTGAATCTTCTTGTTAACACTCACTATATGCTTGCATTCAATGTGATCAAAGTTGATCAAGTCAATGCCAATTTCAGTGATAAACTTGTAACTAATTTATTTTTTCCAAGATGCACAAGGAGTTCGTTATCTCTCATCCTAAATTTGCAATTGTCTTATTAACAGTAGCCTTGTAAATTGAGCTATATAATATGTAAACATTTTAAATGTAATTCATTATGTTGTATATGTTTTAGTGATATCAAGCTCTACCAAAACCATCTTCATAGTTAAATCCACGACAATCCTCTTACATTACTTTGATTTGTGTCATTCTTTGTAATATCATTATTTTGTATCAATAAGAGATGTATAGCCAAACTAAACCTAGTGTTATGTAGTTATCTATATGGGTCATTCTCTCTCTATCATCTTATGTTCTTATTTTTCACATGTTAGTGTGACATACATAATTCGTTGAGTATCCTTTAACACACTCAATGCCTAGTCAAATACTTCTACACCATTCACATCACTTCCACTTGGTTGTATTGATGTGTATAGTAATGTGTCACTATTAGTATGAATCTTAATTGCAAATGTACGAAAAAATACCACTTTAGTTGTGCATAACAAACAACCCTAACAGCAAAGATGGTTGCCAATATCTTTAGATCTTCAATTACATGATCAAGATAAATGCTGCAAAAATCTAGATCTATGCATTAAAAGACATTAAGCAGTAAATAAAAATGAGATTTACTCCATGCATCCAATAGACAAGACAATAATATGTTGAATGAATTTTATATTAAGGGCACCTGGGAGGAAAACATAGAAGGATATTACCAGTTCTCCTCAATGGGATGGGTTCTTATAAGTCCTCAACACTTCAGATCTAAAATTCCTCTCTCTTGATGGTGTAGAAAACCCATACAAAAATGCAACTCAACGGGAGCTCACAAGAAAAAGGATAGAAAAATATAACAATGATGGTGGATCAAAGTCATACCAAAAGTATAGATCGAGAGTGATCTTTAGGCAACAAAAGTTGATGAATGAATGGAAAAAACCTTCTATTTATAACAAAATATTGAGTTAGTCTAAATATTGGTGCATAATTAAAATATTATTAACCAAATCAAGATCCAAATTTTATGGAATATTTTATTATTTTTGTTCGAGGGAAAAAGAATTTGACTTGGGTCAAATCCCTTTATTTGTAAATAATAAATAAATAAATGATTTATTTATTATTTTAAGGATGTGGTTGAGTAATAATCAAATAAATAATTATTTATTTAATTATTAATGGATGATTTAGTCAAATTTAACAAGGAATATTATTTAAATCAGGTTTAAATAATTATTCCTAGAAAATAATAAGATAAATAATAATTTATCTAATTAATTTTCCTATTTTGGGTTAAATATGACCAGGAATGTTAATTAAACTGTTGTTTAACTAATTATTTCTTGAGTAAAATCAAACAAATGTGGATTTATTTAATATTTCCTCATGGGGTTTCCTGTTTAGACCATAAACAACTTAATAAAGGTGTTTTACTAAGTTATTTTTCATAGTGAAAGCAATTTTACTTAGGTTAAAATTGGTCTTACATGGTGTACTTAGGTTCATCTAATAGTAACAGGTTAGATGACCAAAAAATGGTGTAACCGATTTCCCCCCAGCGTGCGAGCGTTCGAAGCTAATCATATGACCGAAGTACGTTGTAAGAATTCAATCACTAGACACCGAAGGGGAAGTCAAAGAGAGAGAAATATAAGGTAGACCGAAGCGCTAAAGGACTAGACCCTAAGGAGGCGAGACTTACAGGTGTGACAAGTCTCTTTTATGAGTGAGTACCAGTGCTATAGGTGGCAGGGGAGGCATACCTATACCCGCTGAGACAAAGTACAAAGAATAGTGCGTCCAGTAAACAAGGGACTGAACAATATAGTACATGTTGGCATAAACATGAGCTAGGTAAAAACATGATAATGAATCCCACATACATACTGTGCCAGGGATAACAGCCAGGACTTATACAATAATATCTGAGTACATGAGATACAAATACAACACAAATGCCCCTGTAAATAGGAAAGGGCTCTGAAAATATGACTGATACATGCAAAAAAAAAGGCGTTGCAAGCGGCTGAGGCCGACAGCATCAAATATATGGAGCTGCATCAAAGGTTGTAATGAAGATGTCATCCGGGCATGTGGGGGGCTACCTGTAGGGCCACCTCCTCATGATGGTTGAAAACATCTCACACACATCTGGGAATCACCAATATCAGTTGCTGCATCATTGAACCATCAAGTATAAGGATCTCGATCATGCTGAAAGGAGTTGGAGCTGAGAAAAAATCAAGTCAGAGGGCAATAAGGAGTCCCTTTGCCTGATCCGAGGCACCGAACAAGAGTGGAAGCTGGAACCAAGGTACACCGCCCTCTAGACCTGTCTTCTGGAATAAATGATTTGATGTTGACAGAAGGAGGTCCACCATAGGTGAGCCAATAAGGGATCCTTAACTAAGGCATGAGAGAAAATAGTAGAGTGACTGACAGACTGACACGAGGGATGATGATGAAATGGGGGCTACTGAGTAACAGACGGACGACTTCCCGTGTTAGATCATAAAGGGCATAGATGACCTGGCAGTGACTGACACAATATCAAAGGGGATAGGGGACAGTAGGATTGAAGGCCATGATGTGCGACAGGAGAGAGGAACCAAGCAATGAAGGATGGAGAACTATAGTGGGATACAAAGGGACTCAGGATAGACTCCATGTATGCGATGATGACTCAACTCGGATGCTCTAAACAAGGGCGACTCGATGATGCCGACACATAAAAGGTCCAGTGGGGACCATAAAAACATGAGTACATGATGGTTAATCACAACGAAAATTGACACGAGCATGGACAAGTAGGAAGGCAAAGTGGTGCCCCAAGTACAAGTGTTACAGGTGAAGAAATTCGATTTTGAGGAGTGGTGAAGTGACCCTTCTTGGATGAAATGTGTCCTAGTGAAGTATCAAATCACAAAATCATGAGCTGGCTACCTAAAGAAATAAAACATGCATTTCCGGAAGGAAATTTTAAGGGTAATATTTCTTAAGATAGAGTGCATTGCGAGGATTGGGAAGGGGATGGCCTTTGAAATCCTCTAAGAGATATGCCCCCTTACCTAAATCCTTACTGATGATGTAAGGTCCTAGCCATAATGAGTCAAACTTCCCATGATCGAGGACATCATGCCTGGTCATACACCAGGACAAGATCCCCTTCGTGAAAAGTATGATGGTGGAATTTTCAATCATACTGAGCTTTGGTGCGTTTCTTAAACGCCTCAATGGTTTTTAATGCAACACGACAGTCTTCAGAAGTGCATTCAAGCATGATAAGTTGTTGTTCTAAAGGTTGGGTGTCAGGCATAAGTTTGAAGGCTAGATGAAGGGAAGGGATTTCACACTCGATCAGTAAGATTGCCTCCTCTCCAAAAAGTACAAGGTGGAAAGGAGTAAACCTGATAGCGATTTTAACAGAATTTCTATAGGCCCACAAAGCAGGGAAGAGCATAAGGTGCCAGTTGATTTTTTTCTTATCCACCATCCGTTGAAGCATGGTTTTAAGTATTTTATTGACTGCTTTAACTTGGTCATTACCTTGGGGGTAATAAGAGGAGGAATATTGGTGCTCAAAGCCCAACAGTGAGGATAGCTCACGCCATATCTCATCTTCAAAATTTCGACCATGGTCAGAGACCAATTTTTTTGAAACTCCGAATCGAGCAATCACATGGTTAAAGAAAAAGAGGGTTGTGGTAGCTGCCATGTTGTTAAATGTTGGCATGGCCTTAGCCTATTTGGTGAAATAGTCAACCGCCATGATGATATACTCGTGGTTACCAGCAAACGACGGTCGACACTCCATAAAGTCTATCGCCCACTTGCAAAAGGGACCAGCTAAGATGAAAGGATGGAGGGGAGTCAGAGGGGCTCATGCCTTATGGTAAAATGTTGGAAATTGGAACAGTGTTTGACTGCCTCAATGCAATCACCGAATAGAGAAGGCCAAAAGTACCCAGCGCGCATGATTTTCTGGGTAGTGGCCAGGCTAGAGAGGTGGCCACCAAAAGCACCGCTATGACAGTCATTGAGGACTTGCTCTACTTCAGCATGTGTGAGACAATGATGAAGGACAGAATCTACACTGCGAGGATAAAGGTCGTCACCGATAAGAAGGTAGCAGGGGGCCTGGTGTCGGATACGTCGTCGAGCATCACGGTCAAGATGGAGGGCGAACTTTTTCGTTTGCAAATAAGTAAGGATGTCACCATACCAAGGATCATCGATGGTAATGGAAAAAAAATGTTCATCGGGGAAATTATCATTAATTGGAGGATCCTGCGTACCAGTAGGTAGTTCAGAAATGATTTCAGCAAGGGCTAAACCTTTCTTACTTTTTGGTGTGACAAATTCAAGATTGAATTCTTGGATGATAACGATCCAACGGGCGTACTTCCCATTGATGATTCGGCCACTCAATAGGAAGGCCATAGGGTTGGAATTAGTCACGACCTTGGTGGAATGCATGAGGATGTAATGATGAAGTTTCTGGACTGATAACATGAAAACCAATGCTAATTTATCTTCATGTGAGTAGGATACAGGAGTTCCTGCTAGGTTCTTACTGACATAATAGATAACATGCTCAATTCCATTGTCATATTCCTGAATGAGGACTCCAGCGGCCAAGTAGGTGGAAGCGGAGACATATAGGATGAAATCCCTATCAAATTCAGGGGGAAGGATCAAGGGAGCAGACATGAGAGCATGTTTTAGGGCATAAAAAGACTCTTGAGCATAGGCATCCCACGAAAAATGGATGTTAGAGTGGAGGAGTCTAAGGAACCCATGCGCGAACCCATGCGTGGTGGTGGCATAGTTAGGTACGAAACGATGAAGGAAATTAGCTTTTCCTTGGAGGCTTTGTAACTGGCGTAAAGTACAAGGGATAGGAAGCTCAAGGATGGCTTGAACTTTCAATGGGTCAAGCGCGATACCATATTTAGACATAATGAAGCCTAGAAGATGGCCGGCAGGCACACGAAAGACACACTTCAACAAGTTGAGGCGAATATTATACTTGCGACATGGAAGAAAGATGGTACGTAGATCGTGGAGGTGATGCGCCTGATGTTTAGAACGTGTAGTGAGGTCGTCTAAATAAGCAAGGATAATATGAGCTAGGTCATGGAAATAGTAAGAAATAGCCCGCTAAAAAGTGGCTCCAACGTTTTTAAGGCTGAATGACATGACTCGATAGGAAAAGGTTCCCCACGGACTAACGGACGCGGTCTTAAGTTGATCAGCACGAAGGATAACAATTTGGTTGTACCCGGAGAAACCATCCATAAAGGATAGAACCTCGTGCCCCAGATACTCATCAACGATTTGGTCAATGAATGGTGTGGGGAAGTTGTCTTTGGGACAAGCTTTGTTCAAATCACGAAAGTCAGTGCAGACACGGATGGTGCCTTGTTTCTTGAGAACGAGAACCAGATTGGACACCCAAGTGGTGTATTCGATGGGATAGATAAAACCAGCCTGCTTGAGCTTATCAATTTCGGCTTTGACAACTTCTCGTCTAGAAGGATTAATGGGTATCAACTTCTGAAGGACAGGATTGGCATCCAGCCATGTATCAATATGGTGTTCAATGATGGGAGGATCAAGTTCGGGAATTTCTGAATAGGACCAGGCAAAAACATCATGGAATTATTTGAATAGCTTGGTGTAAGCCTCAACCTCTTCCGGGGTGCAATGGGCACCCAAGGTGATATTTTCTTCCACCCCTGGTTTGTCAGAAATGTCAATTTTAATGGTAGGAGAGATATTGGCCATGTTTCCTTCTTCGAAAGCATCAGGTGCAGGGATGGGATTTCTAAACCAATCGACTTCATCGAGAATGAAGTCTTTAGTTTCCACAACATATTAGTCATGGGACTGTTGTGGGAGGAAGTACGCACGGTGGTGCATATCATCCCACGGAAAGTCAGGGTCGATCATGGCTTTCATAATGTCTTCATCTGAATGGAAAATGGGGTGACTGGAGGAAGAGAGACCACCTGACGTGGTAGAGCTACCTAACTCATCATCATGTGAAGAAAGGCTCACATGTGCAACATCATGGGGGATGACAGAAGAGTAAGAAAATAAGGGATCTACCGATGTTGAGCCCAGGGTGATCGCTAAAGGGAGGTCAGGCGAAACATCAGGGGAAGTCTCCAAGGGGACTTCCACCGAGGGTCTCATGGATGATGATAGGTAGAAAATGGTGGCCAAAGGCTCTGTCATTTCGACATCGGGAGGGGGAATGTCAATGGGAGCAAGCAAATCCTCTGGTTCTGCCAGAGCACAACTCGCAAACAATTGAGAGGTGAACTTGTCATGCTTGGCCTAGAATTGGAGGAACTCTTCCAAAGAGGAACGATAATCTTCAAGACGGGGACAGAGGTGAGTGTAATGGCCATGGAAATCACACAAATCACAAGGGTGATTGGTGCGTAAGGATTTGAGTTTCGGGACTGAATCGGGTATAGTGACATAGACCTCAGAGATATCAGACTCCAGAAACGTCTCATTGACCATGGACATGAGGTGAGGCAACTCCGAACAAGTACTGGTGGCATGACTGATAACACCACACAAAGCACACTGGATAGTGCATTTTGGCGGCTGAGGAGGGGCAAGGTTTGTCGGGGTGGCCTTGTCTTTGTTTGCCTCCTTTCAAGCTTTGCCCTTTTTACCCGAAGCAGTTGCAATAGGAGGTGGTTCCTGTTGAGGTGGATGAGGCATTCGAGCAGCGGGAGAAGTCATGGGGACTGGTTGAACCGGGGTCAAAGCAAGATAAGGTTTGGGTTGACCAGGCGGGGTAGAGGCTAGAGGATCAAGGTACTAGACGGGAATCCCAAGGGTCAGGTTAGGAAGAGAGAGGGTAGCCATGACAGGTATCGTGTACACTCCTTGGGGGGAGCTAGGAACAGTATCTGACCAAAGGTGTAATGTCCAGGCGAGACGGCTCCAAGATGGTTAAGGCCTGGAGGAACCATTCCAGGAGGGTAAAGAGGCTCATGGATACTAGCTGTAGGTGAAGGGCCAGGAGGAGGAGGTCCAGAATGCTGAATCGAAGGGTTAGGAGTAGGCTGCGGAGGGCGAGGAGGCTGTTGAATAGCCGAAGCAGGTCGCTTGAGGGCAGCCCAAGACGATTGCATCATGCAAACATTCAATGAGATGGGATCAGAGACAGGAGGAGGAAGACCAGGGAATGTACCAAGCAATGAGGAGTCTTTGTAGACTCCAGGTGAGACACTGGTCAAAGGATCAACGGTTTACTTATTAGCCACCGAAGAGATGATGGACTCAGGGGAGGTCTGAGACTTCAGTTCGTAATATGTCAACTGGTCAATGGTGACCATATTTCTATTATGAGGGAAGGACATCTTGCAGTGAACCGCAAATGGGATAGCAGACATCGCATAGGTGTAGCTACGACCCAATAGAATGTTGTAATCTAAGGGGGCATCTATGAATTCTACGTCAACGCAAACAGTCTTGCCGGCAAGAGTAATAGGACAGTTGCGGAATAGGCCAATGGGCTGGGAGGCGTGGCCATCCCACACTCGGAGAGTGATTGTGGAAGGAGCCAACTCAGGTGATCTGAGTTTCTTCCAAACCGAAGTGGACATCACACAGGTGGATGCCCCCTCATCAATGATGCATCGAGAAATGTTGGCGTTCTAGATCTTGACTGGGATTTGGAAGGTGACAAATGCAGGGAGAGGAGGATGTTCTGACCAGTCAAAATCAAAGACAATCAATCGATCATTGGAAGGATCTACAGCGCCCATGGCAGATAGTATAGCTTTTCGTTGTGAAGGGAATGACTGGAGGAGTTCCAGCGTTGAAATGGAAGCAAGAGATTGTGCCAAATCATCTACTATGTTATACAAATGGGCAGCTTTTCCAGAAGCAGCATTTCAACATAGTGGTCCCTTAGGGATCTTGGTATGAACCTTTGCCTTAGGCTGAGGGATCTGCAAGGGACCATTAGGTGTCAAAAGAGGCTCTATAGGGACCGAAGGAGGTGGCTCGAGGATAGATGTAGCTGGAGGCTTGTTGTATTGACAGGACCGAGTCTAAAGATTGATGTCTACGGTTATAGGTTGGTCAGAATTCATCATGATAATCTAGTAATCGGAGGTACCAGATGGAAGAGGTTGAGTGGCCACCTGACCTTCAAGTGGTTGGGTAGCCACAAATCCCTCATCCTTGCTGAGGGAAAGGATTAGCAAACACAGCCGACTGACAAGGCGCAGCACTGGGAGGGACGGAAGGGGAGGCTTGCTGTCCTCGCAATGTTGCTTGAGACTCCCACATCTGCTTCATCTGTGGTAAAAGAGGATAATCATGTGTGTAATGACCATAAACACCACTACAAGAACAAGGTTTGTTCATGCGAACAGGCCTGTCCTGCTTGGGGTGAGTGCCCTGTTGCTAGTTAACAGTGTTAGGAACATTATTTTTCGGATTAGGTCTAGGATTACAGGGAGCAGATTTATTTTGAGTGCCTTTCCTATTCTTTTTGGAGGGAGGAGGATTATTCGCACCCTGTTGTGCATACACTTGCCCCTGAGGGGGCGGTGGCTACTGTTGTGGGGTTTGAGAAGGCAAGGGAGGAGGAGGTGCTAATGCTGGAGGAGTTGGAGCACCAAGCTGTGGATATGGCTAATAAGGAGGTTGGGTAACAGTATGGTAAATAAGAGGTTGGGAAAAAGGAGGAGGCATGCCGTATCCTGGATACATGCTACTGGGAGGGGGAAAAATGCAGGAGGTTCTGCCCCCCCCCCCCCCCCTCGAGGGAAACCATAGCCCATGGGAGGTTGAGTGTATGGATGGAAGAGAGCTCCAACGATACCATCGGCAGCATGAGATGCCCCTGGTGCGTTGGCACCACCGGGTCTAGGAAGATCAGGTAGAACATTATAAACATAACCCAACTGAGCATAGATCAGGTCATATTTTAACGTAATTTGGAGAGCAGCTTCTTTGGTTTGAGGGAAATACGATGCAACATCTTTGCCGATAACAGGCAAGAGAGATCTAAGGAACCAGTCCATGTAGACATGGTCTTCGAAGGTATGGGCTCGACAGAAGCTCTTTCTTCTCTGCCATTCCTGGACATGATCGGATAGGCGCGTCGCAGATGATTGATGGAAAGAAGTCAAAAGTTCACTACCAGTGTCATAACGAAGGGGAAGCTGGAAATAAGACAAAAGCTCGAGAAAGAATTGCAAAGTTGGTATGATAGGATGAGGCCTGATCAAAATACCACTTAGAAGCTTCGCCTATAAGCGTACATTGGAACAACCGAAGACGGACAGAGTCATCGGTAATGGAGTTAGAGGAACACCACATGTGGAAAGATCTAACATGATTTGTAAGATCTTCTCCAACAAGGCCTTCAAACTTGGGGATGTCCGAAGGGAGCTTGGTCGGCATAGCAGGCCAAATAGCGTCATGGTGTATATGGTTATTGATCAACTAGTTAAAATCGAGAAGACTGAGGCCTACCATATAGGGGAGAAAGGGAGCAACCAGAGTAGTTCCTGTTGCGGTCCCACTAGTAATATTCCCAGCATTAGGTCCAGGGCCACCACCAGCGTTATAAGGTCCTGAACCAGACATGGTGAAGGTGACAGGAGGAGAACTGGGGGCGGAACCAGAAGGAGAACCCAATGAACCAGAAGAGGAGTTGGAGTGCGGACTCGGTGGAGGACTAACTTGAATCCTACACGGAGGAGTAAGTCTTCCTACTGGAAACTGAGGATGAAGGCCAATAAGTCTCCGATATAAATGCCTTGGTGGCGCAATGATGACGACACAAACATGGCACAAGGGGAAGAGAGTCCAACAAGGGTGGAGAGGTGTAGGATCAACTGATTACAATGTCAAAACAAGGGAAGAGAGGTGCAGGATCAATTGATTTGAATGTTAAAGTATTTGCTTGGCAGTTTTAACCAAGCTCTTCTTCACTTAGGGTGTGTGTGTAAAAGTGTGTAAATTTTAATTTTTAAACCCAGACGTTTGTAGAGAAAAATAAAATGTGTGTTGTATAACTGTAAATAAAATTGCAGATAACAGTATATGAAACTGAAATAACAATAAATAAACAACTAATAATGCAATAATCTAAATCCAAGGAAGCGGGCTTCTCAACAAGCAGTCTATAGGTGGGCAAAAGGCTAGTCAAAACACACCGAAATATCCAATAGATCTAAGGTCGGGAGGGATAGGGATCTAAAGGTCAGATCTGCTGGAAATTGGTGCAGAAAAACAACAACAAGTCAGAGGAAAGATTATTGTGAACGAGGTGGTGAAAGGCTATATCCTGGAGGGAAGTGGAGGGGACCCTAGAGGAAAACCAAAACAAAACTAAATGAGGTGATTTGGATGGATAAATAGCCAATATTAAGTGGATATGAAGGTGAGGTAGCAGATCTAAAAAATGGTTGAACACTCTAAAAATTTCAGACAACCTGCAACAGCTAAAACTCTTCCACAAAGTGTGGAGGGTACTGAAGCCCTAGGGGGCTAGGTTCCCACTTATATGAGTAAAAAAAAACAAGTACAGGTCTAAAACGGGCAGAGATGAAGGTCAGACAACCCTGAACAGAGGCCCAGACAAACCCAGAAAACTTTCAGAAAAAACTCCCGCAAAAAGTCTAGGTCGCAGTTTCTGACCTGTTTCTTGCTGAGGTTGTAGTTTTTGGGCAGATATCTGCGTCTTGAAGCTCCATGTCATAGGTTTAGGGCAAAAAAGTGTGACCTGCACTTCCAGCGCTCTTAAGAGTAGGTTTCAACAAAATGTGTTGTCTCAGCTGCGGCTAATGTCGATCACCTGCGCAATAGGTCCGAAAACACACCGAAGTTAGAATTTTTAATTTTTTAGGGTTTTATAGGTTAAAAACAACATCGAGAAAAGAAAAACAAGAAGCTGAAGAGAAATCCTAGGGTTTGAAGCAGCTGGATATGCAGGGATTGGAAAAGCAACAGCGGTTGTAATTGGATCCCCAGTGGAGTCGCTAGTTGTTAGTATGAATCTTAATTGCAAGTGTCCGAAAAAAAACCACTTTAGTTGTGCATAACAAACAACCCTAACAGTAAAGATGGCTACCAATATCTTCATTTCTGCAATTAGATGATCAAGATAAATGCTACAAAAATTCAGATCTATGCATCAAAAGACATTAAGCAGTGAATAAAAATGAGATTTACTTCATGCATCCAATAGACAAGACAAGAATATGTTGAATGAATTTTATATTAAGGGCACCTAGGAGGAAAACATAGAAGGATGTTACTAGTTCTCCTTAATGGGATGGGTTCTTGTAAGTCCTCAGCACTTTAGATCTAAAATTCCTCTCTCTTGATGGTGTAGAAAACCTAGACAAAAATGGAACTCAAAGGGAGCTCACAAGCAAAAGGATAGAAAAACATGACAATGACGGTGGATCAGAGTCAGACCAAAAGTATAGATCGAGAGTGATCTTTAGGCAAAAAAATGTGATGAATGAATGGAGAAACCTTTCTATTTATAACAAAATATCGAGTTAGTCTAGATATTGGTGCATAATTAAAATATTATTAACCAGATCAAGATCCAACTTTTATGGAATATTTTATTATTTTTGTTGGAGGGAAAAAGAATTTGACTTTGGTAAAATCCCTTTATTTGTAAATAATAAATAAATAAATGATTTATTTATTATTTTAAGGATGTGGTTGAGTAATAATCAAATAAATAATGATTTTTTTAATTATTAATGGATGATTTAGTCAATATATTTTATTATAGAGATTGGGTGCTCTGCATTGTGCCCTAGCTGTCATCGCTGAGCCCAACGCATAGTAGCTCTCACGCTTCTCCCATGGCTACCCCGGAGCCAGATCCGGGGCCGCCTTCACCTCTTGCAAATGCCACAAATGCGAGTAATCAACAGCCAGATGAAGAATCAACAGCATTTGCCTCTCTAATCAGATCTTTGGGACCTCAGCGAACCAGACCGGCAACCACAAAATTTATCAAAAAACTGGAATCCATACCAAAAATATCTCGGCCACCATCAGTGCTAAGAAAAGTTGTAATCTCTCTTGTGGAAAAAGGACTTGTGGGTCAATTCACTGGATTGTGGCCCTCGCCCAAAACAGTGCAGAAATGGGTGGAGAGGAACTGGATCCAATTTACACAAGGAAAAATAGCCATAAGATTCTGTGGCAGGGGGTGCTACACATTTCATTTTGAGACCAAAAGTGATCGAGATCTCATATTCTGAAGCGGGCCTTACTTCATGGACACAAGAGGCTTGTATCTTAACCGATGGACCCCGGACTTTGATCCAGAATTGGATGTTCCCAATGCGGTACCAGTATGGGTCAGACTGCTGCATCTCCCTCTCCATTGTTGGAGCGATGATTTGGTATGTGCAATAGGAAATGGAGTGGGCAAATACATTGACAGAAGTGAACTAAAAGACAACATGCAAGCATGCGCAAGAATTTGTGTAGAGGTGGATCTAGGAAAGGGCCTCCCGGAAGCTGTCAAGATCAAGGTGGACAACTGGATCCACATTTAGCAGCTGGACTACGAGAAAATCCCCTTCAAGTGTAAGGTATGTCATGAATACGGTCATTTCGCCAATAGATGTAGAAAAAGCGAAGAACCTAAAAAAAATGCAGAAGAAACGTCAGATCCAGAATGGGAACAAGTAAAAAAGAAGAAGACAGCTGCAAAACCTTCTAAAGGACCACTCCCCCTCCCCCCCCCCCCCCACCGCCAGGATCCCCTCCCCCCTCTCAAACAACCTCCATTTTGGGAACAAGCCCTTTTGACATCCTCTCATCTGCCCTTATCCCTTCAAAGCTGATTTCCACCTCATCTCCCAAACCTTTTCTCCTTTCTTCCCCCATCCTTACCCCCCTGTTTCCCCTCGCCAGGCGAACAATCCCTTACCTCAAAACCTGGATCGAATCTTAACTAGAAACCAAACCAAAGAAATTCCCCAAAACACTGAGAATACAAAGAAATTTGGAAGGAAAACAAATAAAGAACTCAGGGACGAAGAAGCAGCCAAAGATATCTCTCTGGGAACACAACATGGATTGGAGAATTTTCTAGAAAAAGGAACAAAAAATAAATAAAAATTACATAAAGCACACAAAGAGAAGGGTCTTGCAACCGCCCATAATAGTAAATAATGATAGTTGTCCCTTGGAATTGTAAAGGGCTGGGTCACCCCTCCAAAATAAAATTTTTGAAAGACTTGATCAAAAGTGAAAAACCTGACATCCTCTTAATTCAAGAGACAAAACTTAGCAGTCAAGAAATGGATATGATTGTAGAAACATCTAGGATTTATGAAGGAAAAGCAATTTCAACCAATGGAGCATCAGGAGGGATAAGCAGCATATGGAAAAAAGGGAAATGGAAACTGCAACAACACATAAAAAAAGAACATTGGATAAATACTAAGCTGGAGAATATTGAAACAGGCGGGAAAGCCAACATCTACAACATATACTCCCCTAACCACTACAAGGACAAAGAAAACTACTGGCAAACTTTAAAAGAAAGCATTGGGGAGGATAGTGAAGATAACCTCATAGTTGGAGGAGATCTAAATCTAATACTAAAAGCTGAAGAAAAAAGAGGAGGGAACTTCTAAGGTGTTGATATCTCTTTTCTTCTATTTTTGGAGCTGGTTTCACAACATAATACAGGTGTTAGGCACATTGACTCTTTAAGATGTTCAAAGTCCTTATTTGCTTCAAAATTCCATGAAAATGCATCTTTCTTCAATAATTTTGTTATAGGTGCCGCTATTCTCCCATAATTCTTAACAAACTTGTGATAATACCCTGTTAACCTGATAAATCATCGCAACTACTTTATGGTTGTGGAGACTTTCCATTCCTTAATGGCTTTAATTTTGTTAGGGTCTACCTTAACACCCTCGTGAGATCAAATATGACCCAGATATTCCACCTCTTGTACTCCAAAGAAACATTTGGAGGTTTTTGCATATAATTGTTTCTCCTCCAATAGTTTAAGCACCCTATCAACATGTTGAACATGATCCTTACAAGACCTGTTGTAGATTAGTATATCATCATAAAATACTAACACAAATTTTCTAAGGAAGGGTTTGATAATGGAATTCATCAACCCTTGAAATGTAGAAGGTGCATGGGTAAGGTCAAAAGGCATGACCAAAAATTCATAATGACCCTCATGAGTTTAAAATGTTGTTTTTGGAATATCTTTAGTATTCATTCTAATTTGATGATATCCTAAACGAAGATCCAACTTGGTAAAATAAATTTCTCCATGTAATTCATCAACCACGGGAATGGGAAATTTATCTTTAATAGTCAGCTTATTGAGCACCCTATAATCCAGACACATGCACCATGATCCATCCTTCTTATGCACCAATACTACTGGAGTAGAGAAATAACTTTGGATCTGTTGAATTATACTAGCCTCCAACATTTCTGCAATCATATGTTCAATTTCGCTCTTTTGGACATAAGGATATCCGTAAGGTCTGATGTTTGGAGGAACACTTCCTCGAATAAAATGAATAGCATGATCATGATCATGAATAGGTGGGAGTACTTTGAGAGTTTCAAACATCTTGGAATGATTGTCAAATCATTTTTGGAGATATGGAGAAATAGATGATTTTGATGTTGGAACCTCTAGTGAGCATAATTGTGCAATTACACCTCGTTGTTCTTTTTTCAGAAGCTTTTTCATGAAATTAGAGCTTATTATATTTCTCGGCTTCCCTGCAATACCCTTTAATTCCACTTCCTTTCCTTTTGAAAAAAATTCAAGAAAAGTTCTTGAAAATTAAAAGCTACAGTCCCCAAAGATTGTAACCATTGTACTCCTAGTACAACATCACCACCTCCCATTGGAATGGAAAGCATTGGACTATTCAATGCATATTCCCCCATGGTTAGCTTGATATTATGGCATTTTCCAGAGCAATTTATAGTTCCTCCATTTTCAACCATCACTTGACATTCTAGTGCTGGGTATAGGAAGCAATTCAATTCCTTGGCTACCTTACAATGAATAAAATGATGGGTACTACCCGAGCCAATAAACACTATTACCTGTTTCTTCTTGATATGTCCTTCTATCTTGAGAGTTTGAAGAGTGATAATTCCTACCAATGCATTACAGGATATGGCCAGACTCATTTCTTCTTTCTTTATCCTCTTCTTTTGAAGCTTCTTGTTCATTTTCTTCCTCCTCTTCACAATCTACGTAAAACAATTTATTCTCAACATACTTATGACCTTTAGTCTATTTTCTATTGCAACTATAGCAAAGCCCTTTTGCTCTTTTTTCTTCCAATTTTTGTCGTGTCAACCTTGTAGGTTGTGGAAGTATAGGAGTAGAAACACTTCCATCTTTATAGATGTGAGTGGTAGGCTTCCTTGTCGCCATATACATTCAAAATTTCTTTCCAACCTGAATGCCTGAATCAGGTTCCCAAAGGCGAACCTCATATCAGATGTTATCCTTTAAAGTCCCTATGAAGACATCAATATTGTGTTCCTTTGGAATATTAGCTACCCTTATATTCAATTTTTGGAAGTCCTAAATGTGCTCCACCATTGAACCTTTTGTTTGATATTTATCAATTGGCTAAAGAAGGTGTTGCTCTTTGTATCCTCATAATGTGCTATCATTTCCTCCATAAAAATTTACCAAGTGACAATGTTTTTATGAGAGCAAAGCCATCGATACCATACAAATTTATTTTGTTCTAAATGTAAAGTTTCAATGCGTACCTTTTGTGTGTTTTTCACATTATGGAGATCAAAATATTGCTCCATTTGTAGTATCCATGTTACGGGATCCTTGCCATCAAACTTCCTCATGTCCATATTTGGAATATGGTGGGTCTTCCATCCAAAATTTATGTTTATGAAATCACGATTAACATTTATTTTATTCTCATCATGAGTTTCCTCTACTATCTTTTCTCCATTAGGAATCATTTCTTGTATCAACTTTGTCAAACCTTCCTTCAAACCTTCCATGTCTGCTTTTAGATCATTCTTCATGTCTTCACTGTTGTCTTTCATTTTTTCATCAATGTCATCCATCTTAGCTTCGATGCCTTCCATCTTAGCTTCCATGCCATTTCCATGCATTTCTTCAAACCATCCATCTCATTTTTTGATGCTCTTTGCGAGAGAGAAATTTGGTGCACTTTCTCTTGTAATTTTGATATATCATGTTGCACTTCTTCCTCTTCATGAGTCATAGTAGAGTATTCTGAGGGCTTAATGGGTGTTGAATTCTTTTTAGGGGAGATTTTAGAACCCAATATTGATATTTATGCTTCAATATTCCCTTGGAATCACTTCAAACTGATTTTTCAAACAAGACTTGTGCAATTTGAAAAATAAAATACACACTTTTTTCTTGCTTTTGAGGAGCTCAATATTGAAACTAAATTATATCTATGATTTTGGATCTTCAAAACCTGAAATTCGGTCATGTAGAAGCCCTTTAAATCTTCCTTAGAATGCCATAGGTCTGACCTGATTTGGATGCTTCAAGGAAAAGTTATGCCCAATATCCCACAATGACCTAATTAGGGACTTGTTCAGTAAAGAGAACTTGTACGGAGTGCCACATGTCATTGTTTCCTCCTTCGGCTTTGAAATTGATACATATGAAACTACAGTCCATGTAATTTTAGCCACTTGTTACAAAATTCCAATATGATGCTAAGAGAGAGAGTTATGAAGATTTTACCAAGATCACCTCTTTTAGATGAAATCTGGGAGCCTGCAAAAACCCTAACTTCCATAGCTCATATCTCCGAAAATATTTTGAACCAACATATGAAATTTTTACACGACGTTCCTCATGATTTCAGCTTCTCATTATAAAATTTCAGCTTCTGAACCTTCGTATAAAAAAATGTTATAGCAAAAATTCCATGATGACCTATTTTGAGCAACAAAACCCTAGAATCCAAAGCTCTGATACCAAATTTTATGAAACTAGCTCCAAAAATAGAAGAAAGGAGAGATCAACGCCTTAGAAATAATACACTTTTAGGGGGAAACCTCCTTTACATTACATAAATGAACAATTCTTGGATGATACAAATGAAAAAACCTCCTTTATATATATAAGAGTCCATGGGGTCATAATATAATCCTAGCCGACCTAAAAATAATAACGTAAGGGCACAATAATAACAATATGGGGGTTATAGAGGTAAAAAAATAACAATAAGGGGGCTACACTAGCAAAAATAAGGGACTACACTAGTAATATAGGGACCTAACATTCTAGTTGTATTCTTTCCTAAATTGATCTCTATTACACATCAATTTGTCACTATCCCTATAATCCTCGTTCCTTGATCCTTGAGGATCCATACAGTGACCCTTGTGTACTTTCCAAGCATGGAATACATACCCCTACCACACTTCGTCTGCCAATTCGTCTCCCTTTACAACTTTTCTGGAAGATCCCTATAAAAGCCTGGTTTTCAAGGTCAACGCTTTTTGTCAATGTCTGACCTGCGCCGATAGCAGAGATTTGCATTGAGACACGTGTCGATCAGCAATCTATCTTAGTTTCAGACCCATTCGATTCTATTTTGGAATTTTTTTTAAATATAAATGAATTTTCCACGACTAGAAGCTTTGTGAAGCAAAGAGCTGGATGTTTGTTTTGAGGATATGGCCGAGGAATTCCCCTTTGGGCTTATTGTTCCCATAAAATAGGAACTACTCCAAAGGATAAGCCTTTTTCCCATTATTTGAGGGCCCATATCCTCCTCCTCCATTTTTGTATAAGGAGACCTCTTTCACCTATGATACCCTGGTTAGAGCTATCTGGTTAGAAGCAACTGTTATAGCTTCGGGAGAATAGAGAAAAGTGTGATTGTTTTGTGTGTTAGGAACATAGTGAGATCTTGGACCTTTGTGTATGAGGGTGTCGCAAACGTGCTTGGATACATACCTGCCGAAGGAGAGCCTCAACATCAAGGCTTGGTTGTAAAAACCCCTTGTCTTTATCATAATAAAATGCAACTGATGTTTATCTTCCATTCTTGTTTACATTTATAATGAGATTTCTATATGTTGGGAAAAATACTGAGAGGGGGGGGTGAATCAGTATTTTCTGCATATTCAAAACTTTCACTTTTTCTGCTTCTAAAAACGCATACGCTACTTTCCTGAACCAGACTTGCGTATATACGCAGATACCCTTTACGAAACTCGCGTATACACAGATATCTATTTATGTCATTAATTCTTCACTCAAATCATTCCTTCATTTATTCATCAGATATTCAATAAGAAGTAAACATGTGCAGTAAGAACAGAATAAATCATGACACAAAGCATCACACATGAACACCAGGATTTTTAGGTGGAAACCCAAGTCGGGAGAAAACCACCGCTGCAGTTGCTCAGCCTTCAATATTTTATTATAGAGAAAGCATCTTACAACATATGTGCTGGCGCAGACTTGACCAGCACGCAGGCACCCACCTGCGCTCGTTTACCAGCCTCTCCTGGAAGGGAGCTACGACCCCCTGACTCGTTTACCAGCCTCTCCTGGAAGGGAGCTACGACCCCCTGATCTCGTTTACCGGCCTCACCTGGAAGGGAGCTACAACCCCCTGACTGAAGGCTACAACCTTCAGCACCACCTTGGACCACGTTTCATCAATTTTCACACTGGATCCAACAACTTCAATAGAACACAACTTGCAGACCGCAATTCATCATATTTCCAGACGGAACCCTTTCCATATTTTTAAGCACGAACATACATCATCAACGGATACATATCAACACAGATCAGATAGCAGAAACACAGCAGAACAGATCAGATATTTCATACCCCTTGCTTCAGCAAACCCTAGTTTGCATACGCTCTTTTACTTCACTGATTTCACGTATATACGCGCTTCCGTCCACACAAACCGGCGTATACCTCAGTGTATATTTTATTGCGCATACGCGCTTTCTCTTCGCTGAAGCTGCGTATATACGCGCTTCCTCCGCGGCGAAGTAGCGTATAGATCTTCAATCATTACAGAGCAGCATACTTCATCAGATCAGATATTCAGTTCAGATCTACCCTTTTGCTTCAGACATATGTTCACCTGGATGCTCGCCTCATCACGGATCTAAGCCTTCCATAATCAGATCTAGAAAATACAAGGGCAATTCAGATCTAGATCCCCTTCTTCATCATTGGTGCATCATACATTCAGATTTATCATTCAAGTGTAACCCTTTCCATTCAGATATACTTCAGAGAGAAGTATTCATTCAAGCTCAGACATCTTGCACCCACACACACATTTTGCACAATGAATTTCTTCTCCTTATATAGGTTTATCCTTTTTCAATACCATGAGCCCCTTTTTCAATACCATGGGCCAAAGCAATACCATGAGCCCAAAACTACCTGGACGGGGTCAATTAGGCGGATCATTACCCAATACAATGGGTCAATACCATGGTGGTTACCTTTGGTTTTGCACTTTTTGAGCGCTTTTGCCCATATGCGACTTGGCACGTTATTTTCCGCGTGCATATGCGACTTCCCCTAGGCCAATCCGCGTATACAAGGAGACATACTCTTTTCATCATATTTTGAGCACATTCTGAATTCCTTTCTTCATTGCCTTCTGTACACACTGTAGAAACATCATATTTTCTTCATCAGGAACACATTCTCTTAAGCACAACTTCATCAAGTAAGTTTTCATCATCTTCATCAAGTGGGTTGCCTTTCAAGGACAACACTCAACAACATATCACATCAGATTTATATCATTTACCAAGTCCATCAAGTCAAGCATAACTTAATCAGGTGGATTGCCATCAAGGATAACACATGTCAACAGTCACATTTCTTCATCTTCATTCAGTGGGTTGCCATCAAGGACAACACTCTGCATCATATTTCCAACAATCTCCCCCTTTGGACTTGATGGCAACCACGATGGTGTTTGGTTACCACAGCAGATAGATACCATGTCACTCTCCCACAAATGTCACTCTCCCAAATATTTGACATCATTATCTTCTCTTCATTCAAACACCATGTCACTCTCCCCCTTTGACATCAAGGGCAAAGGGCGGATCAAAACCAACATTCTCCCCCTTTTCTCCTCATGTGGAAGAAACATTCTGCAGATCTGATATGTGCTGAAGTGGCCAAGCTCCCCCTGAGTTCATGCTGAATCTTCAAACATATTTTTAATAAAGTACATGACTCTTCCTATCACCAAAGACTCATACTTACATCAAATATCCAACCAAGTGGATTTACATATGAGACTCAAGGACCCAACCAAGTGGGTTTACACATTTCAATTCAGCTACCCAACCAAGTGGGTTTACAAATTTGACAAGTTCATACATGACTGAATTTTACAGATTTTACATCATGGGTCTCAACATGACCTTTTCATCAAAAATACAAATATGACTTTTCATGACCAATACCAAGAAGACCTCAAGAGAGATCATATAACAGAACCATCATAATGCCAACAATGCATTATACTCAGCAATGCTAATGCTCCCCCTGAATCTGTGCATCCATGCATCCTCTTCATATGACTAAGGCTCCCCCTTAGTTTGTGCATCCTGAAAAATTCCACCAACAAATCATCAAGGCATCTTCATCAAAACATTAGAAACAGAATTATGAGAACTGGAACACCACCAGAGATACCAAACAGTATCAGAGATACCAAACAGCACTGCAGCTGTGCTGAAGAATGCTGAACCAACCAAAAATTGCCAGCAACCAACCATACGCGGTTTTATGTGCAGGAACTCGCGTACATACGCGACTGTGTTTCAGGAAACCCACGTATCCCAAGACATCTTCTAAAATTTATGCAGATCTGATTCTCTATGAGGAAAAGACAATGTTCAGCTTCTTTCTGAGATATTTGACTACTTCCCTGGACTACAAATATAACAGAATAGTGTAGTTGTGTCTTCAAGCGTCATCCAATGGTTGTAGCATAAGCCCATTAGTAACCAAGCCTTCAGATCCTTTGCAGCATCAATACATTCTTTCCAAAAGAGATTATCATACCAGAACAGCATCTTCAGATATGTGTCAAGCAATCATCCATGTGGTCCAAACTCACCATGATCTTCAAGATGTAACATGAAGTAACATATGTAGGCAAAAGATCTCAACCATAGCAACCAAACTCTACATGATCTGAAACAAACGATATCCAACTCATCCACACAAGGATACTTATCAACAACCAGGGCTCAAAATCTCATCATAATAATCCATGTACCAAATCATCATCATTTGAGCATGAGTATCACCAAGACCAAAGAATAAGCAATCATATTGCCAACAATGCAACCATTAGAATTCAACCTGCTACTCCCCCTAAACCAGTGCTTCTTCCTTAACTTGTGCAATCTGAGACACCTTCAACAGCAAGTCATCAACAACAATCTCTGCATGATCTGTCCTCATCTCTGAACTATAAGACTTTCATCTTAACAATGAACGCTCTTCATCATAAAGCAACCAGGCTTCATCCATAATCTTCAACACAAGAACCCATGCATCATTTCATTATCATGAGTAAAACTAGAATGATGCTAACAGTGCAATCATCAGCAGTCAGACTGATGCTCCCCCTGGACCTCTGCTTCAGATCTTCAGCTATCAGATAATTTTTTTTATCATCAATGAATACGCGACTGCGTCTTCTGGAACTCGCGTGTATACGCGACTGCGTCTTCTGGAACCTGCGTATGGAAAGTGAAGCATAGAAAATTTCCATCTTCCTTCATTTCTTCCTGAGTTTGTACCTCCTGTACCTATCCTTTCCACATCAGATGCACTGTCATAAGTAAACATAACCAGTATAATCAAATCAACCATGAGAGTCATCATGCATTGATCCCCTTGTGACGATACGTTACTAGATCTCATAATGTATCTCACATCATTCCTGCAGTCAATAAGAAAAGTCAGCTTTCAGAAGTGGATGACTGCAGTAGGGTCAGAATTCCCTACGTTTCTGATCGGTCCTTCAATTGAGTGTTTTCTTCAAGAAAATCATTGTCTTCTAGGGCATCCACAAAAGTATCCTTGTCTTCTCTAGATTGATTCTTATTCCATCCCTCCATCTTCTTCCAGATTTGTTTTCTATTTGTGTGTTGAAATTTCTCATATTTGTTCGACCTGCATTCCTTTCTTATATGTCCATACTTGTTACAAGAATAACATCTCATGTGTCCAGAAAAATAAGCATAAGAATCATAATGAGTATTTCTATTCTTCCTCCTTTTACAGTCAACTGCTTTGTGTCCATACTTGTTACATGAAAAACAATATCCCTTGAAGAAACCAGAGTACCTTTCTATGTAGGAACTGTTTGTTTGAGGCTGAAATGATCTGCTCCTGCAATTTGCTGCAACATGTCCATAATTATGACATTTAAAACATTTAACGTCCTTGAATGAATTCCTTTGAGAATTCATGATTGTTGGTTGAGCTTTTGTCTCTTTCAACACTTCAGATTTTGCATTGACATCCTCTGAATTTTTGGCACTTCCTTGTGAGCTAGATTCTCCTTTAACAGTTTCATGGAAACCAAGACCATGTTTGATAGCAGGAGACCTTTGATTACTCAGAATATTGTCCAAAATGTTAGTACTATCATGAAACCTCAAAAGTTTAACTTTTTCTTCTAATTTACCTTTGAGAATGTTTACCTCAACCTCCAAGGCTTGACATTGCTTTGTCATGATTTCTTCTTTCTTTCTTCCATCTTCTACTTGATCCTTCAGATTTAGAATCTCTTCTTTCAACCAATCTTCATTTCCTTCACATGTTTGTTGCAGCTCTTCATTCTTCTTATTTGATTTTTCTAGATCTTCTTTGAGAGAGATGATTTCTGCTTCAAGGCCTTCCTTTTCAAATGAATGTAGAGGTTCCTTATTTTTCTTACTTGATGCTTCCAAATCTTCCTGAAGACAAATGATTGCAGCTTCAAGTCCTTCATTCTTTTTGCTTGATTTTTCAAGATCTGCTTCTAGATCTTTAATTCGATTGGATGCATAAGTATGAAACCTTTGATACTTGTCCACTTTTCCATTCAGCATTTCTATTTGATCTTTCATTTGTGAGATCATCTCTTTGTAGATAGTTTCTTGATTATTATATGAACTTTGCAGTTCTTCAAATTTAATCTTGAGAGCTTCTTCTAGATCCACAACTTTACTTTCACTATCTTTACTATTGTTTGCACAAAGAAGAGTATTACACGTGGCCTTCTCCTTTTTCTTCTTTGCCATGAGTGCTTGTAGATCTTCGTCGGAATCTGTTTCATCTTCTTCAATTTTTGCTATACATGATTTCGGAGATATCTCCTTTCCTTGTGTAACCTTCTTCTTTTGCTCTTTAGCCATGAGCACTCTCAGATCTTGGTCAGAATCTTCTTCATCTTCACTGGACACTTCATCATCATCTTCTTTTGCATAATAACTCTTTCTCTTTTCAAATTGTTTCCCTTTACCATGCTTTTCTCTATAAGAACATTTAGCAGCATAATGACCAACTTTTCCACACTCAAAACATTTGAAGGGAAGCTTACCTTTGAATCTTCCAGTGCCTAGTTGGAGCTTTCTCACGAAATTCGCTTCTTCTTCATCGGATATATAGTTGGATTCTTTGACAACTTCCTTTTCCTTTCCTTTTGTAGATGCCTTAAAAGCAGCTTCTCTTATTTGAGAAGGGCCTCCTTGTCTCATTTCAAAAGCAGTCAGAGTACCATGTAATTGAACAATAGTAAGAGTTTGCAAATCTTGCCTTTCTTCAATAGCTGAAACTTTAGAGTCAAATTTTGGAGTTAATGATCTTAAGACCTTTTCCACCAGAGTAGTATCAGCCATGGTTTCACCCAAATTTCTCATTCGATTTACAATATCATCTAGACGAAGAAAGAAACTGGCCACACTCTCATCACTATGCATCTTCAAATTTTCGTATTCAATTCTCAGAGTTTGGAGTTTTGCACTTTTTACCTTTGTGTCTCCTTCATAGCTTAGAATGATTTTGTCCCATATGTCTTTTGCCGAATGTAGCTGCATCACTTTAGCAAATTCTGATTCAGACATGCTTCCCAATAAGACATTCACTGCTTTGGCATTGGTTTCATACTTCTTCCTTTCTGCTGCATCGGTAGGAATACTTGCCGGGTATTGATAACCTTCTTCCACGATTTCCCATACATCTGCACCAAGACTTTGCAGATATGCTTTTGTACGTACCTTCCAGAATATCATATTGCTTCCATTGAATAGAGGTGGCTTTATAGACATTACTCCTTCTTGACTTCCCATTGCGACGGATCTCCTTTAAGCAATCAAGCTTCTGCACAAGGACCCGCTCTGATATTAATTGTTGGGAAAAATACTGAGAGGGGGGGGTGAATCAGTATTTTCTGCATATTCAAAACTTTCACTTTTTCTGCTTCTAAAAACGCATACGCTACTTTCCTGAACCAGACTTGCGTATATACGCGGATACCCTTTACGAAACTCGCATATACACAGATATCTATTTATGTCATTAATTCTTCACTTAAATCATTCCTTCATTTATTCATCAGATATTCAATAAGCAGTAAACATGTGCAGTAAGAACAAAATAAATCATCACACAAAGCATCACACATGAACACCAGGATTTTTAGGTGGAAACCCAAGTCGGGAGAAAACCACCGCTGCAGTTGCTCAGCCTTCAATATTTTATTATAGAGAAAACATCTTACAACATAAGTGCTGGCGCAGACTTGACCAGCACGCAGGCACCCACCTGCGCTCGTTTACCAGCCTCTCCTGGAAGGGAGCTACGACCCCCTGACTCGTTTACCGGCCTTTCCTGGAAGGGAGCTACGACCCCCTGATCTCGTTTACCAGCCTCTCCTGGAAGGGAGCTACAACCCCCTGACTGAAGGCTACAACCCTCAGCACCACCTTGGACCACGTTTCATCAATTTTCTCACTGGATCCAACCACTTCAATAGAACACAACTTGCAGACCGCAATTCATCATATTTCCAGACGGAACCCTTTCCATATTTTTAAGCACGAACATACATCACCAACAGATACATATCAACACAGATCAGATAGCAGAAACACAGCAGAACAGATCAGATATTTCATACCCCTTGCTTCAGCAAACCCTAGTTTGCATACGCGCTTTTACTTCACCGATGTCGCGTATATACGCGCTTCCGTCCACACAAACCAGCGTATACCTCAGTGTATATTTTATTGCGCATACGCGCTTTCTCTTCGCTGAAGCTGCGTATATACGCGCTTCCTCCGCGGCAAAGTAGCGTATAGATCTTCAATCATTACAGAGCAGCATACTTCATCAGATCAGATATTCAGTTCAGATCTACCCTTTTGCTTCAGACAGATGTTCGCCTAGATGCTCGCCTCATCACATATCTAAGCCTTCCATAATCAGATCTAGCAAATACAAGAGCAATTCAGATCTAGATCCCCTTCTTCATCATTAGTGCATCATACATTCAGATTTATCATTCAAGTGTAACCCTTTCCATTCAGATATACTTCAGAGAGAAGTATTCATTCAAGCTCAGACATCTTGCACCCACACACATTTGCACAATGAATTTCTTCTCCTTATATAGGTTTATCCTTTTTCAATACCATGAGCCCCTTTTTTAATACCATGGGCCAAAGCAATACCATGAGCCCAAAACTACCTGGACGGGGTCAATTAGGCGGATCATTACCCAATACAATGGGTCAATACCATGGTGGTTACCTTTGGTTTTGCACTTTTTGAGCGCTTTTTCCCATACGCAACTTGGCACGTTATTTTCCGCGTGCATACGCGACTTCCCCTAGGCCAATACGCGTATACAAGGAGACATACTCTTTTCATCATATTTTGAGCACATTCTGAATTCCTTTCTTCATTGCCTTCTGTACACACTGTAGAAACATCATATTTTCTTCATCAGGAACACATTCTCTTAAGCACAACTTCATCAAGTAAGTTTTCATCATCTTCATCAAGTGGGTTGCCTTTCAAGGACAACACTCAACAACATATCACATCATATTTACATCATTTACCAAGTCCATCAAGTCAAGCATAACTTCATCAGGTGGATTGCCATCAGGGACAACACATGTCAACAGTCACATGTCTTCATCTTCATTCAGTGGGTTGCCATCAAGGACAACACTCTGCATCATATTTCCAACACTATCATTCCTTGATCAATTAGATAAGTTGTAATTGTTTTATATTTGTCGTGATTTTATGCTTGTCGTGGTGTCTTGACTGTCTGTATAGGTAATCTAACGTTGGTAGTAGCGTGTATCGAGCTTGGGAAGAGCGAAAGATCAAGAAGCTTTGACGGAAGATGAAAACATAGCATCATAACAAGGTAGGTCATCTTCCTTGCTCTGAATTTCATTTACAATCTAGGAAGGTAGATGTTAGTATGTTCCTGTAGTTTCTAGATCACCCAAGGTGCTAGAAGTGTGGTTTGTTGGCCCGATTCATCCTTCATCATCAACCTCTGGACATCATGCTGATGATGAGCCTTCAACTAAAGATGATGAGACTTGGAAGAAATAATGTAAGATCAAATTTCCCTATAGGTTGTGTGAAGGGAACCATCCCATTCACCTTTGTCCTTATATGGATGAAGCCTTTAAAGTGTTGGATACCCTTTCGGCTTCTAAGTCTTGTCTTCCCATTGGTTACCAGAAGTTTTCTTTGAGTCCTCTAATAGTTGATCAAGGCATTGATCGGGATTCATCTCTAGTCAATTCCACTCTCTCTTAGAGTCAGTCTCCCGAGTCCATTTGTGACCAATAATTGGTTGAGAAAAAGGTCGATCTGATTCTGTCTACAGTTCATCAGGTCTTTTCCATTGAGAGTGGTCTCATGCCAATTAGGTTATTTTTTTTTCCTCTAATTCTCCGAGATTAAAGGCTGATCCTCCCATTTCCATGATCCAAGAGGGTGATCCTTCGACTCCTGTTGCCACAGTCCCAGAAAGTGATCCTCCGTATCTCATTCCCGGAATTCATAAGAATAGTTTTTCCGCCCCCGTAACGCAAAGGTATAATCCTCTTATTCCTATGGCACCCCCTCCATGTAGTTTTGTCACTTCCTTTGATTGGAGTCGATTCACAGGATATCATCTTCCTTCTTACGTGCCCTTTGAGATCATTTTACAAGCCTACAATATGGTTGTACCAAGCACGATTATAGATGAAGGTGCGTTGGTTGGAAAGCTTTGGGTTCTCCGCAGCTTGTGCCTATTACTCAGAATCTGTTAGCTTTTAACAGAGGAACAAGTCAACCATTAGGGGTCCTTCTGAAGTTTCCTATTACTTTGGGAGGGAAAATTGTCTATATAGACGTGATGGTTGTCCAAGGCCCCTTGGATTTTAATTTACTCTTTAATTTACTCTTGGGGCACGACTATGCTTATGCCATGTGTGCACTTGTCTCTTTCCTCTTTCATGTCATCTATTTTCCACATGAAGGTCAGATCGTGACCATTGATCATCTTTCATTCTTTGGTCTTGATGTGACATTTGGTCTACTGTCATCCCTTCCTAGTCCTTACCTGTCGGTGATGTCTTCCCTACCACAGGTCCATTATGTGGCCACCTATTCCATGTTCGCGTCCATTGATAATTTAGTCAGTGAGCTAGTACAAAATGTATTGGGGGAATTGGATCCTAATTTCTAGAGTGTTGTTCTCCCATTGGATGAGAAACTCTTGGAAGCCATGACTTCTTATTCGTCATGATCAGATCTTTGGAGCAGAGTTCTTTTCTTGTGTCAAGCACCTTCAAAAATGAAACAAGCTTGTCGAAGCAGAGTTCTTTTCTTGTGTCAAGCTCCTTAAAAAATGAAACAAGCTCGTGATGGAGCATTGTTTGTTTTCTTGTGTCAAGCTCCTTAAAAAATGAAACAAGATATTTAGAGCAACGTTCTTTTCTTGTGTCAAGATTTTTAAAAAATGAAACAAGGTCCTCAGAGCAAAGTTATTTTCTTATGTCAAGCTCTTTAAAAAATAAAACAAGGAGTCATGAGGACAGTTCTTTTACTATGTCAACCTCGTTAAAAAATGAATTAGGTTTTATGAGGATAAGTTCTGTTACTGTGTCAACCTTGTTAAAAAATGAAACAAGTTCCCTTTTCAATTCGAGTCTTTGTTTAGATCTCGTAAAATCCCAATCGATTCTTTCCCTAAATCTCGTAATTGAACCTTCGTTTTATCCATTTCTTAGTAACTAGCAGTCTACTACGGTGAATGCACAAAATATTGGGGGGCATGTACCTCAAATTGAGTCATCATGCTAGGGGCATGAAAACTTATTTCAAGCATATTTTTCTAAAACGTTTCAAGCTTGTGTAAAAATGAAACCAACTTCAAGCAAAGTTTCCTGATTTCAAGTTTGTGTAAAAATGAAACCATTCTTATTTTAACTCTCGTGATTGCCATTTATCAGCCTATTTCGCCAAATGAGCCTTGGTTTTCTAATTCCATCGTCACCATCTGCTCGGTCGATCATATGCCCTCACTTGATTGTTTTACCCATTCCTGAGGAAAAACTGTAATGAGTGGTCTTGTTAGCAAACCTCTTGAATTTTATCATGTTTTGAGCAGTTCCACTATCATCGGAACTTGTTGCCACCCTTAATGCCACTCATTCCTCTAGGAAGAGTCAACTTTTAGCTCTTTTTTGACTCTCAAAACATGAAAATATTATCGAGATCTTGTCATTTTGAACTCATTAAAGGCTATGAAACGTCGTTTACCCATTTACCACTTTTTCAGGCTAGGATAAACTATTTACAAAAAAGGAATACCTTAGTCGAACATGGCTAAGATGTTCTCCTAGATATTGTTTTCTACCTTTTCGAATCTGTGAGACTACCTACGAAAATGGGCCTGCTGGAGTTTTCCTTTCCACTTCTTTTCAACCTCTCTAAACATGAAAAGATGTCGAGTTTTCCCTTTGTTAGACTCGTTAAAAATAAAATACATCTAAAATCGTCATCATGACGTTACCGAGTTCCTCCTTCCTAGGGCTCGTAAAATGTACTAGGATGGATTTGTCCGAAGGACAAACTTACATGGAAAGCATATGCTATCCCCTTCAAGCTTGTTTCCAAAAAGAACTAGGGTACTTGCTAGAAATGGTGGGGGAAAATGGAATTTATTCGTCAGTTGTGTTGGGAGTATGTGACTCTTGAACATGACACTTATCTGTAGTTTGTGTCAGGTTGGGATATCTTCACGCTGTCACTTTTCCTCCATGGGTTTGGGAAATCTGTTTGGCTCTCATTCGATTACCAATCTTGTCAACATGCCCTCTAATCCTATTTGAGTCAAATGCTACCAAATTCCAAAGTTGTGTCGCTAATATGTTCAAGAGAAAATCCTTCTACAGTTTGTACACTCTCTGATCCTCTATTTCAATCTTAATTAACACTCATATCAAATCCTTTGTTTCATGTCGATGATTTTGGAAACATTATGGCCCTCCTTCAACTGGTCACTTCTTTTTGACTTCAGCTCATTATCCAGGAAGCCAATCTAGAGACTCCTTTATGGTACCTTAGAGCTTGCATGCCCTAATTGAAAGTTCTTCACATTTGACGACATGTTCACATCATTGGCCTTCGATCGGGTGATTTCACAGGTGTTTGAATTTAGTTCCTTATTCACATTCTGTGGATTGTACTGGCATTACCTTGAGGACCATTGTCATCATTGGTGGTTTCTCTCACACATGTTAATAGTTTACATCATTGACTGGTAATTAGGTGGTTTTCCTACATGTTCGACTTCAACTCATTTATTCACATGCTTGAAATTGTACTTGATCGGTTCGCGACAAAGCGCAAGACCCTGGATTTTATTCTCTAGAGTCCAAGTTGCAAGGCGATATGATTTGTCCATGATTGGATACATGTTTCTTTCATATGGATCGTTGCGACCACACCATGAGTCTATATGTGTTCCTTCTCAGATGGATGGCTGCGACCATACCATGGTCTCTTTTACAGATGGTTGCGTCCATACCTTGATTCATGTATTTTCATCAGAGATTAAAATTATGTATATGTATCTATGCTTGATTTATAGGTCTCCATACTGAAGCATCTCATTCCTTGCACGTACTTGTAAAGAATTTCAACCCCCACTTGTGTTCGAACTTCATACTTTAGGGGGCATCTGTTACACATCAGTTTGTCACTATCCCTGTACTCCCCGTTCATTGATCCTGGAGGACCCATACAGTGACCCTTGAGTACTTTCCAAGCATGGAATACATACCCTTGAACCACACTTTGTCTTCCAATTCATCTCCCTTTATGAATTTTCTGGAAGATCCCTATAAAAACCTAGTTTTCAAGGTTGGCACTTTGTCTCAATGTCTGACTCGTGTCAATAGTAGAGATTTTCATTGAGACCCATGTCGATCAGCGCTCTGTCTTAGTTTCTGACCCGCGATGATCATCTTTTGAAATTTCTTTTAAATAGAAATGAATTTTCCACAACTAGAAGATTCGCGAAGCGGAGAGCTGGAAGTTTGTTTTGAGGATATGGCCGAGGAATTCCCCTTTGGGCTTATTGTTCCCATAAAATAGGAACTAATCCAAAGGATAAGCCTTTTTCCCATTATTTGAGGGCCCATATCCTCCTCCTCCATTGTTATATAAGGAGACCTCTTTCACCTCTGCTACCCTGGTTAGAGCTAGAGGAGAAGCAAGTATAGCTTCGGGAGAATAGAGAAGAGTGTGATTGTTTTTGTGTGTTAGGAACATAGTGAGATCTTGGACCTTTTTGTATGAGGGTGTCGCAAACGTGCTTAGATACAAACCTGCTGAAGGAGAGCCTCAACATCAAGGCTTGGTTGTAAACTCCCCTTGTATTTATCATAATAAAATGAAACTGGAGTTTATCTTCCACTCTTGTTTACATTTATAATGATATTTCTAGCATTCCTTGATCAGTTAGATAGGTTGTAATTATTTTATGTTTGTCATGATTTTACTCTTGTTGTAGCGTCTTGACTATTTGTACAGGTAATCGAATGTTGGTAGCAGCGTGTATCAAGTGTGGGAAGAGTGACGGATCAAGAAGCTTCAATAGAAGACAACAACATAGAATCAGAACAAGGTAGGTCATCTTCCTTGCTCTTTAACCCTTGGTGCATGACCTAACCCTCGGATCCTTTGTTCCCACCATGGGCTTCTATGGAATCTTCCCTCGTATTCTGGCTTCTCACCACGCTCCCCTAGACGCTCTCTGAGCGCGCCGCCCATGGAGCAGTCGGTCCTTCAAGTAGGCCCATCCTTCAAAAAACAGGTCGTGGGCTCCTCCCCCACACCTAACACTTCCTTTTTCACCCATCTTATCTCCTCTTCTGCCGTTCCTCGTTCAGATCAGGAGCTCCACCCTCGCTCTCCTAATCATGAAAAAGACAATGCTGTCAAAACCCCTCAATAGGAAACATCTGACAATGGAGGAAAAACAAAGTCAGGAGATATGGCTTGCACTTCACATCCATCAAAAAACCTTGACAGCCCTATCTCGGGAGCCACAGTGACAGATCAGGACAAGTTTCAATCCGCGAAGGCCTGTAATCCAAAAGCAACAAAAATCATGGAAATAATTATTCAAGAAACCGACATAGAGGTTTACAGAGAGTACATGAAGGAACATGCTATTATATGTAAGTTTATGGGAATATGGCCCTCTGAAAGAGCTTTGAAAGGATAGATATAGGCCAAATGGAACCCTAAAGGGGCCATAGAAATTCAGCTCGGTTCGAAGGGTTTCTTTACCATAGTTTTCACTCTTCTGGAGGATAAGGATCACATATTCGAAGGAGGGCCGTATTTTTTCAACTCTGCCTGTCTATACATGAGATTATGGAAGGAGAACTTCATGCCTGAAAAAGAAGACTTCACTCGTGTTCCCGTATAGGTCAGACTATACTCTCTCCCTACAGACTACTGGACACCTTCGGTGCTTCAAGCCAATGGAAACGGACTGGGAGAATACATCAAAATGTCAGAAGGTACTAGGAATGGTCACTACATCTAATATTCTCGTATATGTGCCTATATTGATGTTTCTGGGGCTTTGCCCAAAGCCATCATCTTAAACTTCAGGGAAAAAACATGGACCCAGGCGGTGGATTACAAACATATACCATTCCGATTATGGAAATGCCACAAGCATAGTCATCTCTTTAGAGATTTCCCACAAAATAAACCACCCCCAAAAGAGAGCCCAACAGGGGCTAGGGATGAACAGGGATTCATCAAAGTAACGCACAAAAACAAGCAAGGAAGAAGGAACAATGGGGAAAAAGAAATCCCCAGGCATGCGACACAAAACAGATATGAAATACTCTCACAGAAAACAGATGAAAGGGAAAGTAGAGAAATAAATATGAAGAAAAAACATAAAGAAAAAAAGAGTCAAGGAAGCAAGTTAGAAACAAAAGACCACAACAAGGAAAAGAAAAAGAAAACAGATTAGTTTGATTCTAGACAAAAGATGAGTCAAACTAACAAGAAACATGACATTGAACCATTGAAATATGTACCAGCCTAGATCCATCTTAACTTTGGATCTATCAAGCGCTGAGAGGGATCAAATCTCTCGAGGTGCAAACCTCTTTTTTGAGTGCAAAACTTGAGGAAAGGTTTTCACCTCGAGAGATTTGATCCCTCTTGACCCTTAATGAATCTGGAGTTAAGATGGATCTAAGCTGGTTTCAGTGGTGTGCTTTGAAGGAAAATCTATCGAAGCTATGATTAATTTTATCAATAGTATGTAAATATATCAAATATTAGTATAATCATTTTAAATATGCTAAATATTTCTGAGATTAACTTGGTCATTTTAATTTTAAATTTTCTTAGTTACCTCAGTTTGTTGAGATGATAAATATTGTTAATAACTTTAATGATGAAAAATGAGGAAATAATTTTTTTGAATGCAATGTGACAATAATAATGTTGAAAGATAGAAAATGTGAATAATAAGAATGTACTCATGTTACAAATAGTCTTCATTGTGATCAATATCAAACTATTCTCTTCTACTATTCTTATTGTCACCCTCATTAGTTTTGTCATCTTTTAATATCGATTAGATGAATAAGAAAATTTAAATTGTAAATCATTTAAATCTTTAGCTCGAGCTATTGTAGTAAACATGATACCTTGTCTCTCTTGCTCTCCAATATTAATATGTTAAATTACTATAACACAGAAATCAATGTGCATTGTCAATACCGTTTTGTGCTTACACTAAAATCAATGCATATTGTTAATCCACTCACTTTAAAATTAATGTACTATCATATATTCAGTTACATCAAATCAGAAATAAACATCTACATTAAAATCAATGCATTTAATGCAAGCAATCAAATAAGATTAAAAAATAACTTCTACACTGAAATCAATGTATTTAGTACAAACAATCAAATAGGATTAGGAATCATTTACATTGAAATCAATGCATCTAGTGCAAGCAATAAAATATCATTATAACTCAACATCTACATTGAAATCAACCCATCCAGTGCAAGCAATCAAATAGTATTAGAAATCACCACCTACATTGAAATCAATGCATCTATTGCAAGTAATCAAATATCATTAGAAAAAAATATCTACACTAAAATCAATGAATCTAGTGCAAACAATCAAATAGGATTAGAAATCACCATCTCCACTTAAATCAATCCACCTAGTGCAAGAAACATTTTTCCCTCTCTCCACCATCCATCCATATCTATATCCCCCTCCATCTCTTATTTTTTGTCTCTCTATCTCACCCCCCTAAACACACATGCTCTTGCACTCCATATCTATCAATATATTTGTCACTCCCTCCCTCTCCCGATCTCTCTCTTCTTCCCTCTCTTCACCTTCCATATATATCTCTATCTTCCCCTTATTTCCCTCTTCCCTGCTAATATCTCTCTTTCCTCCTTCTGTCCTCTCTCTCTCTCTCCACCTTTATATCTCTATGTCTTTCTTCTTACCTCCCTCTCTCTTTCCCTCCCTCTCTCTACTCTCTCACATCCTCTCTCTTCCTTCCACTCTTTCCCTTTATCTCCCATCTCTCTCTCTCTCTCTCTCTCTCTCTCTCTTCACCCACCAACTATGTTACTATATCCCTCCCTCTCTCCTTATCTCTCATTCTCTCCCCCCTTATCTCCATCTCTCCTTATTTGTCTCTTTATCTCACCCCCAAACATACACACTCTCTCTGTCTTTCCCTTGTCACTCCTTCTCTCTCTCCACTTCTCACTCTCTATATTTCTCATTTCCTACCTCTCCCCCCCTCCAACTCCATATCTCTATCGATCCCTCTATCCTCCTCTCTCTCGTCCTTCCTCTCTCTCCCTTTCTCTCCTACCTCCCTCTCTCTTCCCTAATCCCTCTCTCTCTCTCTCTCCAATACTCTCTCTTCCCCCATAATTCTCCTCCTCTCTCTCATCCTTCCCCTCTCTCCCTTTCTCTCTTTCCCCCTCTCTCCCTCCAACTAAATTACTATATCCCTCCCTCTCTCCTTCTCTCCCCCCTTCTCTCCATACATCGTACTTTGTCTCTTTTCTCACCCCTAAACATACACACTCTCTCTCCATCTCTCCCTTTCCACTCACTCTCTCTCTCTACATATTTCTTCTTCCCTCCCTCTCTCCCCCTCCAAATTCTCTATATCACTCCCTCTCTCAAGTCCTCTCTTTGGTCCTTCCTATCTCTCCCTTTCTCTCTTACCTCCCTCTCTCTCCTTTTGTCTCTTACCCCCTTCTCTCTTTCATCATCTCTGTCTCCTCTAATCCTATCACTATCTCCCTCCCACTCTCCTTCTCTCTCTCCCTTCTCCATATTTGTGTCTCCCTCTCTCGCTCTTCATTCCTCCTCTCCCCTTTCCTTTAGTTTAGCTCCATCTCTCCCTTGTCAATCCCCCTATATCTCCACCTCAGTCACTCTATATCTCTTTTCTTCCCTCCCATATATATATAGAGTTAATATATATCATGATACATTTATATATATTATAATATAATAAATATAATATTGTATTACTTGAAAGTTATTAAATTTAATAATATTAATACTATAATATATTAATATGAGTATTAGATTTAATAATAATAATAATAGTAATAATCTTTAATATTATATTATGGTTAATAATGTTTTTTTTTGCATGATATTAATAATAATTTATCCCATGGTATTTGGACCATAGGCTTCACCTAAATAAAATCTATTTTTTGAGTGTTTGTAAATATAAAACAGATTATGGAGTAAATATGAAAAGAGGTTTTATTTACTTACCATACCTTTGTTTATTTATATTTTTATTTATTTACCATACCTCTTTTATATACTATGGTATTTGGCCCATAGGCTTGTTATATAATTAGATTTTTATTTATAATCATATTTGATATATTTTTATTTATTTACCTTACCTCTTTATACCTCTTTTATATTTATTTATTTATTTACCATACCTCTTTATATTTATTTATTTATCATACCTCTTTATAACTTTTTTGTACTTATTTATTTACCATACTTCTTTTATAAATATGGTATTTGGCCCATGGTATCAATATTAATTTGTCCCATGGTATTCGTCCCATAGGCTTCATCTAAATAAGACCTGACTTTTTGAGTTTTTTTAAATATAAAAAGGTTTATGGAGTAAATATAAAAATAAGTTTTTATTTATTTACCATACATCTAGTTTACATATATATTTATTTATTTACCATAGCTTTGGAGTAAGTATAAAAATAGGTTTTATTTATTTACCATACCTTGGTTTATTTAGATTTTTATTTATTTAAATTTTTAAATATTGCAATTTTGATGGGGAAATATTTATATCTTTAAAGATTTTAATTTATCCATACAACATGGGTTTTCTTTTTAAAGATTCATTTTACAAATATTTAATTAAAAGGATATTAAATATTTTGGATTTTGATTGTTTGTGTTGAATTAACTCTTTTCCTTTGATTTAGGAAATGGTATTGACTTTAGTACAGAGTAAAGATGTTTAAAATTTTACTTAATTTGGAAATTCAACGTGGTAATTTTTTTGTTAAAGATAAATTTATGATCCATTCAAATTCTATGTAATAAATCAATTATTAAATGGGTGAGATAATTTACTATCCATTCAAATTATATAAATAATACATATTTGTATTTAATAATTAATTTGAGCGCATTAATAAGTTAAAAAAGTTATATATAATCTAAATATTCAAGTTATATAAAATTAAAGATTAGGTTAATTCTTTGGTTGACATTAGCAAAAATAAAATTTATTATTTTTTGAGGACGTGACATACTTGACATCAGGGTCATACTGGGCTGTAGATTGCGATCATCAAGATATGAATGTAGATGTGAACAGGGTTCAAATAATGAATGAGAATGATGAGATACGAGGAAGGGAGAAGTTAGGAGTGGGAGGGACTGGAGATCAAAGTAGGAATCCTATTGTCACTTATTTTCCAGCAATCATCAATGGAGATAATAATTTTGAAACATATGATAAGTGCAGGGAAGAAAATATTTATTTCCATAGATGAGAGGCATCACCCCAAATGATGATATAATTAACTCATATAAAGATATTGATAGGAAATCAGTAGAAGTAATGTTTGATTAGTCTAAGTTTGATTAAGGCAACCTTTGATAGATGGAGCTTATAATCAAAGTAAGAAGATAATGAAATTTTATTGTGCACATGCCATGGTGAATGCATGAGAATAATAAAGTTGTATCTTAAGTGATAGACTTATAGGCCCAAATGTGGGCATTAAGTAGAGGTCATTAGGTAAGAAATACTATACAATCACATAATATGTGGAACTAGCTAAGGTAACTTGAAGAAGTAAAGAAATTAGTTATTCAAGCAAGATGTGAAAACATTATAATGATGAAATAGAGAGAATAATAATACAACTCTTTAATGGTAAACATCGAATGAATTCTAAAATGGAAACAATATACATTAAGATAATATGAAATTACCCTAGAAGGACAATAAACTTGTTATATAATAAGAAGATGGAAAATAAGGACATTGACAAGGGTTTTAAGAAAGCTCTAAAAGTGTAATTCTCAAGGTTAGGAGTGATATAAGATAAGGTTACCCTATGGAGGAAGGGCTAAGAATGAACTTCAGAATTATTTCTCAACCATAACCAATTGATAAACATGAGATGGAAAACAAAAAGAGTAATATACAAATACACCAAGATGTTAAGTTGATTTGAGTGAAAGTTTCACAAATGAAGGATGAGATTGTATTTATAGTAAAATCAATATAAGGAATCAACAAGTAGTAGCTTACCCTAAAACATGATGGAATATTTTGGATTGATAAGAATCACTATAAGGTCTATATGAGAGTGGTGTCAATTATGAAGCAATTGTAGTCAATTAACTAATTGAGTTAAGGGTTAAGATAATGATGAAGGTCACTTTAAAGAACTATAGGTAGTATGGCAACCTTAGATTAAAGAGGCAATAAACCCATGTCCTAAGGGAACTTTGAGAATGAAACAAAAATTATGGAAATTTTATGAGACAATAGTGAAAAGGCGTCCCTTTCAAGTGGAAAACATCCTTAAGGATATTGATGGGTAATTTGAACAACCTTGTTACACAACATTTTGTCACCGTCCCTACAATCCCTCACCCCGCATATTGGAGGGTCTTTCCCATGACCTGTGAGCAGTGTCATACTCTGCAAACACCTTCTTTGCATCCTTCTACATAAGGACATCATTTCTCTTGTTGAAAATTTCCTCAAGAAGCCCACAAAAACCTATGTTTTGGCCTTGGAGCGGGTAGCCATTTCACCCCTCGTGCCAATGTGGAGGATTTACACTAGAGCTCGCGCCACCTGGTGCTCTGTCTCAGTGTTGTGCCCATGCTAGCTGTTTTAGGAATGTTTTTTAACAAAATAGTTATGGAAGTTTCCTTCTAACCACCTCAAGGATGAGTCATAGGAAGTGGTTAAGTTGATGAGCCACGGATCTCCCCCTTTAGGTAGTGGTTTCCTCCTCCCATGGAACACTCCTTGAAGATAGGTCTCCCTTCCATGATTATAGGGATCCTAACCTCTCCCTCTCCCTCTATATAAATAGGCCTTCTCCCTTTATGAAAGCTAGCTAAACATATAGCCAAGAAGCTGAACTTGGAGAAGAGGTACTATAGCTGAGTAATTTCTATTGAGAAGGTAGAACCAAGGAGAATTTCGTAGAGAGAGCCCTGTCCAAATTCCCAATGAGCCTTTGTGAGATGCGTTCAGCTGGAACCCTATTGGAGGAGACCGCAACGTCGAAGCTTGGTTTTACTCTCCCTTTCTCTCATTAATATACTCAACTATGGTGTTGGTTCCATCATTGTGTTATGATTATCTAATGCAATTGATTTAGTCTTCTTCGATTGACTGATAGTTATGAATGTGAAATAGTATGTTGTATATCATCGTTGTTTCTTGTGTGTGTGCAGGTATCTAAGTGTGAAAGCGAGCGGATCGTGATCTGTCAAACCAAGAGCGAGAGGCAGCCACTCTTTTCGATGAAAACAATAGCGTAGGATCTCCGGTAAGTCATCTATCGAATCTCCATCCATTCGTTAACTAGGAATCAATATTATAGCTTGTCTCATTTGTAGCTAGACCCACTCTAGGGCTAGTGGGATCGCCTTTGTCCGCAGAGGGGATTTACCTCACCAACAAATTGTCAACTCCACTAGGGATCAGTGCGAGTTTTTTTTTCATCCATTAGGTCTTCTTCTTGGTATTTGCTTGCTTAGCTTGCCTTTTCTTATTATTTTTGTTGAGTCTAAGACCCCTGTTCAGCCTTAGAGGATCAGATATGCCCTATGTTTTTCCAAAATTTTCCTTTTACCAGGGTTGGATTGATTTGCGTGTTTTCCGGTCTGATAGTCGCACCCACTGGCGCTTGTTGCTAGTTCAACACCCATGCCATCCCCTAGTTGGAACTGATTACAGCCAAACAGTTGCGCCATTTCCTGTAGGTATTAGGGTTTGCCTTGTTTTGGAGTTTTTGGTCAGTACTTGTGTTTCTGGGTGATTTCTTGACATGTTTTGAGTGCTTTGGGATTGTTTGTGATGGTGAACAACCTCCTTCCTTCAGTTGTTTTCCTGTGTCCTGTCAGCATCGTAGCCTTAGGGTTTTATAATGCTTTGGTATGTTGAGCCTCCTGTATGAGTTTGGGTGTTTTGTTTCATGGTCAACTTCATTCCTTGTTTGATTGCATTCAGCTCCCTTGATCCGTTTGAGTGATTGCATTGGTTGAATGGTTCTTGCCTCTTTCATTCAGTTGTGCTTCTTGTCACTCCAAGCATAGATTACACTACTTGTATGGGTCTTTTTTGACATCTTTCTTCAATTTGAGAGATTGCAACATTGGTTTGAGTTTTTGTTTTGTTTTCTTTTGAGTTGATTAAATTGTTTCGCTTTGACTCTCGCATTGACATTCTTGAACTAGTGTGAAAGTTTGTTTTTCATGTCATTTAGTGCACTGTTTGCTCTATTACATTGAAAAATTAAAAAAATAAATAAATTGTGCTTGCATTATTTTTTGCATTGTGAAATTGAAAGTCTTTCACATAACTAGCATTGGACATTCTAGGAAATATTTCTCATTTTCATTAGCTTGCATCAGATACTGTAGTGGATGTTTTTGTCTGTTCTCATTATTTTCTACTGCTTGAAAACTCCTAACTTTCTCGTAGATAGTTTTTCATTGAACGAAATGGTATTTTATGGCATGTAGCTTGCATTTAGGGATTTGTGAGATCGAACATTTGGTAGGACCTTGGAATTGAAACATAAATACAAGATCAACTTAAAATTTATTTAATTAACCTAAGGCAACATTGAAACCTAACAAAGCATTTAGTTGTCTAAGTTAGATACGTGTTCTGGTGTCTTTAAAACTAGCAGTTGTCACTTTCCATCTAGCTTCAGACAACACTAGTACAGACTTGCGCTCCCCATACTATCGAGTATATAAAGGGAGGCCCCTCTAGGTTACAATCCTTTTATCCGTAGGAAGCCGAGTCTGTCGCCTTGTAACCATGATACACCGAACATAGCATTCGGGGAGACTACCTGCACGTACATCAAGTCCTTGGTTAATTCTTCTTTCATTTTATTACCAAGGTGTATATGGCAGTTCACGGAAACCTGGTACACCCTTTTACCTAGACTACCTGAGCAGTCATTTTCGATCTTTATTGACTCCATAAATTTGAAAATATCATCGAGCACTTGTCCTTTCGCGCTTGTTTAAAACTGGAAGAGACTATAGTCATATTTTACTGTTTCTTGACTCTTAAAACATGAAACAACAAGTTTTTGGTTTCAATGTGGTAAAATAAACTACCTATGATTACACGCCCATTAAATTTTGATTACTTGGCATGTCTTTGTTTGCCTTGGTTTTGATCCAAGAGTCATCTTTTTCGATCTTTTTCCCTTTTTTGGTGTGCTACAGTCACAGTGGCGAAACCATCGGTTTCATCTACTGGTAGTCCTTTCTCAGATGATTCATGTGAAACTTCTCAAACCTCTAGGTTTGCCGAGCTTCAGTAGCCTATCATCCCGTTAGAGTACCCCTTTGGGGAACCGGTTGAGTTCCATTGGCCTCTTTCAAATGCTTGGTTTGGGTTTGGGGTCAGGGAACATTTTCCCCCTCTTACATCAAGATCACCATTTTTGGCTGCTATCATAACTCCTAGTTCCCGTAGTCTTTTACAAGATCTCACGATGGATTCAGACATGGAATCGTCTGGTCCTAATGGCAGTGAGGGGATTCCAGTTTCTGATGAAGAATACCAACTTTTCTTGGAAGACATCCATCAAGAGCCTGCTCAATCTTCACCATCGGTGTCACTTCCAGCCGGATATAGGTCTTTGGGTCAGATTATAGCTGGTATTGCCTCCATGGCAACATCAACTCTGTCGAGGGGGTCGGTTCTCCCATCATTAGGGATGCCATCGACGACACCTATTTCGTCAATGCGTTTTGTTACATCTATCCCAACTAGGCCTACTGTCTGCGTGGCTGCATCGGCACCGGTCGTCACCGCTCAGTCGTCAGGAATTTCAGCTTCGGTAGAGACTTTGATTGCCATGGAAATCCTTGACAGCCTTTCTTTTGAGGAGTATCGACTGGTTGTTCAGCAGTAGAGCTCCCAGACTAATCAGTCCCCTCAAGAATCTTATCATTCTTATTTTTCTCATTATGGCGCGGATGGTACCCCGATTTATTCACTTCCGTTTTAGTATGATGAGCATGGAAACCCTATCTATTTGCCTGCTCCTGAGGCTTATCAGTTCCTTTCTAGTTTTAAACCTACCTTGCCTGTGCAACCTTCTAACCAGCAAGGACAACCCTTTCAGGGACAACCTTTGGTTCATCAAGGGTATGCTTATGACCCACAAGGAAAACCCTTCCAAGGACAACATTTGGTGCAGCAAGGGTATGCGTGCAACCCACAAGGGAAACCCTTATAGGGACAACCTTCGGTCTAGCAAGGAATATTTTATGGCCCACAAGGGCAGCCTTACAATCCTCAAGGTCAACCTTTAAAAACTCAGCCTGTGGTCCAACCAGGGCAACCTCAAGGACCTTCTGGGCAACCGATATATCAACCTGGACCTTCATACAGTCATGGGGGGAAAATCTATCCATTTCAACCTTTGGTGCAACCACAACAACCATATTTTCCAATTGGTCTAAATGTTGCACAGCCGGGACCATCTTATGGTCCTACTCTAGGTCAACTTGGTTATCAGGCACAACCTGGCCCACCGCAGCCATCAGGCCAACCTGCTCCACAGGGGAAACCTAGTGGTCCTCATCAGTCAGATCAACCTGCTCAGTGGGGCCAACTTGCGCAGAAAATTCACCCTGCTCAGCCACCCCTCTATTCTATGCTGTAGTCGAATCAACCTCTGTGCCCGACTTACCCAGCTCAGTAGGATCCTACTTATTAGTAGCCCATTCGACCCCAAGGAAGTTATTACCCTAAAATTTAATATCGACCGGTATACAACACGCCTCAAGGTCCTACTTATTACCCTCAAAATCTAGGCCATACTTATATTCTGCAGCAAAATCCGTATGCTGCTCAATCGGGACCCTCGTATACTCAGAATCAGTATCCTGGTTTTCAACCCCCATATCCTAGTCCTCAGACACCATATTAGCCCAATTATCCGGCTTATGCCCCTTATGGTCTGAATCCTTCGAGACAAAACCAATGGGGGCAGATTTATACTCAGCCAGGATGTAATATGGGAACGAGTCCTTATCAAGGACCTGCTATGCCTTTCAACCCTCAATTACCTTTTCTCGCCACGTTGGAGTTAACGGATGTGTCCAAATTGACAAATGATCCCATTCTTCATAATCCTTATTGGCCTCCGGTTCCAACGAAGGTTCCTGGTGATTGTCCAAAGTTTGAGGGAAAATCTAGAGAAGACCCCCAAGCACACATCATGACATACCATTTATGGTGTTCTTTAAATTCTTGGGTGGATGAATCTGTTCAACTCTGTCTTTTCCAGCTTACTCTCACTGGGTCTGCTGCTAAGTGGTACATCAAACGGCCTCGTGGCATCTTTCAAGATTTCAACACTCTCACTATGGCGTTCCTTACTCATTTCTAGTTTTTGGTTCATTACAAAGCTGGGATGCATCTCCTAACATCCTTGAAATAGGACCGGGTTACCCATATCTTGGACCACATTCATGAATGGAGACAACATTGTCACCTGATCAAGTTCGAAATTCCTGATCAGCTTCTTACTCTTTGGTTCACTACCTCTTTTGTCAATCATATTGCGAAAGACATCACCATGGGGGCGTTTGTAACTGAGGAACAAGCCATCGCTTGTGCCTAGTACCTTGATTTAGTGTACTCTCAATCGGGCATATTGTATGACATCTTGACTGAAGCTCCACGACCTGGGACCTCTAAAGCGCCGGCTACCCCATTAGTCGACGACGTTATTGGTTCTGTGCCTCAGAATTCATGCAAGTCTTCCGATGGGAAGTAGAAATCCAATTCTTCCAATGGTTTTGCTCCTTAGCCTACCCCAAATTTTGGTAAAACCTCAGAGGTCAACGCCATTCAGGCCAATCCAACGGAAGAGACTTCCAGGGGGAGAAAGAAGGGCAAAGGCAAGGCCAAAGTCGATGCCCCAAAATTAGAATCGTCTAAACCTCGTGCTGATGATGGTTCACAATGAAAGCCGAAGTATCCCTATCTGATTTGTGATGAGGAACACTACAGTAAGGATTTTCCTAGATGATCTGAGGTTATTCAACTGCTCAAAAGCGTTAAGGGAACTCCGGTGGTCGTTAAAGAACCTTTCCCAGCTCAAAAAACCCAGATGGTCAAGAAGCCTCTGCCATCTGCATCATTTGGATCTCAAGTATTCAAATTAAACGGTTCTGCACCTGTTTCCATTGCTACTCGGTCGAAGGATTATGCTGGATCATGTTAGGAAGCTGGGAAAGAGATTGCAAATGGTCCTCCTCCCCCACCTGTCTCTTGTCTTCTTGATATTGAAAGGCCCAATGTTGAACCTGTTGTACGGCCACCTTCTAAAGGTCTTCTCCGGAAATATTCTTATAATCCTAACACCCGTGCTACACAGCATTACAATATTGTTGAGGATTTAGCACAAGTGCCATCTATGATGTCCATGTTAGAAGTGCTTCAGAGTTGTCCATCTCAACGGAAAGCGTTATTATCTGCGATCGGCGGGATTGATCCTGTTGATTCTAGCCTTCTCTCTTTTAACTTATATAATTTCATCCCCCGACTTCCGCACCAGATTGCGCTTGTCATACAAGTCGACATTAACGGTCTCAAAATCCATAGGGCCATTGTGGATGGTGGTGCATCTACCTATGTCATTTCATCTACTTGTTGGAAGGATATTGGCTCTCCAGCCCTGACTTCATCACCAAATTCCCTTGAGGCATTTGATGGAAGGGAATCGAAACCCTTCAGTGTTCTCGCTAGCTTGCCGATCACGTTGCAAGGAAAGATGATCAACGTTGAAGTAGAAGTCTTTGATGCTAAACTCAATTACAATCTTCTACTCGGTCGCAGTTGGACTCACACTATGTTGTGCGTTCCATCCACCCTCTTTTGACTTCTAAAGTTTCCACACGAGGGAAAAATCATTACTGTCAACCAGTTGTCATTTTTTACCTCATCTTCCAAGAATAATGTGCCATACGTGGATCAGATTCCTTCTCCCCCTGACAGTGTAGGGCCGAGTCTTTTCAAAGATCCAGCCCTCATGGGTATCTTTCCCCTTCCACCACAAAATACCATTCAAGTTAATATGATCTCTCGGTCGGATGACCCATGGATCGTCCCTTTACCTGAATAGGTTGATTCATTTGGGGATTCGATGCCGCTTAGTCCAATTGAAATCAATTATTGTGAGCTTGCATCTACATCTGATTCTCCCCCTTCTGAAGGTGCTCCTTTGAGCATGTCTCTCGACATTTATTCTCAATCCCCCTGGCTTGGTGATGTGGATTCGCCTGATCCTTTGAAAGAAGTGTTTCCATCCGATGAGGCCATAATGGAAACCATGTCTCTCGAAGATCTACCGTGGAGCGATGGGCATCATCGTTCCTCATTTATGCCTAGCCTCAAGGAAATGTCTAACTATCTTGAGCATTTTGCGTTTCAAGTTCCTTCTCTGCCACTTCAAACGCTTATTTTGACTCATGAAGTCTTCGCCGAACACTAGACAATTTGGCGGAATTTTCGATGGCCAATTTGTCGCTATTCCAACACATAGTCGTCGTAAGAGTGACAGTTCGAGGACGGGCAAAACGTGGTTTTCCATCCCATCGCATTTCCGACGCACTTAAAAAGTGTCGCACTACCGACACTTTTTCCGTTGCTTCTAAACAAGCGTCGCTCTTCCGACGTTTCCCAAACCGTCACGCTTCTGACATTTGTAAACTGTCACACTTCCGACGAAAGGTGGTCTGACGTTTTGAACGTCGCTCTTCCGATGTTTGTAAACTGTTGCAATTTCAACGTAATGTGGTCCGACATTTTGGACGTCGTTATTTCGACGTTTGTAAATTGTCGCAATTTCGACGAAATGTGGTCCGACGTTTTGAACGTCGCTCTTCTGACGTTTGTAAACTGTCACAATTCCGACGAAATGTGGTCCAACGTTTTGAACATCACTTGTATGACATTTTTATACTGTCGCTCTTCCGACGTTTTTAAGCTGTCGTAATTCCGACACTTACAAGGTGTCAGTATACCGATAGCGGGTTCAATTTAAAAAAAAAATGAAACTTTAAAACAGGACCGTAAATCTCCAATATTTGTTATGAATTGTGGGCGTTCCAATGACTGTGAAATATTAATATAATAAACCACCTCGCAGCGCTTTGACTATAAACAATCATTTTTTTTTTCACAAGAGAAAAAACGCTGTTCTGAATATATTATATGAAGTAAAACAGTTCATGAAGTCATTACATTTTCACATCTAAAGATTGGAACCCAAATATCCATCCAGAAAAGTGGAAGTCCCACCCCAGACAATGATAGAAAAATACCCCATGTCACATACAGGGACATGATATAAAACCCAGTAATGGTCCACATGGAGATTATCGACAAATCTGAGAAAGCATCCAAATATGCCCGAGGCATCTATAAGAAAGTGAAATAGCAGTATGTAGAATAGTAAAACAACAGATAGAGTACCAACGTCCATTGTTCCAAATACAAATTAAAGTAACCAAAATCCTTGAACAGAGAAAAACGCTAATCATGTGAGGAGTGTGATATGTCCCAAATATAAAAAGACCATCAGACCATATCAACAAGCTAACATCGCTAGTTTCGACGAGTGATAAACATTAATCATTTTTTTTTCACGAGAAAAAACGTTGTTTTGAATATATTATATGAAGTAAAACAGTCCATGAAGTCATTACATTTTCACATCTGAAGATTGGAACCCAAATATCCATCCAGAAAAGTGGAAGTCCCACCCCAGACAACGATAGAAAAATACCCCATGTCACATACAGGGACATGATATAAAATCCAGTAACGGTCCACATGGAGATTATCGACAATCTGAGAAAGCATCCAAATATGCCCGAGGCATCTATAAGAAAGTGAAATAGCAGTATGTAGAATAGTAAAGCAACAGATAGAGTACCGACGTCCATTATTCCAAATACAAATTAAAGTTCCCAAAATCCTTGAATAGACAAAAACGCTAATCATGTGAGGAGTGTGATATGTCCAAAATATAAAAAGACCATTAGACCATATCAATAAACCAGCATCGCTAGTTTTGAAGGCAGAGTGATAACCTATCAACACATAAAATAGTATCATAAAGCGGATACAGTAAATGTGCAGAGACATGTACTGTTGATATATGCCTCACACAAAAATCATCCATGATAGAGCAAAAATATGTATAAACCCAGGGTCGATTGTATGTTCTGGCTTGCTTGTTCCCGGAAATAAAAACCATCTGCAGAAACCCAGGCTCGCTTGTAAGATCAGGCTCGCTTGATTCCAAAATTGGTAACCATCTGTTGCATCCGAGATGTAAGGTTCAAGCTCGCTTGTTTCCATTAGTAGCCTGCTACAGCATCCACCCTGTTCATAGCAAAAAGGTTCCTGTAGATATACAGAGAAAGAGTATAATACGTAGACCATATAAACATGGCTCTGTATTTCAAAAAACAGGTTTAAAATAGAAACAGGGCAACATTTTTTTTTCCAATTGTTATGAACATAATTTGACCATGAAATATTAATATAATAAACCACCCTGTAGCGCTTCGACTATAAAAAATCATATAAACATGGCTCTGTATTTCAAAAAATAGGTTTAAAATAGAAACAGGGCAACATTTTTTTTTTAAGTAAAGTTAATCTATTAACAATGGGAATAAAATTACACCGAAGTCAAAAACATTGCCCAGACTCATGACAAATTTGTCATCAAAAAATCAAAAAATTAAGAAGACTGCCCTCATATGGGGAAACCAGTCTTGAACGTTTACAGAATTCAAAAATATTACAGAGGTCCAGCACAGTAATATAATCTAAAATTAGCCCAATTAAGTGGGCCGCGAAGCAAGAAAAATAAATTAACCAAACTACTCCTCCGGCTCCTCGATGATTCGGCACCATCCTTCGGAAGGTCTAGGATTGCCAGGTGCTACCTCCACATTCATGCCACCACTCCCCTCCTGAAGGCCCGAATGCTGGCCGACTTTTTCTGAGCTCAGACGTGCCGGACGGGTGCATTGTTCTTCCATTTGGGCCTCCTCATGGAAAACCACAGTAATTGAAGCTGTGATTCGTGGGCGGTTCAAAGAGAAATTAAAGGAAAAAAGCGTAGTGCGCATCGTGGGAGAAGGTGAAGCAATGGGAAAATGAGGAGTAGGGGAGCCCATACGGTGGCCAGATCTTAGAACCCGACCCCGCCCACTTCTAGTATTTGGATAGCGACTTGCGTGATAATCACTGGACTGCGAAGACGACTCGGTTGAGGGGCTGGAGGGAGCACACAGGGGTTGACCTCTAGTGCTCCCTCTGTGACAATGCATCCTTTGACGCAGGCGAGGCATGGGTGCAGTCTCAACAGTGGGAACAAGAGGAGATGGAGAAGCAGAATTCCAAGAAACAGAGAAAGACAGAAAAGGACCAGACCGAGAGAAATGTAGATATGCAGCAAGGTCTAAGCAGCAGTTCAGCTGGCCACTTATCCTTCTCATCACAGTGAGCAGGCAGTGTAACCCAACAATTGGCTCGTCTGAAAAACCATAGCGAGATGCCATTTTAACGACCCGACTGCAATGCAATCGAAGGAAGCCCGTCATAATTAATCTCTGATCATTAATGAGAGATGAAGGCCAGATCATATTGGAGCATGCGGAATCGCTAACAGGAGTGGAGGTCCGATCTTGAACAATGTTAAAACTTAATGCGATTTGATGTGAAAACCTTGGAACTTAATTGAACAACATTAAAACTTAGCGATTGATATGAAATCACCACATCCATGTCCCATCGCCTTAAACGCCATCGAGTGCACCCGCATCCGGGAACAGGGAAACATTTGATTGAGGACACATGGTAGAAATTGGTTGGAGCAGATCTTTGTTTGGGCCGCTCGCGCAGTGGAAATCTAGACCCGAAAAATATTAGGGCGAATTTGATAAGAAATTCGCGTCACAACTCTCCCTCCGCACGCCAGCCCAACTTCGGACCCGAAAAATATTAGGGCGGAATTCAATTGGTTTTCGCGTCACAAAATTGGCCGACGTCAGTAGGCTATTTTGGAACGCGAATTTGGTTTGAATTATGGTTTATCGCCATTTGAAGTCCGGCGGGCTCGACTTAAGAACAATTTTGTTTGATCCCATCTTATAAAATTTGTGTTGTTTTTCTTTGATAATACACATATTTATAATAAATCATGGGAATACCACACTAAACATGTGGAAAATTTATATAAATTATTGAGAACAATCATTTTTATGTAAAAATATCCAAATGTTCTTCTGGGAAATAAGAATTCGAGTATTTGGTTCATATTGTTTTAAAGGAAGGAGTGAAGTTGGAGCCTCAAAAGATGCAAGCTATTACAAAATAAACTATTCCTAAGAAAATCAAGGCTCTTAGAAGATTTTTTAGACTTACATGATATTATTGATAACTTGTTAAGAATTATGCATGCATTTCAAGTCCACTCACATATCTCTTGAAGAAAATATCATTTATATGGAATGATGAGGTTGCTTTGGCATTCTCTCTTTTAATGGATGCCATGTCTTCTACACCAACATCGGTTGCACCTAATTTTGGTAAAACATTCATAGTAGAGTGTGAGGCACTAGGACAAGGAATTTACGTAACATTAACACAATAAGGGATATCATTGGCTTTTTAAAGCAAGGAATTCAAAGAAAATATTTGGTGAAATCTACGTATGAAAAATAAATGGAAGAAATATTACATGCAATAAAAAATGGGGATAGTATATCATTGGGAGGTAATTTAAAGTCAAGATATACCATGATAGCATAAAGTATTTTTTGAAGCTATGATTTTCATTAGAAGATTAACAAAAATGAGGAGAAAAAATTCAAAGTTTTAATTTTGAGATAATCTGCAAAAAGGGTAAGGAAAATTTAGTACATGATGCTCTTTCTAAAATAGAAGAGGCCTCAAATTTATATCCAATTACATTTTCTATTCCTAGGTGGCGAGAAGAAGCTTGCCATAATGGAAAAATGACAATAGTACTAAACAAAAACTAAAATTTATAAAGGATGGGATGAAATCTATGGAGCATTGGGAGTGAAAGAGAGATATACATTGGTGCAAATGTAGAATATTTTTATGCACGCAAGCATATTTGAATAAAAAAATATTAAGGGAGTCCCATGTCTCTCTGATGGTAGGACGCAGGGTTCCTTAAAACATCTCAAAGGATCAAAAAATATATTTTTGGAAGAATGAAGAAAGATATTCAAAATTTTGTAAGAGAAGGTCAGGTTTGCATAATAAATAAAAGAGAGATAGTAAAATCTCTAGGATTACTTCAACCATTCCACATACATATTCAAAGACTAGAAGATATATCAATAGACTTTATTACAAGGTTACTGAAATATAAAGGTAAGTATTACATTTTTGTGGTCATTTATATAGACAAATTTTGTAGATTTTTTTTGTAGAGCTTAAAGTACATAAACAACAAGCCAAGTGGCAGAAGTGTTCATGAAAGAAATTCATAGTCTTCATGGTTTTCCTAAAGTAATAGTAACAAGAAACTTTTGGAAATAATTATTTAATATGAGTGGAGAAACACTAGCTGCCATGAGTACTACATATCAAACACAATCAAATGGTTAAAAAAAAATAGTTAACAAATGTTTTTAAGGTTATCTACAATGTTACTCTTTAGAAAAGAAATCTTAATGGATGAAGTGGGTTCGTCAAGGAAGAATGGTAATATGATACTACCTATCACACATCTACTAAAATTTCCTCATTTAAAGCCCTTTATGGATATCCAACTCCTAGTATCTCATACTTTTTGCAAGATAAGTTCAAATTATAGGAAACAGAGTCACATATGGAAAATACTAAAGAAACTTTGAAAATTATTATGGAAAACCTTCAAATGACATGAAACATGATAAAACAACAAGGGGAACAACATTGAAGTGAAAGATAATTTTAGGAGGGTAATTGGGTATTTTTTAGATTATAGCATTATAAGCAATCTTCATTCAAGAAAAAGAAGAATAAAGAAATAGCTCAAAAATGTTATGGCCCTAAATAATTATTCATAGGATTGCACAAGTGGTATAGAAGTTATATTTTCCTTCTTCTTGCATTCATAAGGTTTTTCATGTATCTTGCCTGAAAAAGGTTTTGGGAAAAAATATGCCAATGTAAATAGAACTTTCAAAATTAGATGAAGAATGAAAGTTGATTCTTGAACCACAAAAAGTTATAGATAAACATTCTGTATCTCTTTGACATATAACCATTATGAAGTACCTAATAAAGTGGAAGAATATTCCTCTATAAGAAGGTACATGGTAAAATGATCAATTCGTGATGAAATACCCACGGCTAAAGGGTTCGTTTGAAGTTTTGACAAAGGTTTTGTTATATGTTTTATATAACGCGCGCCGGAATAGTTTTATTGTTTGTTAAGGTCCCACACAGTGATCAAATTTGTAGGGCAGGTGCGAATTTCAATTAGAAGGGCATATATCTATGTCGCCCTTCCATAATGAAAAGCTTTAAAAAAAAAACTTTTCAATTGACCACAATAAATTATTTTTACATTTCATTTTCAGAAAGACAAAACCATCAATCTTTATATTAATAAAAGATTGTTACATATACAACAATGAAGAAGGCTCCATCTTTCATTGCTTAAATATCTCATTGGAAATGTCAACATAAGTCTTGAAGACACTATTATAAGAATTTGGATACATACCACCTAGATATAGAAGATTCTTATGTGTCAGATTGTGTAATGCAATTTTGATTTTGTCTCACAAGGAGCAGCAGCATGGAGGTATGGATTTTTTTTATAGAAATTTTTTATTATTATTTGAAACATTGTTTATAGATATGAAGACAACAATGAAATTATGAGCATGATGGACAATTATTCAAGCTCATGATGCTAAACCATGATGATGTAAGTTTGGAATTTAACATTTTTACATGTTAAAGACAAATAGTCAAAATCACTGACAGCTTAGTATGCCATAATTAATAATCATTCCCTGTTCACTTTTGTTAATAGTTTTATGTCACACGATGATCTCTATTCTCTGGCATTTACTTGTATCGAAGATCAGTATTCTAGGAATAAGGAGTTATTTTCTCCAAAAATAACCCTAGCCAAACATTGACAATGCATCAAGGATATCTTTCTATGCTTCATAAGTACATATGTTCTACTTCTAAATCATGTCTTGGAAGTGGTTGTTTTGCTGGAAATTATTCACCAGTTGGTTTCATAACAAAGTCTTTTTCTCATTTTCAGCATCCAATTCGTGAAAAAGATAATGGTTTAAAACAACATAAATATTTGAAATTTTGCAAGAATTGTCTGGCACACTTTGAATATGAATTTTGAAGTCAAGTGCATGATGCTCTATAGGATCAAGTGTCATTTTGAATACCAAATGTTTCACAAGAAACTTCTCAACATGCTACCCTGTAGTAAGGATTAAATGACAATATTGCATCAACTATTTCCATAATAAAAGTGCACCTCAGCCATAAGACTAAACAACTACAAATGTAGTAGATCTAACAAGACCACACAATCAAATGTATTCCACAAGGCCAATATTGTATGAAAAATGAAAAGGAGTTTGCAACCAAAAATACCTTAGGCAACTAATTCAATTAGATAGACCAAACCATCAGCAAAAAGGAAAACCAGCCTACTCAAAAGGCAAGTGTTTACCTCCTTTGACAAAATTTTGAGTTATGAAACAAGGGCCTTTATTGTCTTGTCAATGCCCCTAGTAATTTGAATGGGGTTTGCACCTACTGCAACAACCTAAACAAAAAGGTTTCATTTCAAATTATTTTCCACAAATTTAAGATACAACCATTTTAAGTTTTGTATTTCCTAACAAGCTCATAAATTTTGAAAAAAAACCAAAAATTTTTAATACCTGATAGCAATTTGTTCACTCAAAAACTATCTTAGACTCAATAAGCCCAACCCAAAACTAAAAAACCAAACACCATAAGACCCTACAAAAATGAATAGATGATCTTAATCCAGTACTATCGACAAAAAGTTACCTTTACACCCTCACTTATTAAACCCTGTGCTGTTGAATTTTAACTTCAACTGCTGCAGCAGAAGGACGGATGCAGCAGCAACATTTTTTTTTGGAGGTTGCTTGCACGCCATCCAGAAATTTAATTCAACATTTGAAATTCCTGCAAGTTTTTTTTGTAGACGGCCGCAGCCATATTTCTTTACAGGATTGTATTTAAACACAACAACCAGCATTAACACAATTCACCAACCAGAAATTAAACAAACATAAATTTACCCCCCATTTTTGTAAATTCAAAAGGAGGACACGTGCAGCATTAATATTGGATCGCATGAAATTGAAGGGAATCTGAAAACCTGAAAAACATACTCAAATTTTTTATAAGGCACATTGGATTAAGAATTCGCGTTACAAATTAGGCAGACGTCAGCATCCCATTTTGGAACGCGAATTTGGTTTGAAATTAAATCTATTCATACTTTTGAAGTCCGACGGAAAGGGTTCTTTAATGTTTTGATAGTTTAATTTTATGTATGCTTTAATATATACATATGTTTTAAACATATGTTACATATATATCATATGCGAAATGAAAGGTGGGCCATAGAATTTAGTTTTAATTTTATTTTTTTTAAAAGAGGGTTTATTATAATATGTTTTATATGTTACGACATATAAAAATTGAAAGGACAAAAAATCTTGGTAGTTTTTTTATAGACAGTACGCAAATTTTTTATTACACAGCAGTGTGTAAAAAGTGAAAGACTGAGTGTAACTTTTTAAGTGTGTATGCACATCAGTGCGAAAGTGAAAAACACATCAGAGTGTTTTAGAGACAGAGTATGTTTGTTTTGAACAGACAGTGAGTTGGTTTTATGCACTGCGTTTTGTAGCAGTCATAATTTTGTAATCCCTCTCAGTGAGGAAGAAGTGTAATAGTTTTTTTTTTGAGTTATTGAAGGGAATAGAAGTTTGTTTTCAAAGTATTGAAACTCTGTCTCCTGTCAAATAAAATTTTATTTTCTCTGTGTTAGAGGAAGGGAGATTTATTCTCCATTCATTGTTCTGGAATTTTTCAATATTCCAACATGTGCAAGAACAACAGATTGTGGTTCCATCCCAGCTAAATCATTTGTCTTTGCCGCAGCTTGCCTTACCAACTTGGCCCCAATATTTTCAACTGGGTCCTCTAATTCAACCAATAAAAAGGCCAAAACCATAACATTGAGATACATTTCATTACACTGTCAATAACAATAAAATTTGACTCAGCCATAACCCTTTCCTTTTATTTTTGTGAAAAGCTTTATGCATTACTCTAATGTGGCTAGTCCATAGGCCAAGTAGACCACTGGGTAACAAATATATTTCCTTTCACCTTTGAGTTTTCAAATTATGCCTACCAAATCTAAGACATTTAAGAGGGGGAACTAATACAACGTTAAAAAGAAAACTAGAGCACACATCTACAAATTACCTCCTTAGCTACTGTCACACCATCATTAACTATTTTAGGAGAACCATGCTTGCTCTCCAAGACAAAAATTTTCCCTTCGCCCCAAGGGTGACTCCAACAAGATCAACAAGTTTGTTCACACTGCCTAAAAGAAAAATTGACAATGCTTTCAGTAAGTGTGCAATTGAATGCCAGACCATATGCCAAAACAACCCTCCATGAAAAATTAAAATAACACATTAAAATCGAATATAAGTGGACAAAGAAAGATCCACCGCAGTGAAGTTTCACGTGCAGGTGACCTTCCTTTAAACATAATTTTTTCTCTGACCTGCAATTTTTTTGTCACTGAGCCATCCTTGTTGAAGTACAACTCCTTTTCCATAGCTCTTGTATTAACTACCTTCTCTCTGTCATGTAATATCAGAGTCCCTCTTCTGCTTGAGCGATTAAAGGAAATGGGTGAAAAAACTAAAAGAGAAGACAATTGTCTGCCATAATTATCAAACATTGCACCCAACTTCTTCCCCTTTCCATTGTTACCCAATGAGGTAGATGTGGCAATTGTTTTCATACTGCCCAAAGCAGAGGCCATCTTCTCTTATGCTGAATATAGAATTACAAGATCTTCATATTATTATGAACCTTAAAAAACATGACTCCCATTGCTAAAAACCACTTTTAAGTTGTAACGGGCAAACTAAACAACTATCGCAACTTTTGGCAACTTCTGGAGCATTAAGAGAGAAACAACCAAAGAGAAATACAACCACAATCCTCATTTTAATGAGACCAGACTATATATTTGCATTAAGATAATAGAAATAAATCACGACTATATTAAGGCTAGCACAAAACAATCTTTAACCATTGTCTCTCGCGACCTTCAAGTTGCCATGCTAAAGGTTGCATATTTTTAATTTAAATTCTTGACCTCTCGTGCCCATCTATGAATGCATCCAATGGGATATCTACATCAAATGATCCTTTATATCCCCAAAAACAAATTCCCTACTACAAGAGCACCAGTATTGATGGATCACCCCACACCATCCCACCCACTAGAAACGGTGAAAAAGGAAACCCAAGAGAACTTCTGAAATATCTCAAGATGACTGTATGGGTGGTTCTTATGAATCAACCAACCATTCAGAACATTCTCATCAATCCAAACCATGAGTATTATATGACGATATTCAAGCAGGCACTGAATCAGATTTCTGAAGCTATGTTAGAGAAACCCTAAACTCTCACTGAAAATAGGTGAAATGTGGCACCACTCAGAGATTGACATGTGCCAATTGGTACAAGTGGTAGACAATTGGCATGCTCAAACAACGAGGTGATGCATGAATGACATGAGGGAGAAAATAATAAAAAAGCCCCAAATCTGGAGAACTAAAGCTCATCACCAACTTGAGATTGACAACTTTACATGATGTAACCTATGAAATCGTAAATGGAGAAATCATAGTAACAATAAAGTAACCTATGTAACAATAAATTCAGATTCATCCTAGGAGTGGTAATGGGAGAAATCATAGTGAACAACAGGAAACATGCAGAGTTGCTTACAATCAAATAGATGAAAAAACACATACAAAAAAACTAGATAATAATCATGAACAAGATTAATATTGAATTATGAACTGTAAAGGAACTTACAAAATGTGACATTACGAACCTGGTCAAGTGCACAAGAAAAAATATCCTGGACATGACCCTGGTTGACAAGTTGTATTGCTCATGATGCAAGAGGATTTCTACCTGCACTGCCAAGTCAATCAAATCCATCATTATCTATACAATAAATACAAGTAATTGATGTAGTATTTTTTACTCTAAGATGCATTCTTATGATAATGTTAGAACATATGTTGAAAATGTCAAAACATACCTGAATAAGCTCCTCTTTGTTTCAAGAACAATTTATTGGAGTCGCATGAACTTGGAACAAACCTCCCACGATCTGAAAGAGTAGCAACTAAGTCAACAGTGACTTTTTTGTTGCTACGCTGGAACGAGGGAGGTTTGCTCCAAGATTAAATCGCTCCAATAAATTATTCTCTACTAAACAGGGCCAACCACATGAAGGTGGAAGCTCTTATGGTCCCTTCCCCCCCCCACTCACATCACTCTCAATTCCCCAATACCCAATCTATATTTCATTTTTTACTTTCATGAGCATAAAAAAAAAATATTCAATAACTAATAAAAAAACAATTTAACAAAAAGTATGCAAGGAAACATTGAAATTAATGCTTGACATAAAAATTAGTATGATAAATGAGTTTTTTATCTAACGCAAAAAACGTTCCAAGTATGGTAACGTTTGTCTTATAATAATACAATATTTTACATTATCGAATTTTCTTTTTCTTTTTCTTCTTCCTATTTCTAAAGCTCCTAATTACATCATCAATATCATCGTCCTCTGCTCCTGTTTCGTACCTTTCAACCCGCACTGCTGACCTAGTTGCGTAGTCACGATGTCTGGTCTCATCCAGTGACGGGGCATCGCCTACAAAAACAGATAATATTAAATTTTAATTGTCAGTTTTTAAATATCATTAAACTAGTTCAGTAATATTAATAAAAAAAATTGCAATGAGATTATTTACCTGGTGCACCAGTTGTCGCCGCTGACCTAGTTGCGTAGTCACGATGTCTGGTCTCATCCAGTGACGGGGCATCGCCTACAAAAACAGATAATATTAAATTTTAATTGTCAGTTTTAAATATCATTGAACTAGTTCGGTAATATTAATAAAAAAAATTGCAATGAGATTATTTACCTGGTGCACCAGTTGTCGTCGTTGGGACTGTTGCCCTGTCTTCCTCTCTGGTGGTAAGATCCTCAAGGGAAACATTCTCTATCATTTAAACAAAAAATGTTATAAGGACAACCATCAAGGTATAATTAGAAAAAATTATAAGTGGAAATTAATTACCGTCACGGCCCTCACTGATAGTAGCATTGTCGGCTTGGTCCCCACTACAATGATTAGGTTGCACGTGAGGATCATCTACATCTGGCTCTAAAACTGGGTTATTTGCCTCGTCGGTAGTGCTGCTCCCCTGATTTAAAAAAAGTTGTTAGACATTAAATTTATGGACGAAAACAAACATATTGAAAGGTTAATGTTTTACCTTATGAGGCATTCTGGATCTTGGGACCTGCCCCAAGCTTCTGCGACGTTCAACTACAGCTTGATAGCCGAAATGGAAAGCGATATTTTTATCTTCCTCTGTAGTTTTTGTTCCGAAGTCATCACCCTACATTACATATGATTGTGTATTTTAATCATATTTGATAGGATTACAAAAACGTTGGAAGGCGATACAATTAATTATAAGATGTTTAGCTACTTAATTACAATTCTTGCGGCCAATTTCAAGTAGCCGCCCTGGCCTAGCTTGTGATGGCCCTTTTTTCAATCCTAGCTTTGGTTGCCTTTGAGGTGTCAGGAAACCTAGCATCAAAAGATTAAAGTCAGATATGACGTGGCACACTTTTATTTTAGACATGAGAAAATTAAAGCTATTGAATTAAAGTTGTAATACCTTGCGGGTCCAGTTGGTATTTTTCCTTCTTTCTTTGCCCTTTTCTCTTTTCCGTCATGGATGAGTGCTCTCCACTCACTCTCTGGAACTGTGAGAGGATGCTCGTATCTAGGTTTAAATTGCAATTGCGTCCTATAGGTGTCCCTGGTATATTTCAAATATTTGTCGGCTACCCGAGCCACCGTTGTTCTGTCAAATGTGCTGACCCCAAAAAGGGCTTCTAGATAATCTAGAAGTTCTTTTTTCAGGTTGGAATTCTGGGAATTCCACCCTGTGTGTATGGTTGGGCCAAAAATTACCAACGCATGGCTCTCCAAAAACCTGTAGAACTCATTGTTTCCTACACAGAAAAAAAAAGATATTATCATTAATTTAAAAATAAAAATCATGATAAATATGTTTTAGATAAAGTACATGAAATAGTTAAAATATTAAAATTTACCTGGGAGTTGTGCGTGCTTTATAGGGACACCTTCATCGTTCACCAACAACGTGCCATTAATGGTCCCTGTGGAGCTGACACGTGTAGCTCCAGGAAATGCAATAATGTAGTTGGCCATATCAGCCTCATCACTACCAACACGTTCAGCGGTTGGCTGGGTGTCTGCTTGGGCAGGGTGTGTTTCTTGGCTGGCACCTAAAGGAGTAGAAGGTGTACGAGAGGGTTGCTGGGCAATCTCTTGCCCTTGTGTCCCACTACCACCAACACCGGGTTCAGCAAGTGTCGGAAAACGCTACATACAAAAGAAATTTTTGTTAGTTTAATCAATGTAAAAATTAAAAATCAAACTATCACAATTCATCTCATGTAGAAAAATAATAATAATAATAATAAAAATTAAAAAATTAAAAAAAAATTAAAAATTAAAAAAAAAAAAAAAATCCTTTTGACTTTTTATTATTACCTGATATGTTTCTAGTTGGCTCATAAGTTGTTTTATCCTCTCTTCTGTTTCAGGTGTTTGAGGCACGTATATCAAAGTATTAAATTCTAACCTTACATCTCGTGCCTTTTTTCGCAACAAGAACACTGGAGATAGGGATGAAGAAAGCTCTTCCTAAAAGAGGGAATCATCAAGCGTACCATGGCTAGGTGTCTGCATATTTGAACAAAATTAATATTATTTCAATTATGTAAATAACTAAAATACCTGAAGATAGAGAAATGCTGGCACTTTACATGTTCTTCCGCTGGCCTCTTTCCGCGATCATCCCGTCTCGGAGTTGTTCCTGTACTGCCCTGATCAATTTGCCACATTGCAATAAAATTATAAATGTAAAAACTTGAAAACAATATCTAACTTGAAAACACAAAATGAAAACTGAAATAATTTCTAATAGGACACCGGAAGATAGAGTTAGAGTTTCAAATATTCCTTGCATTGAATTCAGTCATGGAAACATGTCATTGCACATTAAGGCACCCAAACAAGAGACGAGTTGACAATGAAGACCTTATTGAATATATTGTTGGAGAAACTTCTTGTAAACTTATTGTGAAGACCTTGGGGAAATTTTTGGAGCAACATTGTTGAAGCTGATGGTATAGCATTGTTGGAGACAATCTTGAAGGGCCTTGAAGTGAAGCTTTTGGAGAAACTATTGAAAAATCCTTAGAGCATTTAAGTAAGGCACTTTCTATCTTCCATCACCTTTTTCCATTCAATATCCTTTAAATGACTTTGTTGATATTTAATGTTTGAAATCACGTTATAATTCCTTGATTATATGTGTTTGGGGACTTTCCCTTTGAAATTACCCAAAAATACCCTGGCAATTTTATCTTCAGGATGCATGTATGACCCTATTGTTCAATATTTTGATTGATAGTAGTAAACATAGAGAGTTAGGGGGCTCTTTACTTGGTTTGGTTGGGCCATTAGATCCCTAACATCTACTAGGGAGAACCCCCCCTTGAGTTGGAGGAGAGCTAGCTCGAAGTGAAAAGAGGTTGGTGAGGTGACAATGGGGCTATTGAATTACACATGGTATCACACTTTAGCTTTAGGACTTTATCTTGAGAAGTGCGAGATTTTGCTATATCAATTCTCAAATTGTTTACAACACTATTGTTAAGAACTAATAAGAAGTGATGTTGAGGGTTTTTTGGGTATAAAAAACAATACCATTTAAAAACTAGGGTTCTCAGTCCTTGGCATTCCTTCACCTGGGCCTAGGGGCACACTAGAATAATTTCACACTAAACCATGCAAACTTAAAAGTAACTTAATAGATCCATAAAGTAATAATAATCATAATTCATAATTTCCTATTGTACGATATGATGCAAATTATTCAAACATGAAGCAATGAAGACATGCAATGTCTGAATTTCAAGATTGATGAACCAATACAAGAAGTTAGAAACTACAACTTTGATTCAATACTCTGTGTCCTAACTCCAGGAAGGAATCTAGTTTGTAGTATAGAACATGCATCATGTATTATCAATTCTTAATTGAAAACAACTAAAGGTCATCCACCTCATCAATTCCTTCCCATTTTGTGTTTTTATGTTATATTCCTTATAAAAGTGTCAAATTTCTCTCAAAGTAAGAAACCACTGAATAAAATAAAAAATAGTTGAGATATGATTGAGAAATGGTCATTTATTTATTGAAAGTATCTTCACAATTTCTTTGGTTGTTTTTCATCTCAAGAAATAAGAAATGACCTAAGAAACTATCGTGATGTAATATAAGAAACAACACGGTGCAATGGCCATTTCAAAGCCAAATGATGTCCATTGAGGACATGGCCTTTATTTGGTTCCTGTTTCATAGGAGTTTCGGGTAGAAATGGAACTTTGTTGTACCATTTCCAGTAGTAAAAAGGGAAAACATTCTTTTTCCATGGGAAATAATTTACCTTTCCTTTTTCAAGATAATCTAAATCACAAAAAATATGAACTATACTGCACACATTCTTGGATAATGTGAAAGTGGAAAAGGAATACCCTACACAAGTGATGCACACATGTACATTTGAACACTAATAGATTTTGTAGTTGAAATGCAATGCTTGTTTTCATTTAAATGTAGGGTTTTTAAAGCAGGGAGAAATAATGGCTGCCAAATTAATAAGCGTTTCTTTGGGAAAATTTAAATCTTGTATTGGGTGATGAAGATAATAGAGGGTATTGAATCTTGATTCTTGACATTGTGTTTAACTTGAATAACTCAAATGATTATAAATATCAGTCGATGAGTTCTTTTTTCAAGTATGTCACTCAAAACTCTTATATCAAAGCATTGTATGATGGCTAGCATTTGCTTGTTTCCCTTTCTTCAGTTCAATGTAAAAAGTATATTAATATATTGGAGCACGAATGATAACTACAATTGTTTGCTCTGCAGTATATCCAGCCCCAAGATTATGAAATTTTTTCTCAAGTGGAGCTATTGGTTATTGATGAAGCAGCTGCAATTCCATTACCTATTGTAAAGGCTCTGCTCGGGCCATATTTAGTGTTTCTGTGCTCTACTGTAAATGGGTAATAATTATAAATGAGCCAACCAAATTCACAGATTTTGTAACCATTCGGTTTCCATGGATAGTGATGATGATATTAACCCTATATATCGGTGACCTATATCTATATGAGAATGATCTCAACATTGACCTTGATATGGTTGTATGGATGTGACCTTTGGTATGTCATCAAAAAATCCCCAAATATCAGAAAATCCCCAAATATGGAGAACTAAAGCTCATCACTTTCGATCTGGAGTACTACCCTTGTGATAAATTTGATGACTTTCGATCTCCCATTCTCTACCACTTTGCACTTCACCTTCAATATAGATCAGACCAAGGGCAATTCGTTATTGGGTGTTGAGATGGATGAGTTTGTCGAACTAAAATCCATAGCTTAAACTTCATGAAACTGGTGGAGTCAAATTCATGCAAGCACAAACACATCTTACACATCCTCTTTGAAACTCATCCGAAAGAGCATTGGAAGACATCTAGAGAGAACCCTACAGCCTAACACAATCCAATGGAATTGACCAAAAAAACCCAAATAGAGTCAACCCTATTATAGGAGGAAGGGCCTGCAGTAAGAACTTACCATTTTGCAAGAGCTGAGGGAAAATGCTATTCTGCAAGAGCTGAGGGTGAACGTTGAGGGCGAATGTTGAGGGCGAATGTTGTTCTACAAGAGCTTAGGGTGAATGCTAAGGGCGAATGTTGTTCTGCAAGAGCTGAGGGCGAATGCTAAGGGCAAATGCTGTTCTGCAAGACTTGAGGGCAAATGCTGAGGGCGAATGCTGTTCTGCACGAGCTGAGGGCGAATGCTGAGGGAAAATGTTGTTCTGCAAGAGCTGAGGGTGAATGCTGAGGGCGAATGAACGCGTGATATCAAACGCTAATGTAGTTTTTAATAAAATCATTTTTATGTAGCGCGCATATAAGTTTCGTATTTTTATGTAGCATGCATATAAGTGTCGTTATACCGACAGCAGACAAAGCGTTGCTATTGTGACAGATGCCTCCAAATGTCGCAATTGCGACACTTAGACATTGTGTCGCACTTGCGATGTTTGGAAAAACTGTCGCAATAGCGACGCCTTGGGGCATAGTGTCGCAATTGCGACACTTTGTCTAAGTGTCGGTATTGCAACACTTTTCTCTAAACGTTGGTATAGCGACGGTTTTGGGTGGGATTGAAAAAAATTGGGGAAATTTCCGACATTTGGTCAAAATCGTCAGAACCAAGTGTCGGAATTTCCCCCAAATGTACTAGTGGAAGGTAACTTGGGTAACATTACTCAAACGATGCCTACTGACATTTCCGTGAAATCGGGGGTTGTCGAAAACATCCATGTGGGAGTCACTTGCTCTTCCGAGGAATTCCAAGTGTATACTGGCCTCTTCCGCGAATTTTGTGATGTTTTCGCCTGGTCTTACGAAGAAATTCCTGGAATTGATCCCAGTATTTTGGTTCATGAGAATCCCACCTACCCAGGTGCGAAGCCTATTTTCCAGCGTCTTCATCTAGTGCATCCTCGGAAAGTTGCCGCCATCAAAGCCGAAGTTGAAAAACTTCTCAAAGCGGGATTCATTTATCCGATTCCTCTGACAGAGTGGGTTTCTAACATTGTTCCTGTGGATAAGAAGCAGGGAGAAATTCGTGTTTGTGTTGATTATCGTGACAATCGGGCCTATCCTAAGGATAACTATCCCACCCCTTTCATCAATCAGATCATTGACGATTGTGTGGGGAGTGATAATTTTTTCCCTTATGGACGGTTTTTCTGGCTATAATCAGATCAACATTCTCCCGTCTGAACAACACAAGACCACTTTTATCTATCCCTGGAAAACGTTCACGTATAAGAAACTCCCTTTCAGCTTGAATAATGTTGGGGCTATGTTCCAGCGCGCGATCTCTTATTCATTTCACGATATTCGTCATATTTTTCAACCATACATGGATGACCTTCTGGCTCATTCAGCTGCACGAAAAGACCACTCAAACCATCTCCGCCAGATCTTTCTTCGTTGTAGATGCTACAACATTCAGCTCAATCTGCATAAATGTGTCTTCTGCATCGATTTTGGTAGAATTTTAGGGCTTATCGTATCTTTAGACAGAATTTGCCTTGACCCGCTTAAGTTTGAGGCTATTTTTAATCTCCCCTCTCCATCCTCGTTACACTAGCTCCAGAGTATCCAAGGGAAAGAAAAAATTTTATGTCGTTTTATCCCAAACTACACCGAAGTAGCCAAATGATTCAGACAAATTTTAAAGCAGGACGTCCCTTTCTATTGGGATGAGATTGCTCAGCAATATTTTGATACGCTTAAGACGTTGCTTGTCAACGTTCCTCTATTACGTCCTCTGAATTACCATCGTGATTTCACCCTCTATCTAGCTTCCGCCTTCAGTACGATTGCCATGGTTTTGGTTCAAGATGATGATGACGGTAACGAGCATGTTGTTTATTACTTGTCTCGGAACCTTCTCAACCCTAAAACACGTTATGCACATGTCGAGAAGTTAGCACTGGCTGCGGTCCAGGTCGTCTAGTGTTTTCGTCATTATATCCTTTTACGCACGATGACCATGATTTCTGATTGTAACCCCATGACCTATATTCTCTCTCGACAGTTGCTGTGGGGCAAATAATCGAAGTGGATCATTATCCTCCAAGAGTTTGATTTGGAGTTTACTACTACCAAATCAAAGAAATCACTTGTTTTTGTTGATTTGATTTGTTCTCTCCCCACCGACTCTGCTCCTTCTTATTCTGAGGATAATATTTCGGACGAAACTATTTTATTGATTAGCACCCTCAATCCATGGTACAGTGATATCATTGTGTATCTCCAAACTTCTACTTTTAGGTCTGAGTTAACTAAATATGCCCGATGCTGCATTCGACATCAGTCGCAACCTTATCATATTGTCGAAGATACCCTCTATCGTGTTGGAGTCAATTATGTACTCCACCGATGTCTGACCATCGAGGAAGCTGAGAAATTTTGAAATGACTGCCATAGTGGCACCTGTGGTGGCCACATGTTTGGTTATGCCACCGCACAGAAGATCCTTCGTGCTAGCTATTTCTGGCCGTCCATTTTTAAATACTGCATTGTTGCAGTACACAAATGTCATGCATGCCAGATATATCAATGCAAGATGTGTGCGCCACCTATTCCTTTACACCCTGTCATTACTATTGGTCCTTTTGCAAAAAGGGGCATTGATTTTATGACATGTAACCCTCGTTCTGCCGGGGGGCATGCCTAATTTATCGTCGCTGTCGATTATTTTACAAAATGGGCCGAAGCAATGCGTACACTGGTTGCGGACGGTAAGACAACGGCACAATTCATATTCAATCATGTTATTTCTTGGTTTGGTGTCCCTTAGGCCATCTTTACTGATCAATGTTCTCATTTTCAGGACTATATGATGGCGGAGCTGACATCTAAGTTGGGTCTGCGTCACAACAACTCAATGCCTTGTTACCCTCAAGCTAATGGCCAAGTTGAAGCTGTAAACAAATTCCTTGTTACAATGCTTCAACGAACAATTAGGATCCATAAATCCAATTGGCATATTATGTTGTTTTCAGCTCTTTGGTCTTACTGAACGTCGATTAAGAGTGCGACTGGATTTACCCCGTTTCAGTTGGTGTACGGTTTGGAAGCCACTTTTCCGATTGAATGTGAAATCCCTTCACTCAAACTAGCTATGGAATTACTGCCTAATAATTCGCCTGAAGAACAACGTCTCCTCTACTTAGAGAGATTGGATGAAACTTGTCACTTAGCTGCCTTGGTCATCGAAGCACAGAAGAAGCGAGTCAAAGATGATTTTGACCAAATAGTTTTCCCCCATTATTTTATCAAAGGCGACCTCGTTTTCCTATACGACCAAGCTCATGACAAGCTGGGGGTAGGTAAATTCTAACCCATGAGGAATGTGACCTACATCGTCAAATGTGTGTTACAGAATGGGGCTTATGAGCTTATTGATTATGAAGGTTATCCCTTAGCACAACCCAGAAATGGGTTGTACCTGAAAAAGTATTATGCTTGAGTCATTCATGCATGATATGTGTACATAGGTGATTTTTTCATTTTTGTGCATGCTTTGGTTTGATGTGCTTTCTAAGCTTTTTTTAGCTTATTGGGTCTTGTTTGTTATGCAAATGTCTATTTCCCCTTATGTCGGTTTCGCAGATGGTGCTTCCCTTGATGTCAAATGCTGCCAAATCCAGTGTTGTGCCACAGATATGTTCAAGAAAAGTTTTCCTCTAAAGTTTTCAACCTCCCTCTGATTCTCTGTTGGTCTTGATTCAAAAACATCATATCCCACTGTCTCGTGTCAATGATGTGGGAAACATTATGACCTACCTTCGATCAGGTCACTTCCTGTTGACTCCAGCTCATTATCCAGGAAGATGATCTAGAGACTCCCTTCAGGTACCTTGGAGCCTACATGCCTCAATGGCAGGTTCTTCACATTCGACGTAAGGTCCACATCATTGGCCTTTGATCGACTGACTCTATGGGTGTTGAGATTGATCACAATGAAGACTATTTGTAACATGAGTACATTCTTATTATTCACATTTTCTATCTTTCAACACTATTATTTTCACTTTTGCATTCAAAAAAAATATTTCATCATTTTTAATCATTATAGTTATTAACAATATTTATCATCTCAACGAAGTGAGGTAACTAAGAAAATTTAAAATTAAAATGACCAAGTTAATCTCAGAAATATTTAGCATATTTAAAATGATTATATTAATATTTGATATATTTACATATTATTGATAAAATTAATCATATCTTTGTTAGATTTTCCTTGGCAGCACACGACTGACACCAGCCTAGATCCATATTAACTACAGATCTATAAAGCACCGGGAGGGATCAAGTCTCTCGAGGTGCAAACCTTTCCTCAAGTTTTGCACTCATAAAAGAGGTTTGCACCTCGAGATTTGATCCCTCTTGGTGTTTGATAGATCCGTAGTTAAGATGGATCTAGGCTTTTTATAATTGGGTACAAAAGGAGGGAAGGTCACCTCAATTTCCCATAAGTATATTTTTAATAAGTAGATTTTTAATTGCGCACAGAAGGAGGGAAGGTCTCCTCTCTTTTCTATAGAGCACTAGTTTAATTATTTTTTGCCCCTATAATTGTTGTTTGATGTTTTAGCTTTAAATTTTGTAATGTTAATATTTTTTTTAGTCTCCTAGCACTTTTATGATGTCAATCGAAAAATCATACTTGAATGTATCCTTACCTACTTCTACTTGGAATAAAAAGAATGGCTATTTTTTTCATGTTGGAAAAAAATTATTACAAACTATTTTAAAGAAATATATGGTTATTGGGTGTGAGACAAATCCTTAAAGATTTTCCTAACTAATTACATGTTCATCCTTTATTTTTAAAGGGTGGATATTAAGCAATATCAAAATAAATAAATAACCATGATATCCCCTTTTAATACCCTTTTTAAGAGGATGGAAGAGTACAATGTTGATGAAAAATATTGCAAAATCCAAGTTTTATTAGAGTAGGAAGGATTTTGAGAAATCATAAAGGCTATATATTAGTCTTGAAGAAACTAATCGAATAAAAATAATGTTACCTTAATGTGTAATATTAAGGGATCATTAAAACAATTTTTCATAAGAGTCATATTATTAATTATCTCAATAGATAAATCCAAGCTAGTCATATTAGATTAATCAAATTATCTTCTCCATATATATATATAAGTTTCAATCAATTATTTAATTCAGTAGAAAATAAGATTGTTACCGTCAAAGGAGCCAAACCCCTTTCTTATGCCGCCAAGAAATTCAGAAACATACATCATCTATCTCCCAACTCTCTACATCTAATGATCCCCCTTACCATCTACTTGTTTTCAACCTCACTCTCAATCTTGTTGGCTTTGTTGTCTTCTCAAGCCCTCCCCTCGTATGTTATTGCAAGACATTCATAGTACATCTAATATGGAGCCTTTTGTGACATCTTGACAATTAGTTGTTAGTGCCTTATTAACCATGGGAAGGGTTATCTACCAACTTCCATTCTTCACTCATGTTCGCGCCATACACTCTCCTTTTTCACTCTACAAAATTTACACCTTTATGTTCTACGAGCTATGATGGAGGATATTCAACCACATTTTTAGAGACGGTGAATCATGACTAGTTCTTACATAGGTAGAATTGCTCAATTTTGAATGTGTGGCTAGGAATTTAACCTTTTCAACTCACATGGGTGGTTTAATCCAATTATGGAACAACATGATCAAAATCCTTAGTCAAAAACTCATGACAGGAGCCCGTGTATTGTGTATCTAATGAGAGATTCCTAAAATCTCTTAGATAATTCAATTTTTTCATAAATGAGATGGATGAGTTGCAAGGTCAAGGATAGTCCCAATTTGAATAGAATGTGCTAAGAAACATGCATTAATTGCATGCTACAATCACAACCATGGATGTCAAACATTGTAGGTAAAATGTTGAAACTTTTAAAATGAATGTCCTTTATGGACTATAGAACCTAGAAGAAGATGTATTAAATTTCCATTAGCATAAATTTATTTAGGAGTGTAATACTCCAATATAGACCCTTGTAAAGTATGTATATATTGATATTTCAAGTGTGTTGGGGAAATCCAAGGCTTGTTATGCAACGACAAGAAATCAAGCATACTAGATGGTGTGCCTTTGTGAAGTGGATATAATACTCACGTGGTAAGTAAGGTAAACATTCTACGACTTGAGTTATAATAGTATTATTTTAAAATAATATTAACAAATTATAAGTGCACTTGAATGTAAAAATATCCTAGGAGCTCCATGGTGGCAATGACACAATGAGAAGGAAATGAAAATGTAATACCAAAAAAAATTTATTATGATGTGTATATGGTATCCAAATTTCGCTCATTCCTGCTACTTCATCCACTCTGCAATGATGGTATGAGAACAACTCTCCTCCCAGTCGTAGGCTCACCTCAACTAGTATCCACCCCTGAACCTCAATATATTATTTCTAGATGTACCCTTTTTTTCATTAACCCTCCCGATGCCCTCTTCTTATTTCCCCCTTTCTTATATAAAGTATTTCCATCATGAAGGACTCAATCCCAAGAGTATACTTGTCATAATTATCCTTATCTTAATTTGTCTTTTCCTATTTCTTGTTTTTCTTTCCCTATATATTTATTTCTTTTATTAATTTATTTTATTTTGGTCATGACATAATTTCCCACTACAATGAAATTTGTCCCAAAGTTATACAATTCAATATTCCATAATATCATCTTCCAATAAGGCTGGCATTTGTCACCAAGACGGGAATATCGTCTGCCACCAAGATAAGAACAACATCTACCATCAAGGAAAGCATCTACCACCAAGACAAGAAGATCATCTGCCACTAAAGAAAGAATTTTTCACCAAGACATGTAGATCATCTGCCACTAAGGCAAGCATCTCACACCAAGATAGGTAGATCTTCTACCACCAAGGCATGTATCTATCACCAAGACATGAACATCATCTATCACCAAGATAGGAACATCATTAGCCACCAAGGCGGGCATTGTTCACCAAGACAAGAACATCATCTTCCACCGAGGAATAGATTATTTATGAAAAAGGAATACCTTAGCCTATCACGACTAAGAGGTTCTCTCAGACACAGTTTTCTACCTTTTCAGATCTATGAAACTACTTACAAAAAGTGATTGCTGGAGTTTTTTTTTTCGTTTTCTTTTCAAACTCTCTAAATATAAAAATATGTTGAGTTCTTCCTTTGTCACACTCGTTAAAACGGATGACATTGGACTCTGTCATTATAACATTACTCGAGTTCCTCCTTCCTAGGGCTCGTAAAATGTACTAGGTTGGATTTTTCAAAAGGAAAAACTTACATCGCAAGCATATGCTATCCCCTTCAAGCTTGTTTTCAAAAAATAATTGGGGTACTCGCCATAAATGGTGGGGGAAAATGGAACCATATTATAGTCGTGTTGGAAGTATGTCGCTCTTGAACATGGCACTTGTTTGCATTTGTGTCGGGTTGGGGACATCTCACTTCATCATTTGTTTTCCTCCATGGGTTTGGGTAATCTCTTTTGACCACTCATTTTCTCTTTGCAATGTCACCATGACCTCGGATCCCTTGATGTCAAATGCTGCCAAATCCAGTGTTGTGTCGCCGATATGTTCAAGAGAAGTTTGCCTCTGAATTTTTCAACCTCCCTCTGATTCTCTATTGGTCTTGATTCACAAACATCATATTCCTCTGTCTCGTGTCAATGATGTGGGAAACATTATGACCCACCTTCGATCAGGTCACTTCCTGTCGACTCCAACTCATTATCTAGGAAGATGGTCTAGAGACTCCCTTTAGGTACCTTGGAGCCTACATGCCTCAATGGCAGGTTCTTCGCATTCGACGTAAGGTCTACATCATTGGCCTTTGATCGACTGACTCTGTGGGTGTTCGACGTCAGATCACTATTCACATTACGTGGATTGTACCTTTCGTACATTGAGAGCCATTGTCATTATTGGTGGTTTCTCTCGCGTCTATTAAAGGCTTTCACTATTGGCTAGTAATCAAAAGATTTTCTTGCATGTTCAACTTCGGCTCACATATTCACATGCTCAAATTTGTAATTTGTTCAAGTCGAGATGGAGCGCAAGACCCTGGGTTTTTTCTGATGAAATCCAGGCTTCGGGTTCTTTGTGGATTACTACAACTTATTATATGACTCTTCTGATTGGATGGTTGTGACCATACCTGAGTCTGTTTGTTGATCCCTACTGTTGGATGGTTGTTTCCATACCTCGGATCTCACTATTTATGTACTCTATTATGGATGGTTGCGCCCATTCCACATGTCATGTATCAGATGTCTCAGTTGTATTCATACTTGCAGGTTTTCTGACAATAGTGTTTGGGTCAAACGCGTTCTCATAAAGCATTTCACCCCTCCCTCTCTCTCGGACCTCATGCTTTAGGGGGCATCTGTTACACAACATTTTTTCACTGTCCCTGAAATCCCTCGCCCCACATATTGGAGGGTCTTTCCCATAACCTATGAGCAGTGTCATACTCTACAAACACCTTCTTTGCATCCTTCTGCATAAGGACATCATTTCTCCTGTTGAAAATTTCCTCAAAAATCCCACAGAAACCTATGTTTTGGCCTTGGCGCGGGTAGCCATTTCACCCCTCGCGCCAATGTGGAGGATTTACACTAGAGCTCGTGCCACTTGGCACTCTGTCTCAGTGTTGTGCCCATGCCAGCTGTTTTAGGAATGTTTTTTAACAAAATAGAGGTGGAAGTTTCCTTCTAACCACCTCAGGGATGAGTCACAGGAAGTGGTTAAGTTGATGAGCCACGGATCTCCCTCTTTAGGTAGTGGTTTCCTCCTCCCATGGAACACTCCTTGAAGATAGGTCTCCCTTCCATGATTATAGGGATCCTAACCTCTCCCTCTCCCTATATATAAACAGGCCTTCTCCCTTTATGAAAGCTAGCTAAACATATAGCCAAGAAGTTGAACTTGGAGAAGAGATACTATAGCTGAGTAATTGCTATTGAGAAGGTAGAACCAAGGAGAATTCCATAGAGAGAGCCCCGTCCAAATTCTCGACGAGCCTTTGTGAGACGCACTCTGCTGGAACCCTGTTGGAGGAGACCGCAACGTCAAAGCTTGGTTGTAATATTCCTTTCTCTCATTAATATACTCGACTATAGTGTTGGTTCCATCATTGTGGTATGATTATCTAATGAAATTGATTTATTCTTCTTCGACTGACTGATAGTTAAGAATGTGAAATAGTATGTTGTATATCGTCATTGTTTCTTGTGTGTGTGCAGGTGTCCGAGCGTGAAAGTGAGCGGATCGTGATCTGTCAAACCAGGAGCAAGAGGCAGCCACTCTTTTTGACGAAAACAACAGCGTAGGACCTCCGGTAATTCATCTATCGAATCTCTGTCCATTCGTTAACTAGGAATCGATATTATAGCTTGTCTCATTTGTGGCTAGACCCACTCTAGGGCTAGTGGGATTGCCTCTGTCCGCAGAGGGGATTTACCTCACCAACAAACATGAATGACGATTACTTCTAATTCATAAAGGTCAAAATGATAATATATACAATTCTAACATGCCAAGATCATAAGTTATGAACTATGACACTCATAATTTGTGAAGGAGGATAAGTGATATACTTGGAAAAGTTTTAAAGATTTAGAAGATACCAATTGTCTACATTTTGGCAAAGGAAATATACTATGTAGAGTGATGAAAAAATTCCTTGCATGAAGAGTACAAATCTTGTATGCCATGAAAATTTATGTATATGATCCAATGTTTCTGAAGAAAGAACAACGATAACTTAAAAAATTACAACCTAGTGTTTCCATGATATTAGGCATAATAGTCCTAGACTGGATAAGTGAAAGATGTAAGTGATGTAAGAACCATTAATAATGATCCAAATATATTCAAAGTTTATAAATCAAGTTCTGATATCAATGATTTAAGGCATGCTAGTAAAACCAATAAAATCTTAATGTTGAATTTCACCAAATTTCCCTAGGAAGGAAATTATACATTATTAGAGATTTGGGCTCTCTATGATGAGGCTTACTTGAAAATTTAGTAATGTACTTAAATAAAGGAAAATATATAAAAAATTCAGCATATTGATGGGTGGTCAAACCTATTTTCAAAATTTTCAACATCTTCGTTGGAAGAATAGGAAATGATTATTAAAGAGCAATCAATATCTCGATGAGAACATGACACTAATAGTGTTGGTGATTTAGCCTAGACCTTATATGGATGTTAAATAATATTATTAAATTAAATTGTTGGTATTCATTGTTTGTACAAGCTAATCAAATTTATTTTTTCTAATAAATCACAAAGAGAATGCTTATGATGGTTTATTACTCTACATGTAATATGCATTGAGATGTTTATCATATTGATGATATTATGCTATGAGGTTATCTTAACATGTGGTTTAATCTATTATGTTGATGTAATGTTTCCTTTAATACATATTTGTTATAATAATGTGATTGTATTTCATGATGTGATGGCATCTAGCATGTGTGAGCATGTGGGTCCTATTATTCACAATGTTGTCATAACAATGATGTTGTATTTTCGTGATGACATGTGTGAGTTAGCATATGGATTATTTTCTATGAGATGATGATGTTTTGATTATAACTAATGCATTGGTTACAAGTTGTAAGGTAGTGAATGACAATAAATCCACCAATGGGTTGAGAGGGTCAGTTTATTTGATGATCTCGTGGGAGCCCATACCTATGAGGGATAATATGTAACACCTTATGGGTTGGGGAAAAACTCAATAAAATACTTATTCTAGAGTTTATTTTGCTTTGTATAACTCTCGATGGGATATGGGACCATATTGGGAAGGTTGAGTGCATGATATTAGTGTTGTGATACCGAAGTCTAGAAGTGGGATTAAGTTGTGTGTGGGACTTCAATGCCTAGGGTTGTACTTTGTAGGAGCTCTGGAGACAATTTGGGTAAGCCTTTCAAGATGCCTAGGGCATGTAAGTAACAAAATAGATGTTTGCCTTGGGGTATATGATGTTTGAGCCTTAGGGCTATGGTATAGATTTATGAGGCTATAAGCCTGGTTCTGAAAGTTGGGAAAAAAGAGATTGAGAATACTTGCACTTTCCCTTGGTGTTGTGATGTAACATTCGATGCCTGATGTGGTCACTTGGGTGGTCCTTATACAATTTACAGAATATGGTGTTGGACGACAAAGGAAAAATAAATAAATAAATAACTTATAATTTGTATGATTAAACTTAACTTTAGAGAGAAATTTCCTCTAAAAGAAAATTTTCATCTAAAAGGGGGAGTATTTAATGCTACATATTATCATGGGGAGGAGATGGATCCTCTGAAATAGATTGTGGCTCAAGATTCTTCCCCCAACTGAGACCTAGAGGAGGAAGGTATTTAGGGTCCCCAATCGATATGCGAGATATTTTATTGTCCATCTCGGGACTCATGACATGTGTGAAATGATCATTAAAAGGGTTGAAGGGTGGCTTGACCCTCACCTTCACATGCTTGATCAAGTAAGTGGGGTGGAAGCGCACATGGGATTTTTTAATGGTGATGAGATGAGCCGCAGGGTTCTTAATCTCCAAGTGGATAGGGCTTAGTGTCTCATACATGCATATGTGTTGTGTTTGGGTTCGACTCATGGTGGTAAGTGTAGGCTATTGGAAAAATTTCTCTTGTCTGCAAGGAAGGTCAGACTAGTTTGTTTTCGGTACACAATTTATCATCTCTTGTTCATGGATTTTTTATTTGGGTATGATCTTCTCCTTTTCTCCCCTCCTCAACCCTGGCCTGCACACTCTTTGATCTCTCTCTAACCCTTAATGATAATATTTAAAATACGTTTCACATGAGAAACAGAAATCGTTGTCTAGAATATTGGAAAGTTTATGTGCTTTTTTCATATGTGATGTTTGTTGTTTCTATGCTAGTATTCGTTTTCTTTGGAATTATTTTGTCTCGAATGGAAATGTATGGTCTCTATCTGGATTGGATTCTTTTGGTGGATGAATTTTTTTCGGCGGTGTTGGTTATATCTTTTATTTGATGGTCCTAAGCATGCGAATAAACCTAAATTATTTCCATCTGATTTATTACGACTATGGTGTGGACCTCACTGTAATTGGGCTCGAGAGTCAGTCTATGGTGTCTTCTTCTTGAGGCAACAGACTAACCTTGGATTTTCTCTACCTATTTACTCAATTGAGCATGGGGTGGTGGAACACAGTATTGTGTGTCGATGGTGGTTGTCATGTTCAACACTTAGTGTCTATGCAAGGCTCAATCCTAACACAGTTTGTATCTTATTTTTATTTCATGCTATTATGCCAAGTTCTCAAAACTTATGTAATCACCCTAACTGCGAGCAAACAATTTGGGTCATTTTTTTTAGTCGATAGTTTGTGGCTTTTTGATCTGGTTGACAATTCAAATGGCTTTCCCATCCCTTGGTGCTAGCTCGCTTAGAATTGGGGGTCAAAGTCGTAGTCGACAGTCGGGGAACTGAGGTGGCAGGGGTTCATCCTTAACCTGGAAACCGAGAAGAATCAACCATAATAATGATGCTCAAATAATAAGTGAGGTGGCCCATGCTTATAATATAGGCACCTCGACCCAAGTAAAAAAATTTATCTCAACATGGGAAGTTGAATTGAATTAGCAGACAGAAAATGAAGTTTAGATAGAAGACTGGTGCAACTTAGTTCCTGACCTAAGACATACTTGATGTTGGAAAAATACTGAGAGGGGGGGTGAATCAGTATTTAGAGCTGACTGATAAACCTTTTGATTTTCCTTCTTAAAAACCCATACGCTACTTTAATGAACACAACTCGCGTATACATGCAGATATCCTTAAGGAAACTTGCGTATGCTCAAAATCTTATTATGTATTTTAATTATTTACTTGAATCATTGCATCATTTATTCACCAAATGTTTAGTAAGTAGCAAGCATATGCAGTAATAACAGAATAGACCATCACACATAAGCAACACACATGAACACCAATATTTAAGGTGGAAACCCAATTCGGGAGAAAACCACCGCTGCTGTCGTCTATGTCTTCAATATTTATTATAAAGAAAAATTCTTACAACTTTGTACTGGTGCAGACTCATACCAGCACGCAGACACCCACCTGCAAAAGGCTGTAACCTTCTCTCGTTCTCCAGCTGCAACTGGAAGGGAGCTCCAACCCCTTGAACTCGTTTACGAGCCTCTCCTGGAAGGGAGCTTCGACCCCCTGATTTCAACACCAGTTTCTACTAGCTGAAAAATTCTACTTCCATACTGAAGGCTTCAACCTTCAGACCTACTGCAGACCACGTTCCATCAATTTTCATACTGGATCAAACAAATTCAACACAACACTTCATAACATCAACAAACATACTTTTCCCAATACTTCAAATAGAACAATGAGACCACTGTAACCAGAATATCAAAACTAACCCAGACTTCAGAATAGATATGCAGATACAAAATCAACCCTGATCTTTCATTAATTCAAATATCATACGCTACTTTTATTTACTGAAGCCGCGTACATACGCGCTTTCCCAGATTTCTTCATTATCTTCAGCAGACTTTGCGCTAGATCTTCACCATTTCTTCTTCTGCAGATCATCCTGGAGATTCATCATCATCAGATCTAGAGATCTTGAACCATCCTCAGATCCATGGGTGAATCATAGATTCCGATCTATCAATTAAGAACAGAGTTCATTCATGCAAATATTCCTTAGAGAAATTTATTCATCCACAACCCTTGCACATGCACACACTTGCACAATGATCTTCTTCTCCTTATATAGATTTAGCCTTTATCAATACCATGAGCTAAAACCACACAACTTCCGATGGTATTCTTGGATGGAATCAAATAAACCATACAACGCTCAATACTGTGTGCCAAAACCATGGTAATGCCCCCTGGTATTATAATTTTGGAGCGCAAAAGGGAATACGCGACTTGGGACGTACTAATCCGCGTGCATACGTGACTTGGACTTTACAAACTCACGTATACATTGTGACATATTATATTTGTCATTTCTTTGGCACTTACTGGAATTCTTTTCTCTGTTACTTGTAGATACATTAGATTTACATCATTAACAAATAGGTTGCTATCCAAAGACATCTCATCAAGTAGGTTACCATCAAGGACAACTCATTGCATCATATTGCCAACACTTGAGGTTGCACTACTCATTATAAAAAACAATTTCCATATCTAGTGGTTGATGAAAAGTATTATAGCCAGAGATATCATGACCTCTCCTACAAGCTCTGTCAAATATGATCTAGGTTTTCAAGAAATTTAGAAAGAATTTCAACCTATCTAATTCCAAATCCAGTAGCAGAATGTCCATCTTGGCCGCATTGAGTAACACATTTTGTATCTTCCTCAGTCTGAATTACCAGGTTCCAGTGCTAAGGACCCAGATCTTGTGGAGTCCTCTGATGAGTAGTAGTTAGCTTGGATATGGAAGCACCTAATTTTATTTAATTTTCTTGATGCAAATGTGGATTAGTAATCTATATTGTATCTATTTAGGTAGTAGATGGTTTCCAGACATTCAGTCATATAAGGCACTATTAGACAGACTTAAACTATTGAGATTTTGGATGGCATATAATGTGATTTGGTGGCCAACATACATGGTTTCACAATGGGTAGGTTAAGGCCATTGAACGTCTTTTTATGGTTGTAAGCTACTTTGATGAAAATTAATGAATGAAAAGGCCCTACCAAGCTTTAAGAGAGAGAGAGAGAGAGAGAGAGAGAGAGAGAGAGAGAGCTAATAACAATTAATAGATAAACAAAATAATAAATAATAACTTAAAGCTCATAATAAATAAATAAAGGAAACTATTTTATAAAAAAATAGTAAAGAGTAAAAATAATACGATAAATTATGATAAAAAAGTCAAATAAATAAAAAGTAAAAGAATAAAATAAGTAAGAGTAAACTATGGAAAAACAAACTAAGTTGAGAAATAGACATTGTATGATGACACATGGATTATGTGCATGGATAATTTCCTTCCATTTTTTGAAGAAGTTGTTCTATTCAATGGATGAGAAGGAGGATGTAAGGCATTATTTTCCTAGGAGAATTCTGGGATACAAAGAATTCACTGGCAGAGGTAGTTAATTGAGGGTCTGGTTGTGGTCAGTTGTATAAATACATAGTGCAGATGAGCCTATGGTTGGGTGGAGTGTCAGCCCCAAAATGTTCATTGTAGTCAGCAGGATAATAGCAACGTAGTGTTCACAAGTCGCATGTAAGTTAGGTTTTTCAAATCCCAAGTATGATTCTTCCCACTCCCCTATCATGTGGATAATGTAATTATTAACGAATTCTTTTTCATATTGCTAATTGATGGTCTCAAATTGATTTAAGTAATTTCATATTTAATTATGTTTTTAATTTCTAGCCATTATAGGGTTGCAACTATTGTTTTCATTTGTGTTGATAACTAACTTATTGTTCATACTAGGTCAACCATAAATCCACAACCTTATTCTCCTTTCTAAAATATTTTGTCATTATCATTTTCCCCAGTTTCCTGAGTCTTTTTCTTTTGAATATTTTCTGATGAGTGAATTAAGTGTTCACTATAATGGTTTTAGATAAAACATGTTTTTGTGCAATTCCAATTTAAAATTTATAACAATATAAAAAATTGAAAAATCCTCCCCTCTACCTTTTAAATCTTCTTCACATAATATCCTAATAACCTTGAAACTATGAATATCATTTCACAAACAAGGAAGTCATATTTGACATCAAGGGTAATTTATATCTTATGTTGACAAAAGAGTCATTTCAAGATTTTGGGTAATATTTCAATGGACACTATAAGCTACCATATTGTGAACATGTCATATTTTGGGTAATATTTCAAGGGAAGCTGTATGTTTCTATTATAATGAACATGGATCTACTCAAAAATAATTCAAGGAACTCCTGGAGCATTCAAATGAGTATGGAAGCCTCCATGTCAATGTTGTACAAATGCATTAGGGAACACTAGAAAAAGGTTAAATATAGACTTTATAATTTTATTGTGATTTGTACAAACCCTTAAATGCCTTATTACTACTATATCCATGGATAGGTGTGCTTATAGCTTAATTTTGTTGTCTTCTTATTCTTTTATTGATCACAAAGATTATTGTCTTGAAACTAATTTACTTGGTACCAACCTAAGGTATGGTGAAAAGGAGTGAAGCAACTCCCTCAATTTGCACATGATAGGCATGGATGATGTACCTTGAATTTTCAATGGAGGGGGAAATTATGCTTTCTTTCCATCCTTTAAACCCATTGGAAAACCTATTGAAAAAATCTCTAAATCAATGTGAAGCACCATTAAATTATGTCTCTCCTTCAATTTGATTACCAAATAATACTTGCTTTTATACATGTCAAGGCGAACAATCTAATTATAGAGACTATGTAATTTAATGCTTTATTATCATTATGCATTCACAATGAATTCCATTTTGGTATGCTCCTTATCCATGACTTCTTGATAGGTTCATGAATTGAATTCTTGATGGATTTCATCAACGAAGGTTCCCTCATGTTGGTTATAACACATGTTTATAATATAAGTTTGCTTCAAGTTTCAAATATTGTCAATTATACAAGATACATAATTAACCTATAGAATTTTTATAATGAAATATTTGCAACGAGATGAAAGTGATGAAAATCTAACTTTTATCTTGCACTAAAAGTATCACAAACTTGTAGTTAACAGTGTGGATGCTTAAGATGTTAGAACTGTCTTTTTTTATTCTATTTATAGGGCAGTTAAAACTAACAAATTTTAATGAGTTTAGAGTAATATTAGTTTCCAATAAATTAGTCCTTTATATTTTGCACTATCATCATTTTTCTTGTATATTTCCATTGCCTCTAAACGTGTTGGAAACTCTATCATGGTAAAAAAAATATCTACAGTAACAACCATATTTAAAGATAAAGTAATGATGATTGTTGTGTCACTTAGCTCTTTTGATGAAAATATTGACTCTAACATATTGATTTTGTGCCTTTGAAACTGAGATAAAACTCATTTTCAATGAAGACTTATTGCACATAGGTGCTTTTCTATTATTATCTATCTCCACTATCCAACCATTCAGTACTCAACCTCCTCCTTATTGTTTAGGATTTTCAAAACAAAGCTTTCTACCATACAATTTTCATGAGATTATATTTCAAAAATTTATTTATTTATTTATAGTATATGGAGAAGTTACACAAACTTTCTCTTACTCATCCATCTAAGTGCTCCTCCAAATAGGTTAAACACATAACCACTTGTAGATATTTTAATAAAAATCTATAGTCCAAGTTGCATCTACAAAGCCATGTATGTCCAACATTCTATATTCTACAAGTATTCCTCAGTAGTAAATACCATAATCCGTTGTTATTATGAATCTTAATTCCAAGCATACGAAAAAATACCACTTTAGTTGCGCATAACAAACATCCCTAACAGCAAAGATGGCTGCCAATATCCTCAGATCTGCAGTTAGATGATCAAGATAAATGCTGCAAAAATCTAGATCTATGCATTAGAAGACATTAAGTAGTAGAAAAAACAAGATTTACTCCATGCATCCAATAGACAAGACAAGAATATGTTGAATGAATTTTGTATTAATGGCACCTGGGAGGAAAACACAGAAGGGTGTTACCAGTTCTCGTCAATGGGATGGGTTCTTGTAAGTCCTCAGCACTTCAAATCTAAAATTCCTCTCTCTTGATGGTGTAGAAAACCCAGACAATAAATGGTAGAAAAATATGACTATGATGGTGGATCAATAATCAGACCAAAAGTATAGATCCAGAGTGATATTTAGGCAACAAAAGGTGGTAAATGAATGGGAAAACCTTTCTATTTATAACAAAATATTGAGTTAGTCTAGATATTGGTGCATAATTAAAATATTATTAACCAAATCAAGATCCAACTTTTATGGAATATTTTATTATATTTGTTGAAGGGAAAAGGAATTTGACTTGGGTCAAATCCCTTTATTTGTAAATAATAAATAAATAAATGATTTATTTATCATTTTAAGGATGTGGTTGAATAATAATCAAATAAATAATGATTTATTTAATTATTTAAGGGTGATTTAGTCATATTCAACAAAGAATATTATTTAAATAAGGTTTAAATAATTATTCTTAGGAAATAATAAGATAAATAATGATTTATCTAATTAATTTCCCTATTTTGGGTTAAATATAACTAGGAATATTAACTAATTATTCCTTGAGGAGAATCAAATAAATGTAGATTTATTTAATATTTCCTCATGGAGTTTTCTGTTTAGACCATAAAAAACTTAATAAAGGTGGTTTACTAAGTTAATTTTTCATAGTGAATGCAATTTTACTTAGGGTAAAATTAGTCTTACATGGTGTACTTAGGTCCATCTACTAACAATAGGCTAGAGGACCAAAAAATGGTGTAACATATTTCCCCCCAGCGTGCGAGCGTTAGGAGCTAATCGTATGACCGAAGTACGTTGTAAGAACTCAATCACTAGACATCGAAGGGGAAGTCAAAGAGAGAGAAGTATAAGGTAGACCAAAGTGTTGAAAGAACTAGACCCTGAGGAGGCGAGAATTACATGTGCGACAAGTCTCTTTGATGAGTGAGTACCTATGCTATAGGCGGCGGAGGAGGCATAACTATGCCCACCGATCAAAGTACAAACAGTAAGGCATCCGAAAAGCCATGGGACTGGCCAATATGGTACATACTGGCATAAACATGAGCCAGATAAACAACACGATAATGAATCCCACATACATATTGTGCCTGGGATAACAGCCAAGACTTGTACAATGATATCTGAGTACCTAAGATATAAATGCAACCTAGATGCCCCTGAAAACAGGAAAGGGCGCTGAAAATCTGACTGATATATGCAAACAAAAAGGCGCTGCAAGCGGCTGAGGCCGACATCATCAAATGTATGGAACTGTATCAAACAATGTAATGAAGAGGTCATCCAAGTGTGTGGGGGGCTACCTATAGGGCCAACCCCTCATGAGGGCTGAGACATCTCATACATACCATGGAATCACCAATATCATCTGCTGCATCACTGAACCATCAAGTATGCGGATCTCGATCATGCTGAAAGGAGCTGGAGCTGAGAAATAATCAAGTCAAAGGGAAATAAGGAGTCCCTTTGCCTGATTCAAGGCACTGAACAAGAGTGGAAGTTGGAACCAAGGTACACCATCCTCTAGACCTGTCTTCTAGAATGAATGAGCTAATGTCAACAAAAGGAGGTCTGCCATAGGTGAGGCAATAAGGGATCCTCAACTAAGGCACAAGAGAATATAGTAGAGTGACTGATAGACTGACACCAATGATGATGATGAAATGGGTGGTACTGAGTAGCGAACAGACGACTTCCCTTGTTAGAGAATGAAGGGCATGGATGACCTGGCAGTGACTGACACAATATCATGAGGGATAGGGGACAATGGGACTGAAGGCCATAATGTGTGACACGAGAGAGGAACCAAGAAATAAAGGATGGAGGACTATAGCGGGATGCAAATGGATTCAGGATAGACTCCATGAATGCAATGATGGCTCAGCTCAGATGCTCTAAACAAGGGTGACTCGATGGTTCTGCCACACAGAAAAGGTCCAATGGGGACCATAAAAACATGAGTCCGAGATGGTAACTCATGAAAAAATTCAACACGAGTGTGGACAAGTATGAAGGCAAAGTGGTGCCTCTGGGATGAGTGTTGCAAGTGAAGAAATTCGATTTTGAGGTGGGGTGAAGTGACGCTTCCTGGAAAAAATGTGTCTTGGTGGAATATCAAGTCACTAAAAACTAACAGATACCCATTTGAGGGCTTGGTGAGAGCTTTCCAATGGTACAGATGGTTCATCAAACTGAGCTATGGTTTGGCCGCATCGAGCGAAAGAAAATTCAAGAGTTTTCTTTTAATAAGGCATTTTCCCTCCAAATTCACTCATTTGCAGGTGGAGTTGTGGTGAATGTAGTGGGGAGAGAAGGCCCTAAATCTTGTGACGATCATAGTAGACAAACTGACTGTTGAAATTGAGATCCATCAGTTGCAGGTAAGTGGCCTAATCCTACTCTTTCATTCAATGGATGAAAGTTCAGTTTACATACCTAGAGCTCATGAACAGGCCAGGTCTCACTTTTGGGGGTCTGCCCTGTGACTTGGGTAGCAGGTAGAATGACTTGAAAAGTGCGACCTGTCGGAGAAAGGGGGTTTCAGTGTTGTTTTTGGCTGAGATCTGGGATTTTTTATGGTTGAGGGGCATATGTGCCCCCAAGCATGTTGTGGTCATGCCAAAATGTATGTAGACAAAGGGGGAATCTAAACACATTTTAATGATGTGGTGCACCATTTGTTTTCGTTATGGTTATGCAATTTGAGAAAGGGAATGGAGGATTACCAATCCCTTTTGGTATTGCATATATGATTCAAATACACTTTAAGTTTCCAGGTTGGCATACATGGTGTCACTGGAGATAATGAACTGGTGCTCTCCTAGAAGACTCATAGGTTGGTCAACAACAATGTTGAAGGGACTGGGTTGGTCATGTAATATGAAGGAATGATGAGGGGTATCATCCCTAGAGTGATCTGAAGTGATATGGGACTCTAGAGGTTTTTCTAAATGTGGAAGAATAATGGTACTAGAGTCGACACAACCAGATACACTAAGAGAGTTGTGGATAATTTCTTCTCTTGGTCTCTCAAATATGGGTGCCCCCTTACCGAAACATTGGGTGTCAATGTAATGGCCACAAGGTGTATGTGGTTCGAACGCATGGGTTCGATGTAAGGGGGGAAAGATAAAGTCAGGGGTGGTGACTACTTCCATAATGTCGTCATTGTAATAGAAGATGGGGTGACTGGTGGAAGAAAGACCACCTGATGTGACGAAGCTACCTGACTCATCATCATGAGAAGAGAGGTTCACATGCGCATCATCACAAGTGGTGACAGAAGAGTAAGCAGACAAAGGATCTACCGATGTTGAGCCTAGGGTGATCGTTGAAGGGAGGTCAAGTGAAACCTCAAGGGAAGTCTCTAAGGGGACTTCTACCGAGGGTCTCATGGATGATGATAGGTAGAAAATGATGGATGAAGGCTCCGTCATCTCGACATCAGGAGGGGGAATATCAATGGGAGCATTCGTGTCCTCTAGTTTTGCCAAAGCAAAATGCGCCAATAAGGGAGCGGTGGACTCGTTGTGCTTGGCCTTGAATTAGCGCACCGCTACCAAAGAGGAGCGATACTCTTCAAGACGGGGACAGAGGTGAGTATAGTAGCCATGGAAATCAGACAAATAACAAGGGTGATTTGTGTGCAAATATTTGAGTTTAAGGACTGAGTCGGGTATAGTGACATATACCTCTAGGATATCAGACTCCAGAAACGTCTCATTGACCATGGACTTAAGGTGAGGCAACTCTGGACAAGCATGGGTGGTGTGACCGACAACATCACACAAAGCACACTGGATGGTATGGTTCGGAGGCCGAGGAGGGGCAGGGTTTGTCGGGGCAGCCTTGTCCTTTGATGCCCCCATGTGAGCTTTGCCCTTCTTACTTGAAGCGGTCGCAACAGGAGGTGGTTCCTGTCATTAGGGGAATTTTGAAGTCTAAAATGGGCCTCCTAAGGAAATAATAAAATAATAGCTAAACCAATAAAATAATATTTATGAATTTTCAATTCACTTTTTGCACCACAATCCATGTAACCATAGTTAAATTCAATTCAAAAGTTGTACCAAAATGAAATTAATAAAAAATTGTATTTATGTGACTATAAATAAGAATGAGCTTTCAAGGAAAAGTCATTATCATTGAACAACTAATGCATTTGTCCTTTGTACTTAATTAACTTAAAATAAAATATAAATATAAATTTATAAATTCTTAATTATATTATATGCTATTAATTAAAATTATATTATTTAAATTGTATAATAACATGTAATTAATATACTATATAAAAATAATATAATATAATATAATATAATAAATGTATAAGGATATGCATTGTTTCTTTCAAGAAATATGAAATGACAATAACATATTTTTATTCAAAAAGTGTGAAATGACATTTATTATGAGTACTTTACTTTGACTTTAAAAGTACTTAGAGCAATACTATGGTTAACCATGAGTTTTTATCCACCATTGAGAATGTGACAAATAAGTACTTTGAACTCAAGCAATGCCACCTCAACCATTAGGGATGATGTCATCCCCTGCAATGTGATTGGTTCTCATAAAGTGAATTTTGATTGTACATTTTTCTTAGGAGGCCCATTTTAGACCTGAAAATTCCCCTAATGTGAGGTGACTGAGGCACTGTTACATCGGGAGAAGTCATAGGGACCAGTTGAACTAGGGTCAAAGCGAGATAAGGTTTGGGTTGACCAGGCGGGGTAGCGGCTGGAGGATCAAGGTACCAGACGGGAATCCCGAAGGTCAAATTAGGAAGAGAGAGGGTGGCCATGACAGGTGCCATGTACACTCCTGGTGGGGGAGCTAGGAACGGTATCTGACCAGAGGGGTATTGGCTAGGTGGGACGACTCCTAAATGGTTAAGGCCTAGAGGAACCATTCTAGGAGGGTAAAGAGTCTCATGAGTACCAGCTGAAGGTGAAGGGCCCGGAGGAGAAGGTCCAGAAGGCTGATCAGAGGTCATCATGAGAATCTGGTAATCAGAGGTACCAGATGGAAGAGGTTGAGTGGCTGCCTGACCTTCAGGTGGTGGGGTAGCCACAAATCCTTGCTAAGGGAAAGTATTGGTAAGCATAGCCGGTTGACTAGGTGCAGGACTGGGAGGAACGGAAGGGATGACTTTTTGTCCTCTCAATGTTGCTTGAGACTCCCATAGCTGCCGCATCTATGGCAAAAGAGGACAATCATGTGTATAATGACCATAAACACCACAACAAGAATAGGGCTTGTTCGTGCGAATAGGCTTGTCCTACTTGGGTTGAATACCATGTTTCTGGTTAGTGGTGCTAGGAACATTACCTTGGTTAGGTCCAAGATTACGAGGGGCAGCTTGATTTTGAGTGCCTTTCCTCTTCTTTTTTGAGGGAGGAGGATTATTTGCGCCCTGCTGTGCATACACCTACCCCTGAGGGGGTGGTGGTTGCTGTTGCGGGGGTTGAGAAGGCAAGGGAGGAGGAGGTGCTAATGCCGGAGGAGCTGGAGCACCAGGCTGTGGATACAGATAATAAGGAGGTTTGGTAACAGTGTCGTAAACAGGAGGTTAAGAAAAAAGAGGAGGTATGCCATATCCTAGATACGTGCTACCGGGAGGGGGAAAAGTGCAGGAGGTGCTGGCCCCCCTAAGGAAAACCATAGCCCATGGGAGGTTGAACATACAGATTAAAGAGAGCTCCAAAAATACCGTCAGCGGCATGAGATGCCCCCAGTGCGTTGGCACCACCGGGTCTGAGAAGATCAGGTAGAATGGTATAAACATAACCCGACTGAGCATAGATCAGGTCATAATTTAATGCAATTTGGAGAGCGGCTTCTTCGGTTTGAGGAAAGTGCGATGCGACATCTTTCCCAATAGGCAGCAAGAGAGATCTAAGGAACCAGTCCATGTAGACATGGTCTTCGAAGGTAGGGGCTCGACATAGGCTCTTTCTTCTCCGCCATTCCTGGACATGGTCAGATAGGCGAGTTGCAGACGATTGACGGAAAGAAGTCAAGAGTTCGGTACTAATGTCATAACGAAGAAGAAGCTAGAAATAATATAGAAAAGCCCGGGAAAGAGTCGCAAAGGTGGTATGAGAGGAAGAGGCCTGATCAACATACCACTTAGAAGCTTCACCAGTAAGTGTTCATTGGAACAACCAAAGACGGATAGAGTCATCGGTAATGGAATTAGACGAACACCACATGTGGAAAGAACGAACACGATTTCGAGGATCTTCTCCAGGAAGGCCTTTAAACTTTAGGATGTCGGAAGGGTGCTTTGTCGGCATAGCAGGCCAACTAGCGTCATGGTGTATAGGGTCCTTTATCAACTGGTCAAAATCAGAGAGGCTGAGGCTTGCCATGAAGGGGAGCAAGGGCGCAGCCGGGGTAGTGTCCGTTGTGGTCCCACTAGTGGTTTCCCAGCCTGAGGGCCGAGGTTACCACTAGCATTAGGTCCTGCACTAGACATGGTGAAGGTGTCAGGGGGAGAACCGAGGGTGGAACAAGAAGGAGAACCCAAAGGACCAGAAGAAGAGTCGGTGTGCAGACTCAGTGGAGGACGAACTCCAATCCTACGCAAAGGAGTAAGTATTCCTACTGGAAACTGAGGATGAAGGCCAAGAAGTCTCTGGGATAATGCCTTGGTGGTGCAATGGTGATGACACAAACGTGACACAAAGGAAAAAGAGACTGACAAGGGCAGAGAGGTGCAGGATCAACTGATTACAATGTCGAAACGAGGGAAAAGAGGTGCAAGATCAATTGATTTCACTGTTTTAGAGTCTTTGCTTGGCAGTGCTAACCAAGCCCTTTTTCGCTTAGGGTGTGTGTGTAAAAGTGTGTAAATTTTAATTTTTAAACCCAGATGTTTGTAGAGAAAAAATAAAAAGTGTGTTGTACAACTGTAAATAAACCTGCAAATGACAGTATATAGGCCTGCAAAAAACATAAAATAAACAGCTAATAATGCAATAATCTAAACCCAGGGAGGCGGGTTTCTCAACAACTAGTCTATAGGTGAGAAAAAACTAAGTAAAACACACTAAAAAAATCCAATAGATCTAAGGTCAAGAGGGACAGGGACCTAAAAGAAAAGATCTGCTAGAAAGTGGTGCAGAAAACAACAACAAATCAGAGGAAAAATTGTTGTAAATGAGGTGGCAAAAGGCTATCTCCTGAAGGGAAATGCAGTGAACCCTAGAGGAAAACCAAAAAAAAGATAGATGAGGTTATTTGGATGGATAACAAGTCGATATGAAATAGATCTGAAGGTGAGGTATCAAATCTGAAAAAATGGCTGAAGACTCTGAAATTTCAGACAACCTGCAACAACAAAAACTCTTCCATAAAAAGTGGAGGGTACGGAAGCCCTAGGGGTTGGGTTCCCACTTAGTTGAGAAAAACATAACAATTATAGGTCCAAAACGGGTGGAGACAGAGGTTAAACAACCCTGAATAGAGGTTCAGACAAACCCAGAAAACTTTCAGATAAATCCCTGCAAAAAGTCCAAGTCGCAGTTTCTGACCTGTTTTCAGCAGAGGTCGTAGTTTTTGGGCTGAAAGGTGCGTCCTGAGGGTCCAGGTCACAGTTTTTGGGCCAAAAAGTGCGACCTTCACTTCCAGCACTCTCGACGGTAGATTTCAGAAAAAAAAAATTCGTCTCAGCTACGGCTAATGTCTGTCACCTGCGCAATAGGTCCGAAAACACACAGAAGTTAGAATTTTTATCGTTTTAGGGTTTTATAGGTTAAAAACAACATCAAGAAAAGAAAAAGCAAGGGGCTGAAGAGAAATCCTATGGTTTGAAGAAACTAGATATGCGAGGATCATAAAAATGACAGCGGTTGTAATCGTAAACCCATGTGGAGTCACCAGTTTTTAGTATGAATCTTAATTCCAAGCGTACGAAAAAAGACCACTTTAGTTACGCATAACAAACAGCCCTAACAGCAAAGATGGTTTCCAATATCCTCAGATATGCAGTTAGATGATCAAGATAAATGCTGCAAAAATCTAGATTTATGTATTAGAAGACATTAAGCAGTAGAAAAAACAATATTTACTCCATGCATCCAATAGACAAGACAAGAATATGTTGAATGAATTTTGTATTAATGGCACTTGGGAGGAAAACACAAGAGGGTGTTCCCTGTTCTCCTCAATGGGATGGGTTCTTGTGAGTCCTCAACACTTCAGATCTAAAATTCCTCTCTCTTGATGGTGTAGAAAACCCAGACAAAAATGGTAGCAAAATATGACTATGATGGTGGATCAATAGTCAGACCAAAAGTATAGATCCAGAGTGATCTTTAGGCAAAAAAAGGTGGTAAATAAATGGGAAAACCCTTCTATTTATAACAAAATATTGAGTTAGTCTAAATATTGGTGCATAGTTAAAATATTATTAACCAAATCAAGATCCAAATTTTATGGAATATTTTATTATATTTTTTGGAGGGAAAAGGAATTTGACTTGGGTCAAATCCATTTATTTGTAAATAAGAAATAAATAAATAATTTATTTATCATTTTAAGGAGGTGGTTGAATAATAATCAAATAAATAATTATTTTTTTAATTATTTAAGGGTGATTTAGTCATATTCAACAAAGAATATTATTTAAATAAGGTTTAAATAATTATTCTTAGGAAACAATAAGATAAATAATGATTTATCTAATTAATTTCCCTGTTTTGGGTTAAATATAACCAGGAATATTAACTAAATTTCTATTTAACTAGTTATTCCTTGAGGAGAATCAAATAAATGTAGATTTATTTAATATTTCCTCATGGGGTTTTCTGTTTAGACCATAAAAAACTTAATAAAGGTGGTTTACTAAGTTATTTTTCATAGTGAATGCAATTTTACTTAGGGTAAAATTAGTCTTACATGGTGTACTTGGGTCCATCTAATAACAATAGGTTAGATGACCAAAAAATGGTGTAACATTTGTAGTGCCATGCAAATACCTACCAGCCCTCTTTACACCTATCCAATGCAACCTTCTCTAGTTTTGAAATATACCTACTCAAAACTCTTACTACTTGTGGAATTTTTGGTCTAGTACATACCATTGCATGCATCAAACTGCAAATTGCATTGACATTTGGAACAGGACACATCCTCTTCCTCTTGTTGTGTCTTGGGACATTGATCTATAGATAAATTTGCACCTACATGAATAAGGACCTTAATTGCTCTACATTCTTGAATATTAAACATATACAATATTGTATCAACGTATCATATTCAACCAAAGTTTCATGTTTTCCCAATCACTTTTAATTTCCATGACCAAAATAAAATTTGCAGCACCAATATCTTTCATGTCAAATTTAAATTACAACTAAATTTTAACTTCCTTGATGAATTCCATGTTGTTTCAAATTAGCAACATATCATACACACACCAAAGCACATAAAAAAAATGATCACCTACTAATTTGAAATACACAAAGTGATCAACTTTTCTCCATGTGAAATGAAGTCCCGATATACAAGTATCAAAATTTTGATACCACATGTAGGAAATGACATCTTCACACCCATCTATTCTACTTCAATGTCAAAAGTAGCAACAAAAAATAAAAGAACTCTAATTGAAGTTAAGTTGACAACAAGAAAAAAAAAAGACTCACCAAAGTCAATTCCCTCTACATGGGAATAACCTTTTTCTATTAACAAAGCTTTGCATTTCTCCACTTTACCCTTGTCATTCAACATCTTATTAAACACACATTTAATGCCAATGGGATTTCTTCTGGCTAACAACTCAACTAGATCCCAAGCCCAATTATTTTCTAAGGGCGCAATTTCCTCAACTGCCTTTTTCCAAAGTTTATCATATTTTGTATTCACTACCTCCTTGATAATTCTAGGATCATTACCAATTATACGAAGCAAAATTAGAAAGAAAATCGAGAGGAGTATATTTCTGTGTTATGAAACTAGCTCCAAAAATAGAAGAAAAGAGAGATCAATGGCTTAGAAATAAGCCACTTCGAGGGGGAAACCTCCTTTACATTACATAAATGAAAATTTCTTGGATGATACGAATGATAAAACCTCCTTTCTATATATAGGATTCCATGGGGTCATAATATAATCCTATCCGATTTAAAAATAATAATGTAAGGGCACAATAATAACAATATGGGGGTTAGGGGTACAACAATAACAATAAGGGGGCTACACTAACAAAAATAATGGACTACACTAGTAATATAGGGAACTAACATGCCCCTATGCTTCAAAAAAGTGTTGTCCTCAATGCTTGAGTAGCTCTGGGTGCTTCTGTATAAAATTCTCTTCCTCCGATGTAGATTCTTCAGTGGGTAAGTTCTTCCACTTGATGAGATACTCTGAAATTGATCGATTTAATAGTTTTTGAGTTCTTGTTTTTGTGACTGCTTCAGGTTCCAATATGATTTTTCCTTCCTCATCAAGTTCTGGCAATATTGTTTGAACTGGAATTTTTTCACCTATAACCTTCTTTAAGCATGAAACATGGAAAATTGGATGCACTCGAGAAGAAGTGGGAAGCTCCAATTTGTATGCCATAGTACCAATATTTTGCAACACCTTGTAAAGACCATAGTAATTTGGCGATAATTTATTATCCTTATTAGCTTGCTTGAGGGACATTGTTTGTATGGTTGTAGCCATAAAAAAACCCAGTCTCCTAAATCAAAACTTCTCTCGTTGCGATGTTGATTTGCTTGTTGTTTCATTCGATTTTGTGCCAAATTTAGGTTATCCTTTAAGAGTTGGAGAACTTGTTGTTGATTCTCGATGTGATATTCCACGGATTGAACCTTAGAATTTTCTCTTAAATATTATGTGATGGATGGTGGATGATATCCATAAAGTGCTATAAATGGGGTCATTTTTGCTGCAGTATGGATGGAAGTGTTATACCACCATTCAGCCAAAGGTAACCACTTGACCCATTATGTTTGTTTATCATATACAAAACAAACAAGATATCCTTCCAAACATTTGTTCACTCTCTCATTTTTCCCATTAGATTGAGGATAATAAGATGAGCTATGAGCTAGTTGAGTACCAAAACAAGAAAATAATTCCGTCCAAAAATTTCCAGTAAAAATGGGATTTGTGTCGCTTACAATAATCTTTGGGTTTCCATGTAGCTTTTGAATTGTTTCCATAAATTCAATAGCAACTGTATTTGCTTTAAATGGATGAGATAATGCACAAAAGTGTGCATACTTGGTAAGTCTATCAACTACCACCATGATGACACTCTTTTTCTTTAGACTTAGGTAAACCTATGATAAAATCCATTGAAATATCCTCCCAATGTTGACTTGGAATGGATAAAGTTTGTAGAAGACCCGGGGTCTTAATTGTCTCAACTTCATTTTGCTGGAAAACCAAACATTCTGCCACAAAATTTTGAATATCAGATTAAAGGCCATCCCAAAAAAAATATTTCTTCACCCTATGGTAAGTTTTTTAAAATCTTGAGTGTCCTCCTAAGGGAGAAGTGTGCATTTCCAAAAGAATATTTTGTTTTATTTTTAAATTCCTACAAATATATAAGTGATCTTTGTCCATAAGGAATCATTTTTTCCAACTAAATGTATTAGATGTAATAGGATCTTCTTGCAACTTTTGAATGATGTTGGGTGTGGAGCCTGATTATCTTGTTTACTTTGTATCACAGCATTTGACCCCTATACCTTCAATGGGGCGGCAACGCCGCCCGTAAATTAATTGCTGTCGTGGGGGGTCCAAGTGGGGGGGGGGGGGGGGCAGCGACTTTATGGATCCCCTCCGTTGAAGTTTTGGGGCAGGCTCAAGCTAAAAACAGATGTAAAATTGCCTTGTAAAAGTATAGTAATTCCTAGTCAATATGGGTCGTTCATTAGGCAAAATATCTGATGGTAGAAGTTATGTTTAGATTAGGTTTTTTTGCCCTAGAAGGCAAACCCTCGCTTTTATGAAGGCATTGTATTGTGGCTGTGTATTGTATGTGTATTCTCGGAGCGAGAAACATAGAGGGAGACTGTGAGAAAGAACAGAGGATATTACAATGATCCGTCAGAGGTTTTGCCCTTCTTTTGCTCGATAACAGAAAGGAAAATCGTCGTCGTGTGACATAGCCCAAACTGGGTGAACCACGTATATTTGTGTCTCTCTGGTTTTATGTGTTTTGTGTGCTTGTATTTTCCACATATTTTATGTGTTGCATTGCTCCATAATATATAATTTTCTAACAAATGAGTGTCCACACTTATTCGTCCTTTTTCCATTCATCCCTTGCTTCGATTATCTAATCTGGTTGGATAATAGAAATGGCACAAAGTAATGCTTCCACCTCTTCATCCTTTCATGAGATTATGTCTACAACAACATTTAGTTTCCCTTTTTTGTATATGATTTCAAATTCATAACCCAACATCTTTGTTACCCATTTTTGTTGCTCTTCTGAAGATAGTCGTTGTTCCAAAAATTATTTAAGACTCTCAAAATCATTTTTTACCTTGAAGTGTCTTCCCATTAGGTAAGGTCACCATTTCTTTAGTCCATGTAGCATTGCCAACATTTCCTTCTGATAAATATATTTCTGTAAATACTTTCCTTTTATTGGAAGACTTTCAAAATCAATGGATCTTCCTTCTTGCATTAAAACAACACCAATTCCATTTCCTAAGGCATCACATTCCATAATAAAGGTTTTTGTGAAGTCTGGTGTAGCTAATATGTTAGGTCCCTGTATTACTAGTATAGTCCCTTATTGTTGTTAGTGTAACCCCCTTATTGTTATTATTGTACCCCTGTAACCCCCATATTGCTATTATTGTGCCCTTAAATTATTATTGTTAGGTCGGTTAGGATTACATTGTGGCCCCACTAGGATTACATTGTGGCCCCATAGACTCCTATATATAGAAAGGAGGTTTTGTAATTTGAATCATCCAAGAATTGTTCATTAATGTAATGTATTGGAGGTTTCCCCCTCGAAGTGGCTTATTTCTAAGGCGTTGATATCTCTTTTCTTCTATTTTTGGAGCTGGTTTCACAACATTTGGTATCAAAGCTTTGGATTCTAAGGTTTCGCTGCTCCAAACAGGTCATCGTGGAATTTTCGCTATAACTTTTTTTCTACAAAGGTTCAGAATCTGAAATTTTTAGGGCATGAATATGAAATCTTGAGGAAACTCATCACACAATTTCAGAGCTTGGTTCGCAATATTTTCGAAGATATTATCTATGGAATGTAGTGCTTTTTCAGGCTCCTGAATTTCATCTCAAAGAGGTGATCGTGAGAAAAGCTTCATAACTCTCTCTCTGAGCATCAAATTGGAGTGCTGGAAAAAGTGGCCACAAGTACACAGACTGTAGTTTCTTTGCTATCAATTTCAGAGCTAAAAGATGAAGCAGTTGCGAGTATTTCTCAGGTTAACAGGGTATTATCGCAAGTTTTTTAAGAATTATGGGAGAATAGCAGCACTTCTAACAACATTATTGAATAAAGATGCATTTTCATGGACTCCTGAAGCAACTAAGGCCTTTGAACATCTTAAAGAGGCAATGTGCCTAGCACCGGTCTTAGCTACGCCAGACTTCACAAAAACCTTTATTGTCGAATGTGATGCCTCAGGAAATGGAATTGGTGCAGTTTTAATGCAGGAAGGAAGACCCATTTCTTTTGAAAGTCGTCCAATCAAAGGAAAGTATTTACAAAAACCTATTTATGAGAAGGAAATGTTAGCAATACTGCATGCACTAAAGAAATGGCGAACTTACCTAATGGGAAGACACTTCAAGGTAAAAACTGATCATGATAGTCTTAAGCACTTTTTGGAACAAAGACTATCATCAGAAGAGCAGCAAAAATGGGTCACAAAGATGTTGGGTTATGACTTTGAAATAATCTACAAAAAAGGAAAGCTTAATGTTGTTGCAGATGCACTCTCAAGAAAGAATGAAGAGGTGGAAGCATTGCTTTGTGCCATTTCTATTATCCAACCGGATTGGATAACCGAAGCAAGATATGAATGGAAGAAGGACAAAGATGTATGGACACTCATTCAAAAGTTGCAGCAAGATCCTAGTACATCTGATACATTTAGTTGAAAAAATGATTCCTTATGGTACAAAGATCGCTTATATCTTTGTAAGAATTCCCAACTAAAACAAAAGATTCTTCTGGAATTGCACACTTCTCCTTTAGGAGGACACTCAGGATTTTTAAAAACTTACCACAGGGTGAAGAAAGATTTTTTTTGGGATGGCCTCAAATCTGATATTCAAAAGTTTGTGGCGGAATGTTTGGTTTGCCAGCAGAATAAAGTGGAGACAATTAAGACCCCGGGACTTCTACAACCTTTATCCATTCCAAGTCAGCGTTTGGAGGAGATTTCAATGGATTTTATCACAGGTTTACCTAAGTCTGAAGGAAAGAATGTCATCATGGTGGTAGTTGATAGACTTACCAAGTATGCACACTTTTGTGCGTTATCTCATCCATTTAAAGCAAGTACAGTTGCTACTACATTTGTGGACAGAATTCAAAAGCTACATGGAAGCCCAAGGGTTATTGTGAGCGACAGAGATCCCATTTTTACTGGAAAATTTTGGACGGAGTTATTTTCTTGTTTGGGTACTCAATTAGCTCATAGCTCATCTTATCATCCTCAATCTGATGGTCAAACTGAGATAGTAAATAAATGTTTGGAAGGATATCTTCGTTGTTTTGTATCTGATAAACAAACACAATAGGTCAAGTGGTTACCTCTTACTAAATGGTGGTATAACACTTCCTTCCATACTGCAGCAAAAATGACCCCATTTATGGCACTTTATGGATATCATCCACCATCCATCACATCATCTTTAAGGGAAAATTCGAAGGTTCAAGCAGTGGAAGATCACATCGAGCATCAGCAAGAAGTTCTCCAACTCTTAAAGGATAACCTGAATTTGGCACAAATCGAATGAAACAACAGGCAGATCAACATCGCAGCGAGAGAAGTTTTGATGTAGGAGATTGGGTATTTTTACGGCTACAACCATATAAACAAATGTCCCTCAAGCAAGCTAAGAAGGATAATAAATTATCGCCAAAATACTATGGTCCTTACAAGATGTTGCAAAAGATTGGTACTATGGCATACAAATTGGAGCTTCCTGCTTCTTCGCGAGTACATCCAGTTTTCCATGTTTCATGCTTAAAGAAGGTTATAGGAGAAAATCTTCGAGTTCAAACAATATTGCCAGAACTTGATGAGGAAGGAAAAATCATATTGGAACCAGAAGCGGTCATGGAAACAAGAACTCGACAACTACGGAATCGATCAATTTCAGAGTATCTCATCAAGTGGAAGAACTTACACACTGAATATTCTACATGGGAGGATGATAATTTTATACAGAAGCACCCAGAGCTACTCAAGCGTTGAGGACAACACTTTTTTGAAGGAGAGGGGCATGTTAGGTCCCTATATTACTAGTATAGTCCCTTATTGTTGTTAGTGTAACCCCCTTATTGTTATTATTGTACCCCTGTAACCCCTATATTGTTATTATTGTGCCCTTAAATTATTATTGTTAAGTCGGCTAGGATTACATTGTGGCCCCACTAGGATTACATTGTGGCCCCATGGACTCATATATATAGAAAGGAGGTTTTATAATTTGTATAATCCAAGAATTTTTCATTAATGTAATGTATTGGAGGTTGTCCCCTCGAAGTGGCTTATTTCTAAGGCGTTGATATCTCTTTTCTTCTATTTTTGGAGTTGGTTTCACAACATAATACAAGTGTTAGGCACATTGACTCTTTAAGATGTTCAAAGTCCTTAGTTGCTTCAGGAGTCCATGAAAATGCATCTTTATTCAATAATGTTGTTATAGGTGCCACTATTCTCCCATAATTCTTAACAAACTTGTGATAATACCCTGTTAACCTGATAAATCCTCACAACTACTTTATGGTTGTGGGGACTTTCCATTCCTTAATGGCTTTAATTTTGTTAGGGTCTACCTTAACACCCTCGTGAGATCAAATATGACCCAGATATTCCACCTCTTGTACTCCAAAGAAACATTTGGAGGTTTTTGCATATAATTGTTTCTCTTCCAATAGTTTAAGCACCCTATCAACATGTTGAACATGATCCTTCCAAGACCTATTGTAGATTAGTATATCATCAAAAAATACTAACACAAATTTTCTAAGGAAGGGTTTGAAAATGGAATTCATCAACCCTTGAAATGTAGAAGGTGCATGGGTAAGGTCAAAAGGCATGAACAAAAATTCATAATGACCCTCATGAGTTTGAAATGTTGTTTTTGGAATATATTTAGTCTTCATTCTAATTTGATGATATCCTAAATGAAGATCCAACTTAGTAAAATAAATTTCTCCATGTAATTCATTAACCGTGGGAATGGGAAATTTATCTTTAATAGTGAGCTTATTGAGCTCCCTATAATCCGGACACATGCACCATGATCCATCCTTCTTATGCACCAATACTACTGGAGTAGAGAAATAACTTTGGATCTGCTGAATTATACCAGCCTCTAACATTTCTGCAATCATGCGTTAAATTTCGCTCTTTTGGACATAAGGATATCCGTAAGGTCTGATTTTTGGAGGAACACTTCCTTGAATAAAATGAATAGCATGATCATGATAATGAATAGGTGGGAGTACTTTTGGAGTTTCAAACATCTTGGAATTATTGTCCAATAATTTTTGGAGATATGGAGAAATAGACGATTTTGATGTTGGAACTTCTAGTGAGCATAATTATGCAATTACACCTCGTTGTTTTTTTTTCAGAAGCTTTTTCATGACATTAGAGCTTATTATCTTTCTCGGATTCCCTACGATACCCTTTAATTCCACTTCCTTTCCTTCCGAAAAAAAATTCAAGGAAAGTTCTTGAAAATTAAAAGCTACAGTCCCCAAAGATTGTAACCATTGTACTCCTAGTACAACATCACCACCTCCCATTGGAATGGAAAGCATTGGACTATTCAATGCATATTCCCCCATGGTTAGCTTGATATTATGGCATTTTCTAGAGCAATTTATAGTTCCTCCATTTGCTACCATCACTTGACATTCTAGTGCTGGGTATAGGAAGCAATTCAATTCCTTGGCTACCTTACAATGAATAAAATTATGGGTACTACCCGAGCCAATAAACACTATTACCTTATTCTTCTTGATATGTCCTTCTATCTTGAGAGTTTGAAGAGTGATAATTCCTACCAATGCATTACAGGATATGGTTAGACTCATTTCTTCTTCCTTTATCCTCTTCTTTTGAAGCTTCTTGTTCATTTTCTTCCTCCTCTTCACAATCTATGTAAAATAATTTATTCTCAACATACTTATGACCTTTAGTGTATTTTCTATCACAATTGTAGCAAAGCCATTTTTCTCTTTTTTCTTCCAATTGTTGTTGTGTCAACCTTGTAGGTTGTGGAAGTATAGGAGTAGAAATACTTCCATCTTTATAGATGTGAGTGGTAGGCTTCCTTGTCACCATAATTTTACATTCAAAATTTCTTTCCAACCTGAATGCCTAAATCAGGTTCCCAAAGGCGAACCTCATATCAGATGTTATCCTTTAAATTCCTTATGAAGACATCAATCTTGTGTTCCTTTGGAATATTAGCTACCCTTATATTCAATTTTTGGAAGTCCTAAATGTGCTCCACCATTGAACCTTTTGTTTGATATTTATTAATTGGCTAAAGAAAGTGTTGCTCTTTGTCTCCTCATAATGTGCTATCATTTCCTCCATAAAAATTGACCAAGTGACAATTTTTTTATGAGAGAAAAGCCATCGATACCATACAAATTTATTTTGTTCTAAATGTAAAGTTTCAATGCATACCTTTTGTGTGTTCTTCACATTATGGAGATCAAAATATTGCTCCATTTGTAGTATCCATGTTACGGGATCCTTGCCATCAAACTTCCTCATGTCCATATTTGGAATATGGTGGGTCTTCCATCCAACATTAGAGTTTATGAAATCACGATTAACATTTATTTTATTCTCATCATGAGTTTCCTCTACTATCTTTTCTCCATTAGGAATCATTTCTTGTATCAACTTTGTCAAACCTTCCTTCAAACCTTCCATGTATGCTTTTAGATCATTCTTCATGTCTTCACTGTTGTATTTCATTTTTTCGTCAATTTCATCCATCGTAGCTTCGATGCCTTCCATCTTAGCTTCCATGCCATTTCCATGCATTTCTTCAAACCATCCATCTCATTTTTTGATGTTCTTTGCGAGAGCGAAATTTGGTGCACTTTCTCTTGTAATTTTGATATATCATGTTGCACTTCTTCCTCTTCATGAGTCATAGTAGAGTATTCTGAGGGCTCAATGGGTGCTGAATTCTTTTTAGGGGGAATTTTAGAACCCAATATTGATATTTATGCTTCAATATGCTCTTGGAATCACTTCAAACTGATTTTTCAAACAAGACTTATGAAATTTGAAAAACAAAATACACACTTTTTTCTTGCTTTTGAGGAGCTCGATATTGAAACTGAATTATATCTGTGATTTTGGATCTTCAAAATATGAAATTTGGTCATGTAGAAGCCCTCTGAATCTTCCTTCGAATGCCATAGGTCTGACCTGATTTGGATGCTTCAAGGAAAATTTATGCCCAATCTCCCACAATGACCTAATTAGGGACTTGTTCAGTAGAGAGAACTTGTACGGAGTGCCATGTGTCATTGTTTCCTCCTTAGGCTTTGAAATTGATACATATAAAACTACAGTCAATTTAATTTTAGCCACTTTTTACAAAATTCCAATATGATGCTAAGAGAGAGAGTTATGAAGATTTTACCAAGATCACCTCTTTTAGATGAAATTCGGGAGCCTGCAAAAACCCTAACTTCCACAGCTCATATCTCCGAAAATATTTTGAACCAAGATATGAAATTTTTACACAAAATTCCTCATGATTTCAACTTCTCATGATTAAATTTTAGCTTCTGAACCTTCATAGAAAAAAAATTTATAGCAAAAATTCCACGATGACCTACTTGGAGCAGCAAAACCCTAGAATCCAAAGCTTTGATACCAAATGTTATGAAACTAGCTCCAAAAATAGAAGAAAAGAGAGATCAACACCTTAGAAATAATACACTTTGAGGGGGAAATCTCCTTTACATTACATAAATGAACAATTCTTGGATTATGCAAATGAAAAAACCTCCTTTCTATATATAAGAGTCCATGGGGTCACAATATAATCCTAGCCGACCTAACAATAATAACATAAGGGCACAATAATAACAATATGGGGGTTATAGGGCTAAAACAATAACAATAAAGGGGCTACACTAGCAAAAATAAGGGACTACACTAGTAATATAGGGACCTAACATTCTAGTTGTAATCTTTCCTAAATTGATCTCCATTACACATCAATTTGTCACTATCCCTATACTCCCCATTTCTTGATCCTCGAGGACCCATACAGTGACCCTTGTGTACTTTCCAAGCATGGAATACATACCCCTACCACACTTCGTCTGCCAATTCATCTCCCTTTACAAATTTTCTGGAAGATCCCTATAAAAGCTTGGTTTTCAAGGTCAGCGCTTTTTGTCAATGTCTGACCTGCGCCGATAGCAGAGATTTGCATTGAGACCCACGTTGATCGGCGATCTATCTTAGATTCAGACCCATGTCGATTCTATTTTGGAATTTTTTTTAAATAGAAATGAATTTTCCACGACTAGAAGCTTTGTGAAGCAGAGAGCTGGAAGTTTGTTTTGAGGATATGGCCGAGGAATTCCCCTTTGGGCTTATTGTTCCCATAAAATAGGAACTACTCCAAAGGATAAGCCTTTTTCCCATTATTTGAGGGCCCATATCCTCCTCCTCAATTGTTATATAAGGAGACCTCTTTCACCTCTGATACCCTGGTTAGAGCTAGCTAGTTAGAAGAAACAATCATAGAGAGGAGAAGCAATTATAGCTTCAGGAGAATAGAGCAATGTGTGATTGTTTTGTGTGTTAGGAACATAGTGAGATCTTGGACCTTTGTGTATGAGGGTGTCGTAAACATGCTTGGATACAAACCTGCCGAAGGAGAGCCTCAACATCAAGGCTTGGTTGTAAACTCCCCTTGTCTTTATCATAATAAAATGCAACTGATGTTTATCTTCCATTCTTGTTTACATTTATAATAAGATTTATATCATTACTTGATCAGTTAGATAGGTTGTAATTGTTTTATATTTGTCGTGATTTTATGCTTGTTGTTGTGTCTTGACTGTCTGTATAGGTAATCTAACGTTGGTAGCAGTGTGTATCGAGCTTGGGAAGAGCGACAGATCAAGAAGCTTTGACGGAAGACGACAACATAGCATCATAGACAAGGTAGGTCATCTTCCTTGCTCTGAATTTCATTTAAAATCTAGGAAGGTAGATGTTAGTATGTTCCTGTAGTTTCTAGACCCACCCAAGGTGCTAGAAGTGTGGTCCATTGGCCTGATTCATCCTTCATCATCAACCTCTGGACATCATGCTGATGATGAGCCTTCAGCTAAAGATGATGAGACTCAAAAGAAACAAGGTAAGATCAAATTTAGCTATAGGTTGTGTGAAGGGAACCATCCCATTCACCTTTTTCCTTATTTGGATGAAGCCTCTAAAGTGTTGGATACCCTTTCGGCTTCTAAGTCTTGTCTTCCCATTGGTTACCAAAATTTTTCTTCGAGTCCTCTAATAGTTGATCAAGGCATTGATCGGGATTCATCTCTGGTCAATTCCACTCTCTCTTAGAGTCAGTCTCTCGAGTCCATTCGCGACCAATAATTGGTTGAGAAAAAGGTCGACTTGATTCCGTCTACAGTTCATCAGGTCTTTTCCATTGAGAGTGGTCTCATCCCAATCAGGTTATTTTTTTTCCTCTAATTCTCCAGGATCAAAGGCTGATCCTCCCGTTTCCATGATCTAAGAGGGTGATCCTTCGAATCCTGTCACCACAGTCCCAGAAAGTGATCCTCCGTATCTCATTCCCAGAATTCATAAGGATATTTTGTCTACCCCCGTAACGCAAAAGTATAATCCTCTTATTCCTATGGCACCCCCTCCATGTAGTTTTGTCACTTCCTTTGATTGGAGTCAATTCACGAGATATCATCTTCCTTCTTACGTGCCCTTTGAGATCATTTTACAAGCCTAAAATATGTTTGTACCAAGCATGATTATAGATGAAGGTGCGTTGGTTAGTATTCTGTCCTCAAATACATGGAAATCTTTGGGTTCTCCGCAGCTTGTGCCTATTACTCAGAATCTATTAGCTTTTAACAGAGGAACAAGTCAACCATTAGGGATCCTTCTGAAGTTTCCTATTACTTTGGGAGGGAAAATTGTCTATATAGACGTGATGGTTGTCCAAGGCCCCTTGGATTTTAATTTACTCTTGGGGCACGACTATGCTTATGCCATGGGCGCACTTGTCTCTTCCCTCTTTCATGTGATCTGTTTTCCACATGAAGGTCAGATTGTGACCATTGATCATCTTTCATTCTTTGGTCTTGATGTGACATCTGGTCTACTGCCATCCCTACCTGGTCCTTACCTGGTGGTGATGTCTTCCCTGCCACAGGTCCATTATGTGGCCACCTGTTCCATGTCCGCGTCCATTGATAATTTATTCAGTGAGCTAGTACAAAATGTATTGTGGGAATTGGATCCTAATTTCTAGAGTGTTGTTCTCCCATTGGATAAGAAACTCTTGGAAGCCATGACTTCTTATTCGTCATGATCAGATCTTTGGAGTAGAGTTATTTTCTTGTGTCAAGCACCTTAAAAAATGAAACAAGGTCATCGAAGTAGAGTTATTTTCTTGTGTCAAGCTCCTTAAAAAATGAAACAAGCTCGTGATGGAGCATAGTTTGTTTTCTTGTGTCAAGATCCTTAAAAAATGAAACAAGACATTTAGAGCAACGTTCTTTTCTTGTGTCAAGCTTTTTAAAAAATGAAACAAGGTCCTCAGAGAAAAGTTATTTTCTTGTGTCAAGCTCTTTAAAAAATAAAACAAGGAGTCATGAGGACAATTCTTTTACTATGTCAACCTCGTTAAAAAAAGGAATTAGGTTTTATGAGGATAAGTTCTGTTACTGTGTCAACCTCGTTAAAAAATGAAATAGGTTCCCTTTTCAATTTGAGTCTTTGTTTAGATCTCATAAAATCCCAATCGATTCTTTCCCTTAATCTCGTAATTGAACCTTAATTTTATCCATTTGTCAGTAACTAGCAGTCTACTATGGTGAATGCACTAAATCTTGGGGGGCATGTACCTCGAATTGAGTCATCATGGTGGGGGCATGAAAACTTATTTCAAGCATAGTTTTCTAAAACGTTTCAAGCTTGTGTAAAATTGAAATCTTGTGTAAAAATGAAACCAACTTTAAGCAAAGTTTCCTAATTTCAAGTTTGTGTAAAAATGAAACCATTCTTATTTTACCTCTCGTGATTGCCATTTATCAACCTATTTTTCCATATGAGCCTTGGTTTTCTAATTCCATCATCACCATCTGCTCGGTCGATCATATGCCCTCACTTGATTGTTTTACCCATTCCTGAGGAATAGCTATAATGAGTGGTCTTGTTAGCAAACCTCTTGACTTTTATCATGTTCTGAGCAGTTCCACTATCACTAGAACCTGTTGCCACCCTTAATGCCACTTGTTCCTCTAGGAGGAGTCAACTTTTAGCTCTTTTCGGACTCTCAAAACATGAAAATATTGTCGAGATATTGTTGTTTTGAACCCGTTAAAGGATGTGAAATGTTGTTTACCCAGTATACGTTTACCACTTTTTCGGGCTAAGATAAACTATTTACAAAAAAGGAATACCTTAGTCGAACATGGCTAAGAGGTTCTCCTAGATATTGTTTTCTACCTTTTCGGATCTGTGAGACTACCTACGAAAATGGGCCTGCTGGATTTTTCTGTTCCGCTTCTTTTCAAACTCTCTAAACATGAAAAGATGTTGAGTTTTCCCTTTGTTAGATTCATTAAAAATAAAAATCATCGGAAATCATCATCATGACGTTACCAAGTTCCTCCTTCCTAGGGCTCATAAAATGTACTAGGACGGATTTGTCCAAAGGAAAAAATTACATGACAAGAATATGCTATCCCCTTCAAGCTTGTTTCAAAAAATAACTAGGGTACTCGCTAGAAATGGTGGGGGAAAATGGAATTTATTCGTCATTTGTGACGGGAGTATGTGACTCTTGAACATGAAACTTATCTGTATTTTGTGTCAGGTTGGGATGTTTTCACGTTGTCACTTTTCCTCCATGGGTTTGGGAAATCCGTTTGGCTCTCATTCGATTACCAATATTGTCAACATGACCTCTGATCCTATTTGAGTCAAATGCTACCAAATTCCAGAGTCGTGTCACTGATATGTTCAAGAGCAAATCCTTCTGTAGTTTGTACATTCTCTGATCCTCTATTTCAGTCTTAATTGACACTCATATCAAATCCTTTGTTTCCTGTCGATGATGTGGGAAACATTATGGCCCTCCTTCAACTGGTCACTTCTTGTTGACTTCAGCTCATTATCCAGGAAGTCGATCTAGAGACTCCTTTCTGGTACCTTAGAGCTTGCATTCCCTAATGGCAAGTTCTTCACATTCGACGACATGTTCACATCATTGGCCTTCGATCGGGTGATTTCGTAGGTGTTCGACTTCAGTTCCTTATTCACATTTTGTGGATTGTACTGGCAGTACCTTGAGGACCATTGTCATCATTGGTGGTTTCTCTCGCGCATGTTAATAGTTTACATCATTGACTGGTAATTAGGTGATTTTCCTACATGTTCGACTTCAACTCATTTATTCACATGCTTGAAATTGTACTTGATCAGTTCATGACAGAGCGCAAGACCCTGGATTTTATTCTCTACAGTCCAAGTTGCAAGGCGATATGATTTATCCATGATTGGATACATGTTTCTTTCATATGGATGGTTGCGACCATACCATGAGTCTATATGTGATCCTTCTCAGATGGATGGATGCGACCATACCATGGTCTCTTTTACGGATGGCTGCATCCATACCTTGATTCATGTATTTTCATCAGAGATTCCAATTATGTATATGTGTCTACGCTTGATGGCAGCATCTTGTTCCTTACACGTACTTGTAAAGACTTTCACCGCCCACTTGTGTTCGGACTTCATACTTTAGGGGGCATCTGTTACACATCAGTTTGTCACTATCCCTGTACTCCTCGTTCCTTGATCCTGGAGGACCCATACAGTGACCCTTGAGTACTTTCCAAGCATGGAATACATACCCCTGAACCACACTTTGTCTGCCAATTCATCTCCCTTTATGACTTTTCTGGAAGATCCCTATAAAAACCTGGTTTTCAAGGTTGGCACTTTGTCTCAATGTCTGACCCATGTCAGTAGCAGAGATTTGCACTGAGACCCACATCGATCAGCACTCTGTCTTAGTTTCTGACCCATGATGATCAACTTTTGAAATTTCTTTTAAATAGAAACGAATTTTCCATGACTAGAAGATTCGTGAAGCGGAGAGTTGGAAGTTTGTTTTGAGGATATGGCCAAGGAATTCCCCTTTGGGCTTATTGTTCCCATAAAATAGGAACTACTCCAAAGGATAAGCCTTTTTCCCATTATTTGAGGGCCCGTATCCTCCTCCTCCATTGTTATATAAGGAGACCTCTTTCACCTCTGCTACCCTGGTTAGAGCTAGCTGGTTAGAGCTAGAAGAGAAGCAAGTATAGCTTCAGGAGAATAAAGCAGAGTGTGATTGTTTTTGTGTGTTAGGAACATAGTGAGATCTTCGACCTTTGTGTATGAGGGTGTCGCAAACGTGCTTGGATACAAACCTGCTAAAGGAGAGCCTCAACATCAAGGCTTCGTTGTAAACTCCCCTTGTCTTTATCATAATAAAATGAAACTGATGTTTATCTTCCACTCTTGTTTACATTTATAATGAGATTTCTAGCATTCCTTGATTAGTTAGATAGGTTGTAATTATTTTATGTTTGTCATGATTTTACACTTGTTGTAGTGTCTTGACTGTCTATACAGGTAATCAAACGTTGGTAGCAGCGTGTATCAAGCTTGGGAAGAGCGACGGATCAAGAAGCTTCGACGGAAGACGACAACATAGAATCAGAACAAGGTAGGTCATCTTCCTTGCTCTGAATTTCATTTACAATCTAGGAAGGTAGATGTTAGTATGTTCCTGTAGTTACTAGACCCACCCTAGGGCTAGAGGGATCGCCTCTGTTCGTAGAGGGGATTTGTCTGTTCAACAAGCTCGCCAATATTGGAGTATGAGGTCCCTCTTCTTATGAATCATGCTCCTCTACTGGGTCATATTCTTCATCCTACAACTCGAGCTCCTCTACATATTTCTCTTTTCCCCTCAGTGGGACTTCCTATTTGACAACATCTTTGAATTATCTAAAGAGAACATCTCGAATGTAAACATCCTTCTGATTTTTTGGGTTCCAAAGCTTATAACATTTTAAACCATCTTTAATTAAGGTCTACTAACCAAGACTTCAATATGCAACACATTATGCAACAATACTTGCAAATTCTAAGTGAAGTATAAAAACCATAAGTTAATTGAAACCAACAAGAGGACGTGGAAATATCAATGGTACCTAGAATGGCTGGATTAACTGGAAATGTGGGATTTGAAAATTCTAAGTGAAGTAGAAAAACCATAAGTTAATTGAAACCAACAAGAGGACGTGGAAATATCAATGGTACCTAGAATGACTGGATTAACTAGAAATGTAGGATTTGGTTTGTTGCAAAGTTGTCCCTCAATGCATGCTAATTCTTCATGTTCTTCCACTGCTTGTGGGGTAAGCTCTTTGGCCTTTCATCATGTACAAACATGAATTATTAATATGGAGATCAAAACGTCCATGTGCCATAAAATGTTATTTCACTTTTTTATTTTCACTTAAACTCATAATAACTCTATAATAGAAAGTTACTCTATGCTTAGCTCTAAACCCACTTATTAATGCTTAAATGCTCCTTTTTAATGACCCACTTAGATGTGAAAAATGAGTGTTTAAAGCATCATACTTATAAGCACTAGTCTAACGTGTGCAGCTCTAATCACTACCATGTCTTGAGCAAGAAAAATAACTTATTGAAAACCCTCCAAGTGCTTCTCCATGATTCACATATTAGGCTCGATTATGAAACATAACCCCGAGAGAATCAAGAGAGCCAAACTTGTGACCTCCCTGACTTTGAGAAAAATATATGATGTTTGGCTCATAGTTTCTTGAACCCTCAAGTCTATGTATAAATAAGTGATGTTACTATTGTGTTTAATGTGATTATATATTGGAATTTTAATATCCAAAAGGTCTAACCTTTTATTTCACATGTTATAATTTTTTTTTTACCTTTGTGATAATAAAGTGATAACAAAGGACTTATTATACTAGGAAGATATATTGTGCTCAACTTTTTACGGAGTTGTCTACTGGCGTAACATAATACTTCGGACTACAATTTTTTGTTGGAATCTGGTTTTAAAAAAATTAAAATTAGATAGTTTGAGTGTTTGAATTGCATTTTTGATGATGGAAATAGATTCAGCACCATCAAAAACCTTTATAGCACCCAAAATACTAAAGTTTAACGATTGTAACCCATATTTTCAAAAATCTTTGCCATAATTTTTCATAATCTTACAGAAATTCCTAAATTATTCTATGAATTTTTTAAACTACGACTTTATTTAATATTTTAATGTAAAAAACCCACAAAATAAACAAATCATGGAGAGGATGATCCAGAACGACTCACAATTGCATCAAAGAGAATCACGGTCGTCATGACTGGCTATCAACGTCAATTCAATTAACCGTCAAAACAAAGTTATTGGAGCATAGAGTCAAAGTTAACAAAGAAAAATATCATAGAGTCAAAGTTGAAATCACTACAACAAATAATCATTCAAAATGGGATAAGGGAGGAAACCAAACAAATAGAAATGGAACTCCAGAGAGATTGGGAGGTTCGGGTAACTCAGGAAGAAACTCTTTGGTGACAGAAATCAAGGATCCAATGGCTCAAATATGGGGAGAGAAATACATCCTTCTTCCATAAATCTATGATCCAACACAAGAAAAATAACAGGATCCTCAACCTCAGGAATGACCAGGGGCAGATGCTTGATACTCATCAGCAAATAGAGGAAGAACTTCATCAGCATTTCATGAGCATCCTCACAAAAAGCAACCCGCAAAATGAAGATCATATCAGGAAAATCACCAATCATATCACGTCTATCTTAACTAAAGAACATAATCAGATGTTGTTAAAAAATATAACCATGGAGGAGTTGGAAGAAGCGGTTCAGTCAATGTCGAATGGAAAAGCCCCTGGGCCTGATGGTTTCACCATAGATTTCTACAAAGCTTGCTGGAACACTTTAAAGGACTCAGTGTATGATCTGGTGGAGGAATCTAGAATGAAGAAATCCATTTTCCCTCTCTCAATGCAACTTTCCTTGCTCTCATTCCTAAATCTGAAAGGGCAGACTCCCCTGATTAGTTTAGACCCATTTCTCTTTGCAATGTCATCTACAAGATCATATCCAAAGTTCTTGCCAATCGTATGAAACCTCTCCTGCCTCTCCTTATTTCAACAACCAAACAGGATATATGGAAGGCAGGAAAATCATGGATAGCATCATTCTCTCTCAAGAAATCATCCACACGCTCAAAGACCAAGGCAAACTAGGGATGCTAATCCAACTAGATATGTCCAAAGCCTTTGATAAGATCAACTGGAATTATATCAGATTTACGCTTGCAGCATTTGGGTTCAACAAAGAGATCATCATGTGGATCATGGCCCTTGTTTCTAGAGCCTTCTTCTCCATCCTCATTAATGGATCCCCCACCTCAATCATCAATCCTTCGAGAGGCATCAGACAAGGGGATCCTCTATCCCCTTTCCTCTTTATCATTTTGGTGGAGGGGCTGGGTCGATCCATTTCGGCCGCCTCCTCCAGCGTTCTAATCTCTGGCCTTCAGCTCTATCCCCAGCTCCCTCCCTCAACTCACCAGCAATTTGTATATGATATGCTCCTCATGGGTTGCCCTTCGGTTAAGGAAGCCCTTGCTTTCAAAAAAATCTTGGAAGACTTCTCCCTGGCCTCTGGACTGGATGTTAATCATGCTAAATCCAAAATATTCTTCCTCAACACCCCTGCGGCCATTCAAACTCATATTGCTTACGTCCTGGGTTTCCAGAAAAGCTTCTTCCCCTCAAAATACCTGGGTTTTCCCCTCACTGACAAACCTATGGCCTGTTCGAACTGGGAACCTCTTATTTCAAAGCTCAAGAAGAAAATCTCCAATTGGACTTTTAGGGCCCTTAATCTAGTAGGAAGATTAATCCTGGTTCGCTCTGTCCTTCAAGCCATGCCCCTTTACCTTTTCTTGGCCATTGCGGCTCCTCGTTCCATTTCAAGCCAGATCAGAACAATTCAACGGAACTTCCTTTGGAAAAGCAAAGCCATCAAAGGTAAATGGGCTTTAATTTTCTGGGATAAGGTTTGCACTCCCAAACATGAAGGAGGTCTTGGCCTTAGAGATCCTGATCTCCTGGGTAGGGCCATGGGTGCAAAAACTTGGTGGCATTGGATAAAAAATCCTTCCACCAACTAGGCTATGCTTTGGAAGGCAAAATATGCCTCCATGACCCCTTGGGCCTCTCTCATCAAGCTCTTGGGAAACCTTAAAGTTTCCCCCATGTGGAACAATGCATGGGAAAACAGATTGTTGATTCAAAAGCACAGCTCCTGGGAGATCGACAATGGTCAGCAAGCTTTATTTTGGGAGGATTCTTGAGATCAATGCCCTAGACTGGATAAAGAGATTTACAGGCTGGTAAAATAATATCTTGAAGAGAAAAACAATATAAGAGTAAAAGATTATTGGAAACCTACAGAAATTTCAGATTGGAGGGACTGGGATAACCTCAAAGACTCTCTTCGTATCCACCTCCATAAGCCTATAAACTCTCTAGCTAAGGAGCTCATCAACAGGAAAAATCAAAGAGAAGACAGTCCGGACATTCTTCGCTGGGGCTCCAATCCAGCAGGGAAATTCAACATCAAAGAAGCATACAACATCCTGCAAAATCCAACCTCTATTCAAGCGGATAACAGATGGAAAATACTTTGGAGTAGGAAGCATTGGCCAAAGATCACTCTCTTTCTATGGCTGGTCACGCACAGGAAAATTCTAACGTGGGACAATCTTCAAAAGAAATGTTTCAAAGGCCCCTCAATTTGTATTCTTTGCCTCTCTGACTCTGAAATGACCAAACACCTCCTCAACAGCTACCCTTATGCTTCCAACATTTGGTCTTGGTTCCTGTTGGTTTTCAAAACCTCCGAACGCTCATTTGACTCAAGTCACAGTACCCTGGAAAACTGGCACCTTGCCTTCTCTAGCCATCCTCTCATCAATCTGGCTTGGAACCTTCTCCCAGGCATCATTTGTTGGGCTCTCTGGAAGGAGCGAAATTCTCGAATATTCAGGAATTTGGCTTCCAAGGAAGAACATATTCATCACAATATCAAGCTCACTTTGAAAGAATCTACCTCCATTGCCAAGCTCCAAGATTCCCCTCACCCTCCATCCGCAGCTGACTGTAGAATCATTTCTCTCCTTAATCTTCCCACCCCCCTCATTGATTCTTCATCCTATTCAGACTCTATCAATCTCGATCCCCTGACAATCTGGCATCCTCCTGACCAACTTTTTTTCAAGCTCAGTTATGATGGTGTGTCCAAAAACAACCTTGGTATGGTAGGTTTTTGCGGTGTTTTTCGCAATTCTTAGGGCTCCATCTTGTGGATTTACTATGGAAATTTAGGGCATACTACCAACAATGTGGCTGAGCTCCAAGCGCTAGGCAAGGGTCTGGTCATTGCCAAGAAAAATAACTATTGGCCCCTTCAGGTCGAAGGAGATTCAAATGTTGCTACCCAAGCTTGCAGGAAATTGCAGCAGGGCCGAAGTGTGGCTAAAGTCTCAGACAGCTGGCGCCTCAATCAAATTCTTCAATGAATCAATGACAGCATCAAGGAGGCAAGAGGGCTCTCGTTTCACGCAGTTAGAAGAAAGGCCAACAATCTGGCCGACTACATTGCCAACCAAGTGGTAACAACCCAGGATCGACTCGTCTCCCATGAGTGGCATGCAATCGAATCACCCGAAGTTAAGAAGGACTGTATAATAATCAACAACAATGACCTGCACAAGGCAGGGGTCATGTTGCAGCTGCCCGATCCTCAAATTCATGATGATAGGGTACTCATTTAACATTCATTCGATTGATTCGAGAGGTGGCCAGTCCTTAATTAGATCACCATGGCACGCTCCCATGCTCAACCATTACTCCCCGCTTGACTACATTAAAGCTATCTGTGTGCGTCACAGTTTTTCACCCGCGGCTAGCCCGCCTTGGCTTGTGCCCATAAATTCTCCTCACCTAGCTTTTTTCCCTCACTTTGCTCTGTGGTTCTGTACCCCCTTCGATAAGTTTCGCTACTGCCTTTCGGCCTTCTGCTCCCATGCCCTGTTCTCCCTCAAGCCCTCTCGTAGCAATTTTTTTGGCTTCCCGACGCAGTGCCTATCGTTGGCTCACTTCCCCTCTTGGTTTAAGCATCCTACCATGGCCCCTTGACATAGTCATCCTCCTCCTCCTATTCGGCATAGCCACACAACCTAGTGGGAGAATCCCTCCCGTCACCCTGTCACCAGAGCGGAGACTCTGGCTCGAAATGCAGCTCGTCATTATAGGGACAATGCTCTGGAGCCTGCACGGTAGATTCTGAATGGTTTGGAAGCTAAAGCGGTGGCTCGTCAACAGGCCACCCCAACCAAGAATGTCAACCATGAATTCCATTGGATTCCAGACGCAGTTTTAACCAGAAGCAGGGAGAATCTCTACACGCGTGCCATAGACCTCCATTGGCACACAAAAACTCTCCTTTCACTTGCGCTCCAGGAGTAGAGTAGGGTTAGAAGAAAACTGGATAAGAATATTCAAGCTCTTTCGGACAAATTTGAAACCTATGTTAAGACGGTTCATCATCTGAGATTTCTTGATAGCTCCTCCCCACATTACGAGCTGCTGAAAAGAAAATCGGTGCTTCATTAGAAATTTGATGATCCTAATCTAAGGGTAAAGGCCGAGGCCCCTTCCAAGGGCTCTCCTCAGGAGGCTAGACCATCTCAGCACTCCCTCTTTGACTTGGAGGAAGGTACTCCCGAAAGACCGATCAACATTGATGACTTTTTCAGCGACGAAGATGTGGTGTCGCCCCCCTCGGGCCCATAATTCTCCGTTTATCTCATGTTTTTGGCCTGCTCCTCAAATTTTTGTTTCATTGAGCCTGCGCGCTTACTGTTTTCATTTTGGCCATGTTTTCAGTCTCCCAACTCAATTTCTTTTCCCCTGTCTCCAGATCCCTGAGTGTGGGATTGATCTAGCGTTTTTTTGTTCTGCGAACAGTAGCCAAGGTGGCTTTAAAACATATTTTTTATTTCAAAATATATATATATATATATATATATATATATATATATATATATATATTTAGATTTTAAATTATTATATAACAATAAGAAGAAAAAAAAATATTATAAATAAAGATAAATTTTAAATCATAAAATCAATAAATAAAGATAAATTTCAAGTCTATTTTATAATTATTATTAAAAATATTCTATGGATATTTCTGTATAGTTTATTATAGCTCCAAAATTTATTTTATTTTTCTAATCTCTTGTTTTCCAATCTTTCTTTTTTTTTCTTTTAGTTCTCGTTTTGGGCATGCATTTATATAAGTTTCTATTTTGCTAAATCTTTATATTTTAATTTAGCTATATTTAACTTAAGCGATAATGTAGCTTGTTTACATCTTAATTTAGCACCATGCTCTCTAATAAATAAGCTTTATTAACAAAAAAATATTCTTAGAGGATAATGCAAAAAAACAATATTGATTTAGGGATTATGTGTGGTGATTAAAATGATATGATACATAGCATATTGAGACATGGAAAAGGGGCCCACCATATGAAAGTGACAGGGGTAAGGAATGGTAATGCAATGTTTTTTTTTTTTTTTTTTTTAAGCCTTGGAATAGAAACGAAATAAGCTTTGGAGCTTTTATTTAATATAATATTTGGTGGATTTGTGGTAGGTCCACGCTATATGGCCACCTAATATACAACCAACTTATGATATATATGTAAACCTTACAGCATTATGTGGGGCTTAATGTGGGCATTACCATGCATTAATTCACCATAACCCATGACATGGCATTATGCACGTGGGCTTAAATCTTTAACTACCCACCATTCTTATAACTTGGTGCACCCTAGCCGAAGACCTAAAACTAAAGTGACCAGGCTTCTCTCGATTCTCCAACCAAATTTGGTTCAACACATTTCATTATGTGCTTTATTTTTAATTTATTTCTCTATTTATAAGGAAATTGGTCGTTTCCAATTCATGGAACCTCATACCAATCACATAGTGGTGTCCCTCTTGTGTTGAGATGGTGTCCCTATTGTGTTGAGATACATTGATAGAGACCAAAATCACATAAAAAATGGTGTGGTATGGTGAGCAAAAAAGACAATTATAATTTATTCTCTTAATCTTGAAAGTATAGTTGATTTTTGGATTATGAAATTTTCTAAATTTGAAAGTTATAGTTGGTTTTGGATTATTAAATTTCAAGTATATGTTACAAGAATTTGAAGTTCTTCAAAAGGACTTCTCAAATAATTGAGTGGATATATATAATTTATCAGTGCATATCCAAGTACAAAGTTTCTTCATGAAAACTAGGCCACAACATTCCCTTATTGTGATTATTTTCATTTGAAAACTAAGACAAATGATCCTTGTACGAAAATTAAGAAAAGTGTGTCTCAGCTTTGGATTTCAACATAGAAACTTGATAAACAAGCACATGAGCGTGGTTATGTTTATAAATTTTTTGTTGCCTATATGTGGTACATTGGGCCAAATAAACAATACATCATATGTAGCCCTTGGCCCTATTAATAACCTCCTATAATGGCTTTTCGATTGGTGAACTAGTAAGAGGCAATTTCCCCATTTAATTCTACATTTAAAAAAACCAATAAACTTTTAAAAAATGTGTGCCTCCATGGTTTATGAAATTCATACAACTCTATCATTCATACAAAGTCATAATGGCATCTTTTTAAAGGCATTTGCAGTAGACATCTAGTGTTTTCCAAAGACTAGTTGCATCATTTACATACTTTGTTGAACAAAATAGGAAATTAAGCACTTTGGTGAGATTTTTTAATAGTTGTGTTTTTTCGCTTCTAGAGCTCAGGATTGAATCCCATTAGCTCTGTGATGATCAATGAGCCTATAAAAGGTTTCTTAGAAAGTCATGGCCTTCAAATATATCATTATGCATGTACACACAATTTGGTCTAAACTGGGTTCCATTATGTTTTAATACTTCTCGAAATTATATTATGTCAGTTACATGATGATACGTGACCTTAAAATCCCTATCCAAGACACTTTATGCACTTGGATTTCTCATTTGGATGGTAAGCATAATTTCACCCAAGATTGCCTTGACGAGCCAAAAATACATCATACTTCTAGAGATCAAATTGGAATTTGTTAGCTCTGTGGTGATTTTTCACTCTGATAATCATGTTGAATCCACTCTTGATCTATAAACTATCATGGATATTCCATTGAGTATTTTTTCACAACATATCTACCAAATTAAATAGAAATCTATACTATGAAGGTTAAATTCCTTTAGATTCCAAATTTGTTAATGCTTGTTGGGAGAAAATTTCGAATGAAGCTGTGTAGAGGATTTTATATCTTGTCCAATGTTTCGGGTGGACTCTCCACCCATCATGAGGGAATGAGAGTTTGAGTCATTCAAATTCTCAGTCCCTCATGATGGGTGGAGATTCCACCCGAAACATTGGACAATATATAAAATCCTCTACACAGTTTCATCCAAAAATTTCTCCCAATATGAATAATTTGAAAACATACATGCTCTCATTGTTAATGCTTGATTTATTATTTATGAATGTAACAAATAAAATGAAAAAAATAAATAACAATAAAATATAATCACACACCAACCACAATGAAAACAATATATGCTCTCGGAAACCTTTACAGGAGAAAACCTAGTTGAAAGGTGAGGTTTCTCTACTCTCTTTTATCTGGAATGGAAATAATGCAAGTACAAAGGAGAAGGCACTCTCTCTGGATTTAACTAAGACATATGGTCTGACAGGTTTCTAAGACACTAAACCATTTTTGTTATGCTCTCTCACTCTCACTCTCCATTGTTAATCTCTCTATGGAAAAATATACAATTGAAATAAGTAAAACCCTTTTTTCCTCCCAGTTGCCCAGTTATATCACAACTTGATAATCAAATGGGGTTAGGGTTGACCCCTTCAACTCGCAACTACAGTTACAACTTCGACCCTTCTAGAGTCTTCTTCATAGTTTTGATGTGGCTAGCCCTTTTTCCATGAGTAATGGGGGTTGACGTTGCATCCTCTCGAATTATTAACATGCCATCCTTTGGAATTTTGGTGGTCAATCACGATGAGTCAACTTTAGAGAGGCATAAATTTTTCACACGTTCTCATTGATATCTTTCTTGAATTATTGAAAATTTCATTGAGTGTAGAATAGTGTGATGAGTTCTAACACATAAGCAAGAGATATTTAATCCCAAAAAGCATCATTTAAGGCCTCAAAATGGCCTTGGAAGGTTTTAGACCACAATTCTCCAAATTGGGTCCCATTGACAAAATTTCTATTGTAAGTTGATTCCTCGAATTTTTCCACTATAAAAGCATCAATATGGATGAAAAATAATTTAATGACACTATTTATATCAAGTCCCTATATTTAAATATGTCATGTAGCCAATATGCAAAATTTTCCCCAAAGTGGGCCCTATAGCTAAAAGTCAGTTTTGGGAAATCAACCTTTTTCAATACAATAAAAAGTTGAACAAATGATAACTTAAATTTATAAATAAAGCAACATCACCTAACCTATACTATAAAAGGCCAAGGTTGTAGTTGAAGGTCTTATATTGCCTTTGATTTCAAGAGACATTGAAGAAAAGGAGGAAGTTGCATTGTACACAATGACTTTCACAGTGAGTAGAATACCTACACTACAATTCCTCAAGAAAAAAACCATGAAAGAAAAGTAGAGTAAAAACATGAATGAAACATAGAGAAAAAAATCAAACTAACACATTCACTAAATCAAATTTAAATGCAATCATTGAAGGTATAGAAAAAATCAACTTTAGTTACTTGTAATTAAAAAATAAAGTCTATAAGGTTGAGCATAAATATTTATTGACATCAAAATAGGAATTAGAATAGTCAGTTGAAATCCCTGGCAAATCAAATAGAGGAAAATCTAGGAAAATGAAGTTATTTTATGATAATCTATTAGAGAAGATAATAAAGCAACCATGGAGAAAGTTAAAATGATCGTGACGTATACTATATAATTGAAGATTATTTATTACTAGAAAAATTATAATCACAATCAAGAAAGATTGAGAACACTAACGGATGAAAGGGAAAGTAGAGAAATAAATATGAAGAAAAAACATAAAGAACAAAAGAGTCAAGGAAGCAAGTTAGAAACAAAAGACCGTAACAAGGAAAAGAAAAAGAAAACAGATTAGTTTGATTCTAGACAAAAGATGAGCCAAACTAACAAGAAACGTGACATTGAACCATTGAAATATGTACCAGCCTAGATCCATCTTAACTTCGGATCTATCAAGCGCCAAGAGGGATCAAATCTTTCGAGGTGCAAACCTCTTTTTTGAGTGCAAAACTTGAGGAAAGGTTTTCACCTCGAGAGATTTGATCCCTCTCAACGCTTGATAAATCCGGAGTTAAGATGGATCTAAGTTGGGTTCAGTGGTGTGCTTCGAAGGAAAATCTATCGAAGCTATGATTAATTTTATCAATAGTATGTAAATATATCAAATATTAGTATAATCATTTTAAATATGCTAAATATTTCTGAGATTAACTTGGTCATTTTAATTTTAAATTTTCTTAGTTACCTCAGTTTGTTGAGATGATAAATATTGTTAATAACTTTAATGATGAAAAATGATGAAATAATTTTTTTTAATGCAATGTGACAATAATAATGTTGAAAGATAGAAAATGTGAATAATAAGAATGTACTCATGTTACAAATAGTCTTCATTTTGATCAATATCAAACGATTCTCTTCTACTATTCTTATTGTCACCCTCATTAGTTTTGTCATCTTTTAATATCGATTACATGAAAAAGAAAATTTAAATCGTAAATCATTTAAATATTTAGCTCGAGCTGTTGTAGTAAACATGATACCTTGTCTCTCTTGCTCTCCAATATTAATATGTTAAATTACTATGACACAGAAATCAATGTGCATTGTCAATACCGTTTTGTGCTTACACTAAAATCAATGCATATTGTTAATCCACTCACTTTAAAATTAATGTACCATCATATATCCAGTTACACCAAATCAGAAATAAACATCTACATTAAAATCAATGCATTTAATGCAAGCAATCAAATAAGATTAGAAAACAACTTCTACACTGAAATCAATGCATTTAGTGCAAACAATCAAATAGGATTAGGAATCATCTACATTGAAATCAATGCATCTAGTGCAAGCAATAAAATATAATTATAACTCAACATCTACATTGAAATCAACCCATCCAGTGCAAGCAATCAAATAGTATTAGAAATCACCACATACGCTAAAATCAATGCATCTATTGCAAGTAATCAAATATCATTAGAAAAAAATATCTACACTAAAATCGATGAATCTAGTGAAAACAATCAAATAGGATTAGAATCACCATCTCCACTTAAATCAATCCATCTAGTGCAAGAAACATTCTTCCCTCTCTCCACCATCCATCCATATCTATATCCCCCTCCATCTCTGATTTTTTGTCTCTCTATCTCACCCCCCTAAACACACATGCTCTCGCACTCAATATCTATCAATATCTTTGTCACTCTCTCCCTCTCCCCATCTCTCTCTTCTTCCCTCTCTTCACCTTCCATCTATATCTCTATCTTCCCCTTCTTTTCCTCTTCCCCGCTAATATCTCTCTTTCCTCCTTCTGTCCTCTCTCCCTCTCTCTCCATCTTCCTTATCTCTCTCTCTCTCTCTCCCTCTCTATCTCTCTCCACCTTTATATCTCTATGCCTTTCTTCTTACCTCCCTCTCTCTTCCCCTCCAAGTCCATCTCTCTTTCCCTCCCTCTCTCTACTCTCTCACATTCTCTCTCTTCCTTCGGATCTTTCCCTTTCTCTCCCATCTCTCTCTCTCTCTCTCTCTCTCTCTCTCTTCACCCACCAACTATGTTACTATATCCCTCCCTCTCTCCTTATCTCTCATTCCCTCCCCCCTTATCTCCATCTCTCCTTCTTTGTCTCTTTATCTCACCCCCAAACATACACACTCTCTCTTTGTCTTTCCCTTGTCACTCCTTCTCTCTCTCCACTTCTCACTCTCTATATTTCTTATTTCCTACCTCTCTCCCCCTCCAAATCTATCTCTCTATCGATCCCTCTATCCTCCTCTCTCTTGTCCTTCCTCTCTCTCCCTTTCTCTCCTACCTCCCTCTCTCTTCCCTAATCTCTCTCTCTCTCTCTCTCTCTCTCTCCAATACTCTCTCTTCCCCCATAATTCTCCTCCTCTCTCTCAGGTCCCCTCTCTCATCCTTCCCCTCTCTCCCTTTCTCTCCTACCTCCCTCTCTCTTCCCCATCTCTCTCTCTCTCTCTCTCTCTCTCTCTCTCTCTCTCCCCCTCCCTCCAACTAAATTACTATATCCCTCCCTCTCTCCTTCTCTCCCCCCTTCTCTCCATACATCCTACTTTGTCTCTTTTCTCACCCCTAAACATACACACTCTCTCTCCATCTCTCCCTTGCCACTCACTCTCTCTCTCTCTACATATTTCTTCTTCCCTCCATCTCTCCCCCTCCAACTTATCTCTATCACTCCCTCTCTCAAGCCTCTCTTTGGTCCTTCCTATCTCTCCCTTTCTCTCTTACCTCCCTCTCTCTTCTACCATCTATCTCTCCCTTTATCTCTTACCCCCTTCTCTCTTTCATCATCTCTGTCTCCTCTAATCCTATCACTATCTCCTTCCCCCTCTCCTTCTCTCTCTCCCTCCTCCATATTTGTGTCTCCCTCTCTTGCTCTTCATTCCTCCTCTCCCCTTTCCTTTAGTTTATCTCCATCTCTCCCTTGTCAATCCCCCTATATCTCCACCTCAGTCACTCTATATCTTTGTTCTTCCCTCCCATATATATCTAGAGTTAATATATATCATGATACATTTATATATATTATAATATAATAAATCTAATATTGTATTACTGGAAAGTTATTAAATTTAATAATATTAATATTATAATATATTAATATGAGTATTAGATTTAATAATAATAATAATAGTAATAATCTTTAATATTATATTAGGGTTAATAATGTTTTTTTTTGCATGGTATTAATAATAATTTAGCCCATGGTATTTGGACCATAGGCTTCACCTAAATAAAATCTATTTTTTGAGTGTTCGTAAATATAAAGCAGATTATGGAGTAAATATGAAAAGAGGTTTTATTTACATACCATACCTCTCGTTTATTTATATTTTTATTTATTTACCATGCCAATTTTATTTACTATGGTATTTGGCCCATTGGCTTGTTATATAATTAGATTTTTATTTATAATCATATTTGATATATTTTTATTTATTTACCTTACCTCTTTATACCTCTTTTATATTTATTTATTTACCATACCTCTTTATACCTATTTTATATTTATTTATTTATCATACCTCTTTATACCTTTTTTGTACTTATTTATTTACCATACTTCTTTTATAAATATGGTATTTGGCCCATGGTATCAATATTAATTTGTCCCATAGGCTTCATCTAAATAAGACCTGAATTTTGAGTTTTTTTAAATATAAAAAGGTTTATAAAGTAAATATAAAAATAAGTTTTTATTTATTTACCATACATCTAGTTTACATATATATATATTTATTTACCATAGCGAGTAAGTATAAAAATAAGCTTTATTTATTTACCATATCTTGGTTTATTTAGATTTTTATTTATTTAAATTTTAAAATATTGCAATTTTGATGGGGAAATATTTATATCTTTAAAGATTTTAATTTATCCATACAACATGCTTTTTCTTTTTAAAGATTCATTTTACAAATATTTAATTTAAAAGATATTAAATATTTTGGATTTTGATTGTTTGTGTTGAATTAACTCTTTTCCTTTGATTTAGGAAATGGTATTGACTTTAGTACAGAGTAAAGATGTTTAAAATTTTACTTAATTTGGAAATTCAAGGTGGTATTTTTTTTTGTTAAAGGTAAATTTATGATCCATTCAAATTCAGGTATATAATAAATCAATTATTAAATGGGTGAGATAATTTACTATCCATTCAAATTATATAAATAATACATAGTTGTATTTAATAATTAATTTGAGCGCATTAATAAGTTAAAAAAGTTATATATAATCTAAATATTCAAGTTATATAAAATTAAATATTAGGTTAATGCTTTGGCTAACATTAGCAAAAATAAAATTTATTATTTTTTGAGGAGGTTACATACTTGACATCAGGGTCATACTAGGCTGTAGATTGCGCCTCTCGATGCAAAAATATCACTCCAATCCAAAATTAATTTATTTGACAAAAGAACGAATAGACACTAGGATAAAAGATACCTTATTTCATAGTACAAATTCCTTATAAAAATTGGAAAAAAAATTAATAACTAATATATTAACAATATTTGGCACAACTACATAACACTAAGGTGGTCATTGAACAAGTACTTGAATATTCGAAATACCTTGAGTATCATCTTAGTATCTTAATACCAATCCTCCACAATCCCTGCATAAAGACAAGTACAAAACACTTACAATAAGCATTGATTATCAATAATACAATGCTAGGTTCACCACTACTCTATGTTTTTTATTTTATTTTTTACTTTTGTTGAAATATTTTGACTATAAATTATTAAGTATTTATATTTTGATTTAATTACGTCACTTATTCATGATAGAGAAGGTTTTGAATTTGAGAGAGACATTAGACATATAGATATGTTTAGGTTAGTCTTTTATAAATAACATGGTTAGTTAAATTGATAACTACTTTATTCCATGTTGTCCAATATATAATGACACAAATTCCTATTGTGTAGGGTTAGATGTTTATGGAACTATGGTGATATAATAAAAGCTACATGGTGTTGTCTTTGTGTTTATGTTCTCCCAATATATACACATGTATTTGTATTCTATTATGTAGGTTCATATTTTTTTAAATTGTTGTAAAATTAAAATGTTAAATCGAAGTGCTTATGTAATCTATCAGATAAGAAAACTTCTAACATACCATATATTTAACTACGCTTAATGAACTTTATATTATTTTCTTGGTTAGTTAAATCTTCTTGTTAACACTCACTATATGCTTGCATTCAATGTGATCAAAGTTGATCAAGTCAATGCCAACTTCAGTGATAAACTTGTAACTAATTTATTTTTTCCAAGATGCATGAGGAGTTCGTTATCTCTCATCCTAAATTTGCAATTGTCTTATTAATAGTAGCCTTGTAAATTGAGCTATACAATATGTAAACATTTTAAACGTAATTCATTATGTTGTATATGTTTTAGCGATATCAAGCTCTACCAAAACCATCTTCATAGTTAAATCCATGACAATCCTCTTACATTACTTTGATTTGTGTCATTCTTTGTAATATCATTATTTTGTATCAATAAGAGATGTATAGCCAAACTAAACCTAGTGTTATGTAGCTATCTATATGGGTCATTCTCTCTCTATCATCTTATGTTCTTATTTTTCACATGTTAGTGTGACATACATAATTCGTTGAGTATCCTTTAACACACTAAACGCCTAGTCAAATACTTCAACACCATTCACATCACTTCCACTTGGTTGTATTGATGTGTATAGTAATGTGTCACTGTTAGTATGAATCTTAATTGCAAGTGTACGAAAAAATACCACTTTAGTTGTGCATAACAAACAGCCCTAACAGCAAAGATGGTTGCCAATATCTTCAGATCTGCAATTATGTGATCAAGATAAATGCTGCAAAAATCTAGATCTATGCATTAAAAGACATTAAGCAGTAAATAAAAATGAGATTTACTCCATGCATCCAATAGAAAAGACAAGAATATGTTGAATGAATTTTATATTAAGGGCACCTGGGAGGAAAACATAGAAGGATGTTACCAGTTCTCCTCATTGTGATGGGTTCTTGTAAGTCCTCAACACTTCACATCTAAAATTCCTCTTTCTTGATGGTGTAGAAAACCCATACAAAAATGCAACTCAAAGTTAGACCAAAAGTATAGATCGAGAGTGATCTTTAGGCAACAAAAGGTGATGAATGAATGGAAAAACCCTTCTATTTATAACAAAATATTGAGTTAGTCTAGATATTGGTCCATACTTAAAATATTATTAACCAAATTAAGATCCAACTTTTATGGAATATTTTATTATTTTTGTTCGAGGGAAAAAGAATTTGACTTGGGTCAAATCCCTTTATTTGTAAATAATAAATAAATAAATGTTTTATTTATTATTTTAAGGATGTGGTTGAGTAATAATCAAATAAATAATGATTTATTTAATTATTAATGGATGATTTAGTCAAATTTAACAAAGAATATTATTTAAATAAGATTTAAATAATTATTCCTAGAAAATAATAAGATAAATAATAATTTATCTAATTAATTTTCCTGTTTTGGGTTAAATATGACTAGGAATATTAATTAAATTGTTGTTTAACTAATTATTCCTTGAGTAAAATCAAACAAATGTGGATTTATTTAATATTTCCTCATGGGGTTTCCTGTTTAGACCATAAAAAACTTAATAAAGGTGTTTTACTAAGTTATTTTTCATAGTGAAAGAAATTTTACTTAGGGTAAAATTGGTCTTACATGGTGTACTTAGGTTCATCTAATAGTAACAAGTTAGATGACCAAAAAATGGTGTAACAAATTTCCCCCCAACGTGCGAGCATTGGGAGCTAATCGTATGACCAAAGTACGTTGTAAGAACTCAATCACTAGACACCGAAGGGGAAGTCAAAGAGAGAGAAATATAAGGTAGACCGAAGCACTAAAGGACTAGACCCTAAAAAGGCAAGACTTACAGGTGTGACAAGTCTCTTTTATGAGTGAGTACATGTGCTATAGGCAGCGGGGGAGGCATACCTATACCCGTCGAGACAAAGTACAAAGAATAGTGCGTCCAGTAAACAAGGGACTGAACAATATAGTACATGCTGGCATAAACATGAGCCAGGTAAAAACATGATAATGAATCCCACATACATACTGTGCCAGGGATAACAGCTAGGACCTATACAATAATATCTGAGTACATGAGATACAAATACAACACAAATGCCCCTGTAAACAGGAAAGGGCTCTGAAAATCTAACTGATACATGCAAACAAAAAGTCGTTGCAACCGGCTGAGGCCGACATCATCAAATATATGGAGCTGCATCAAAGGTTGTAATGAAGAGGTCATCTGGGCATGTGGGGGGCTACCTGTAGGGCCACCTCCTCATGATGGTTGAAAACATCTCACACACATCCGGGAATCACCGATATCAGTTGCTGCATCACTGAACCATCAAGTATACGGATCTCGATCATGTTGAAAGGAGTTGGAGCTGAGAAACAATCAAGTCAAAGGGAAATAAGGAGTCCCTTTGCCTGATCTGAGGCACCGAACAAGAGTGGAAGCTGGAACCAAGGTACACCACCCTATAGACCTGTCTTCTGGAATAAATGATCTGATGTTGACAGAAGGAGGTCCACCATAGGTGAGTCAATAAGGGATCCTTAACTAAGGCACGAGAGAAAATAGTAGATTGACTTACAGACTGACATGAGGGATGATGATGAAATGGGGGTACTGAGTAGCGGACGGAAAACTTCCCGTGTTAGAGCATAAAGGGCATAGATGACCTGGCAGCAACTGGCACAATATCAAAGGGATAGGGGACAGTAGGACTAAATGCCATGATGTGCAACAAGAGAGAGGAACCAAGCAATGAAGGATGGAGAACTATAGTGGGATAAAAAGTGACTCGGGATAGACTCCATGTATGTGATGATGACTCAACTTGGATGCTCTAAAAAAGGGTGACTCGATGATGCCGACACAGAAAAGGTCTGTTGAGATTGCAACAAGATGATGAGCTTAGTGGAAAGAAGTCGCCTTCGCTAAGTGGGCCCGCAGGCTATTTTTGGCGCAAAGTCTATTTTTAGACTATGTCTATTTTTAGACATATGGATCATGTTCTATGAGTTGCAGGATGCTATTTGTGGATGGTTGGTCGAGTCGGAGAAAATAGATGGACTTCTATTTTTAGACATACTGGGCAGAATCTATTTTTAGATTGCCAGTCTAAAAATAGATATGTCGAATATTATTAGCTCTTAATAATATTTGGACTCTAAACATTATCTTATCCTCTTGGAGCACTTCAATTAAGTGCACAAATGTGGCACATGCAGCTAACAGAAGGAATTATGCTATTCCTGAGGGTTTAGTGGAGCTATTTCATGGAGACTTCAGTTAGAACTTAGGTGACAGAGTTTGGTGGAGTTGATTGAGGAGTTAATGGAGTTGTGTTCAGTTTAACTCAGTTAAACATAGTTGAGCTAGTTGTATCTAGTCTAACTGATTGATACACTAGTGAGAGTGGTGTGAATTAATTTTTAATTAATTCACTAATTATAAACTCAGTAATCAACTAAAGAATACATCAGTTAACTTCAGTGCATGGACAGCTTCAGTGGAGACCAGTGAAGAGGTAGGTGAAAGCGCAGTGTGACTATCAGTTGTGACTATACTGGTGCATGAGTTTGCACCACACATTGATGGAGATGCCAATGAGGATTGTGCAATGCATACCAGAGGGATTCCAACTTGGATTGAGCCATTATTCATCTTGGATTGCGCAGTAGAGGCAGGCTAACAGGTGGAGCAAATTGGAGCATGTGTTTTGCTAGATCTGAGCTTGTGTAGTGTGTAACAATTGGAGATTGTACTGAGAGCTTGTGAGAAGTTTGTACAATGATTGTTACATGATCTCTATCATTATAATATACATATATTTGGGGGTTTTCAGCTTTAAGCTTTCCCATAAATACTGTGTTTATATGTGTGATTGTTTATGGTTTTAATGTGCGCATGCGATTGTTTATATTTCCACAATTAATGATCAATGGTAGAATAGGTTATGTATTATGCATGAAGCTCAAATAGTGTGTGATCAGGATAATCTTGGTGAATAATTTAATAGTTATTCAAATTTATACATGGTATCGGAGCGATATTGATCATTGGAGCTATTGCAAAACATTGAAGCGGTTGAGTTTTGTGCTGGTGGAATTGGAATTTGCAGCAGTGTTTTCTTGGTGTCGAAGTTGATATGTCTTTCAACAGATTGCGATTGGAGTCTGCCCTTGAGGGCAGATCGAATTATATTGCATGGAAGGACAGGGCGGAGGTGGTGCTGGATGAAAATGGGTTGAAAGAGTTCATAGATGTTGAAGTCCCAAAGCCTACTTCTAGCGATGTTGTTGTACTTGAGGCATGGCAAAAGAAGACAGCAAAGTGTCGAAGGATTTTGTTGGAGGGCATGAAGGATCACATAGTGTCCAGCCTGCATGGTAAGGCTTCTCCATTTTTTATGTGGAAAGCCTTGAAATATTTATTCCAAAGCAAGAGCGACCAGAGGAAGTTGGCGCTCAAGGATAAACTCATAAACACAAAGATGGAGAAAGGCGACAGTATGCCCAAGTACCTCATTAAGTTCATCCAATGCAGGGATGAGCTGGGAAGTGTGGGGGTGGCTGTTGATGATGAGGAATTGGTGAGCTTGGCTCTCCTTGGGCTTTCGAAGAGTTGGCACTCTTATCAGGACTCTGTCAATGGTCAGGAGAAATTGCCAGGATGGGAGCGACTTTGGTCGGATCTTGTGCAAGAGGAGATAAGGCAGAGTACCAGGGATGGATCTTCATTAAAGAACTCTGATGAAGAGAATTGTGCTTTGGCTGCCAAAGCAAAGAAGGGGAAAAGCAAGAAAGCTTCTCATTCCGGTGCAAAAGGAAAGAAGTAGGACATGTCCAAGGTGAAGTGCTTTCACTGTCACCAACACAGACATTATGCCACAAATTGTCCGCAGAAGAAGAAAAATAAGCAGGCTGCTGGATCTGCAGCTGGAGAGGCCTTAGCCTCGCAGTTTGAGCTGGATTTTTCGCTGATCGCATACTTGGTCTCAAGTGTGATGGGTTCAGTGTGGTTTCTGGATAGTGGTGCGTCTTTTCACATGACAGGAGATCGAGATTTGTTTACTGATCTGGATGAGAAAGATCTTGGAGTGCACATCAAGATGGGTGATGATGGTAGATACAGTGCAACCGGTATCGGTACCATTTCCTTTGAAATGGAGTCTGGTAAACCCTTCGTATTGAAGGAATTGATGCATGTTCCAGGATTGAAGAAGAATCTTATCTTTGTGGCGATGTTAGAAGACAAGGGATGTGATGTTGTCTTTAGCGAGGGAAAGGCTTTCCTGCATAGTAAGGCAACTGGAGAGACCCAGAGGATAGGGGTTCGAGTTAAGAACCTTTATCAATTGTAGGTAGATGGCTACGCAGGAATGGCAGGCAAGGCAGAAGGAGTGGTGAGCTGGGATGATGGCGAGTTGTGGCACCGGAGATTGGGCCACCTTCACCATGGAGCTTTGAAGATACTGCAGCAGATTTCTACTGGGCTTCCTAAAGGCACTCTTGCGCAGTCAGATTATTGCAAAGGGTGTACCTTGGGAAAATTTGTGAAAGCCACCTTTCACGAGAAGGATAGTCACGCCACGACGATCCTTGAGAGAATTCACACAGATGTGTGTGGACCTTTCTCATTAGCTTCGATAGCAAAGCACAAGTATTATGTGATATTTGTTGATGATTTTTCTCGTAAGTGCTGGATCTTATTCATGCAAAAGAAGAGCGAGACATACTCAAAGTTTTGTGAGTTCAAGGCGTTGGTTGAGAAAGAATCGGGGAAGCAGGTGAAGGTTCTTAGGAGCGACAATGGTGGTGAATTCATCTCTGGCGAATTCAAGGACTTTTGCAGCACAGAAGGAATTCGAAGAGAGCTCATAGCACCTCATAACCCACAGCAGAACGGGGTTGTTGAGCGGAAGAACAGAATGATCGTGGGTGTTGCACGGGCGATGTCGCATGATCAGGGCCTACCCATTCACTTGTGGGCGGAGGCATGCAATATTGCAGTATATGTGCAGAACCGTTGTCCTCACATGATACTTGGCATGAGTACACCCGAGGAGGCATTTTCTGGTAAGAAGCCTGATATTTCCCATTTGAGGATTTTTGGTTCACTTGTTTACATTCATGTGATGAAGGATGCCAGGAAGAAGCTAGATCCGACTACAGACGCTGGTTGAGAGAGAATCGGGGAAGCAGATGAAGGCTCTTAGGAGCGACAATGGTGGTGAATTCATCTCTGGCGAATTCAAGGACTTTTGCAGCGCAAAAGGAATTCGAAGAGAGCTCATAGCACCTCATAACCCACAGCAGAACGGGGTTGCTGAGCAGAAGAACAAAACGATCGTGGGTGCTGCACGGGCGATGTCGCATGATCAGGGCCTACCCATTCACTTGTGGGTGGAGGAATGCAATATTGCAGTATATGTGCAAAACTGTTGTCCTCACAGGATACTTGGCATGAGTACACCCGAGGAGGAATTTTCGGGTAAGAAGCCTGATATTTTCCATTTGAGGATTTTTGGTTCACCTGTTTACATTCATGTGATGAAGGATGCCAGGAAGAAGCTGGAGCCGACTATAGAGGTTGGGATATTTTTGGGGTACACTGATACGCCCCACAACTATTGTGTGTATTTTCCAGACAGTCGCAAGACTGTTGTGTGACGGGATATCAAATTTCAGGAGGAGAAAGCCATGAAGTGTTCACTTGATAGGGAGACACACTTGCATGCAGAGGAGGAGCTATTTGTTCCTAAGGATGAGTCTCAGGATGTCGATCAGCCACAAGATGAGGTTCATGGAGTGGAAGAGACCACTCATGCAGCGCCAACCATCAGAGGGCAGAAGCGCACTACAGAAGCTGAGCGACTGGCTCAATATGCAGAGAAGGTTGTAGGACCACCTACAGCACAGTGCAGACAGAGACAGTCACCTGACCGGTATACTAGATACATGGCTCTTGTGAGCAAGTGTATCGTGACGGAGCCATCCTCTTTCGAGGAAGATGTGGAGGACCCCGCATGGGTAGATGCCATGGTGGAAGAGTATGATTTGATTGTCAAAAACAGTGCATGGGAGATTGTCCCGAGACCGGAGGGGAAATCAGTGGTGGGTTCGAGATGGATCTACAAAGTGAAGCAGGAAGCTGACAGGAGTGTAGAGAAGTACAAGGCAAGATTTGTTGCCTGAGTCTTTTCACAGATAGAGGGGATCGATTATGAGGATACCTTTGCACCTGTCACAAGGTATTCTTCCATACGGATGATTCTTGCTCTCTCAGCGCAGATGGGGTGGCACATTCATCATATGGATTTGAAGACTGTGTTCCTCAACGGAGTCATTGACGAGGAGGTGTACATAGAGCAGCCCGAAGGTTTCGAGATCTTTAGCAGCGAGTTGCATGTGTGCAGGCTCAAGAGAGCGTTGTATGGGTTGAAACAAGCACCTCCTGCTTGGTACACACGATATACAGTTATTTCACTGGACTTGGATTCCCCAAGAGTGAGGTGGATCCGAACCTATACCAGATTTTGGTGGAGGGTAAGTTGTTGATCATTGTACTTTATGTAGATGATTTGATTTTGATAGGTGATGAGTTGTTGATCCTCTCATGCAAGGAGGATCTTGCAAAAGAGTTTGAGATGAAGGACTTGGGCCTCCTTCATTATTTCCTGGGATTGGAAATTTGGCAACGCAGTGGTGGACTGTTTGTTTCTAAGGGTAAGTATGCCCGGGAGATACTGGAGAAGTTCAAAATGCATGGCTGCAAGCCTGTTGATACTCCTCTTCCTGGTGGTTGGAGGAAGGAGGATGCTACTTCGGCGGAGGTATTGGATGCCACTGTTTATCGACAGTTGGTGGGGTCGCTTATGTATCTGGTCAATACACGACTCGATATATGCTATACAGTTAACCAACTTTCTAAGCTATGGTTAAGCCTACCAGCTCTTTTGAAGGTGGGGAAGCATGTATTGAGGATATCTCGGAAGGCACATCGGGATATGGATTGTGGTACACTCGGTCGGATGACGTGAAGGTTGTGTGGCTTCATGGATGCAGATTGGGCAAGGAGCCCAATGGATAGAAAGAGCACATCTGGAGGGATTTTCAGTATCGGGTCGACAGCAGTTTCTTGGTACAGCAGGAAGCAGAGATCCATGGCACTCAGTTTAGCAGAGGCCGAGTATATGGCAGTGATTTTCGCTGCATGCGAGGCTATATGGATGAGGAAGATCCTGGTCGGGTTGTTCGGTTCACACTTAGAGCCTACTATGATTTATTGTGATAATCAGAGTTGCATCAAACTCTTGGTTAATCCAGTATTTCATGATAGATCTAAACACATTGACATCTGGTATCATCATATCATAGATTGTGTGCAGTGGAGAATCATGTTACTTTCATACATTCGGGAGATCAGATGTTTGATATCTGTGAAAAGCGCATCTGAAAGAAAAATTCAGATACACGGGAGGTAGGATAGGGGTTGCGAGATAATCCATATCTGTGAGGAGAAAATGTTGAAAATTCACTAAGATGATGAGCTTAGTGAAAAGAGTCGCCTTCACTAAGTGGGCCCGCAAACTATTTTTGGCGCAAGTCTATTTTTAGACATGGTGATCATATTTCAGAAGTTGCAGGATGCTATTTGTGGATGGTTGATCAAGTTGGAAAAATAGATGAAATTCTATTTTTAGAATATTGGGCGAAGTCTATTTATAGATCGCCGATCTAAAAATAGATGCATGTCAATTATTATTAGCTCTTAATAATATTTGAATCAACATCCTTGTTGGTGTCTGATGATCGTGATTAAGTGCCTGAGATGTGCTTTGTGTTTGTGAAGAATTATCATTACATTTTATTAGACTATTTCATGGAGACTTCAATTAGAAACTCATGTGACAGAGTTTGGTGGAGTTGATTGAGGTAGTTGGTGGAGTTATGTTCAGTTTAACTCAGTTAGACACAGTTGAGATAGTTGTATCTAGTCTAACTGATTGATACACTAGTGAGAGTGGTGTGAATTAATTATTAATTAATTCACTAATTATTAACTCATTAATCAACTAAATAATACATCAGTTAACTACAGTGCATGGATAGTTTCAGTGGAGACCAGTGAAGAGGTAGGTGAAAAAGCAGTGTGACTATCAGTTGTGACTATCTTGTTTACAGGTTTACACCAGTCATTGATGGTGATGACCTGTAGGAATTCGTAAACGTTACATGCAGAGGATTAGACTTGGATTGAGCCATTATTCATCTTGGATTGCGCAGTAGAGGCAGGCTAACAGGTGGAGCAGATTGGAGCATGTTTTTTTCTAGATCTGAGCTTGTGTAGTGTGTAACAATTGGAGATTGTACTGAGAGCTTGTGAGTTTGTAAAATTATTGTTACATGATCTCTATCATTATAATATACAGATAGTTGGGGGTTTTCAGCTTTAAGCTTTCCCATAAATACTGTGTTTATATGTGTGATTGTTTATGGTTTTAATGTGCGCATGCGATTGTTTATATTTCCGCAGTTAATGATAAATGGTAGAAGAGGTTATGTATTATGCATGAAGCTCAAATAGTGTGTGATCAGGATAATATTGATGAATAATTTAATAGTTATTCAAATTTCTACAAGGTCCAATGGGGACCATAAAAACATGAGTACATGATGGTTACTCACAACGAAAATTGACATGAGCATGGACAAGTAGGAATGAAAAGTGGTGTCCCAAGTACAAGTGTTACAGGTGAAGAAATTCGATTTTGAGGAGTGGTGAAGTGACCCTTCTTGGATGAAATGTGTCCCAGTGAAGTATCAAATCACAAAATCATGAGCTGGCTACCTAAAGAAATAAAACATGCATTTCCAGAAGGAAATGCTAAGGGTAATATTTCTTAAGATAGAGTGCATTGCGAGGATTGGGAAGGTGATGGCCTTTAAAATCCTCTAAGAGATATGCCCCCTTACCTAAATCCTTACTGATGATGTAAGGTCCTAGCCATAATGAGTCAAAATTCCCATGATCGAGGACATCATGGGCCTAGTCATACACCAGGATAAGATCCCCTTCGTGAAAAGTACGATGGTGGACTTTTCAATCATATTGAGCTTTGGTGCGTTTCTTAGCCACCTCAATGGCTTGCAATGCAACACGACAGTCTTCGGAAGTGCACTCAAGCATGATAAGTATTTGTTCTAAAGGTTGGGTGTCAGGCATAAGTTCGACGACCAGATGAAGGGAAGGGATTTCACACTCGATCGGTAAGACTACCTCCTCTCCAAAAACAAGGTGGAAAGGAGTAAACCCAGTGGATATTTTAACAAAAGTTATATACGCCCACAAAGTAGGGAAGAGCATAAGGTGCCAATTGATTTTTTTCTTATCCACCATCCATTGAAGCACGGTTTTAAGGATTTTATTGACTGCTTCAACTTGGCCATTACCTTGGGGGTAATAGGAGGAGGAATATTGGTGCTCAAAGCCCAACAGTGAGGATAGCTCATGCCATATCTCATCTTCAAAATTTTGACCATGGTTATAGACCAATTGTTTCAAAACTCTGAATCAATTGATCACATGGTTAAAGAAAAAGAGGGTTGCGGTAGCTGCCGTGTTGTTAAATGTTGGCATGGCCTCAGCCCATTTGGTGAAATAGTCAACCACCACGATGATATACTTGTGGTTACCAGTAGATGATGGGAGACACTCCATAAAGTCTATTGCCCACTTACAAAAGGGACCAGCTGAGATGACAGGATGGAGGGGAGTTGGAGGGGCTCATGCCTTAGGGGAAAAATGTTGGCAATTGGAACAGTGTTTGACTACCTCAATGCAATCATCGAATAGAGAAGGCTAAAAGCACCCAGCGCGCATGATTTTCTAGGCAGTGGCCAAGCTAGAGAGGTGGCCACCACAAGCACTGCTATGATATTCATTGAGGACTTGCTCTGCTTCAACATGTGTGAGACAACGACGAAGGACAAAATATACACCGCAACGATAAAGGTCGTCACTGATAAGAATGTAGCGGGGGTCCTGTTGTCGGATACATCGTCGAGCATCATGGTCAAGATGGAGGGCGAACTTTTACGTTCACAAATAAGTAAGGACGTCACCATACCAAGGATCATCGGTAGTAATGGCAAACAAATGTTCATCGGGGAAATTATCATTAACTGGAGGATCCTACGTACCAGTAGGTAGTTCAGAAATGAGTTCAGCGAGGGCTAAACCTTTCTTACTTTTTGGTGTGACAAATTCAAGATTGAATTCTTGGAGGATAACGATCCAACGGGTGTACTTCCCATTGATGATTCAGCCACTCAATAGGAAGGCCATAGGGTTGGAATTAGTCATGACCTTGGTGGAATGCATGAGGATGTAATGATGAAGTTTCTGGACTGAGAACACGATAGCCAGTGCTAATTTCTCTTCATGTGAGTAGGATACAGGAGTTCCTACTAGGTTCTTACTGACATGATAGATAACATGCTCAATTCCATTTTCATCTTCCTGAATGAGGACTCCAGCGACCAAGTAGGTGGAAGCAGAGATATACAGGATGAAATCCCTATCAAAGTCAAGGGGAAGGATCAAGGGAGCAGACATGAGAGCATGTTTTAGGGCATAAAAATACTCTTGAGCATAGGCATCCCACGCAAAATGGATGTTAGAGTGGAGGAGTCTAAGGAACCCATGCACAGTGGTGGCATAGTCAGGTACGAAACAGCGAAGGAAATTAGCTTTGCCTTGGAGGCTTTGTAACTAGCGTAAAGTACAAGGGATAGGAAACTCAAGGATGGCTTGAACTTTCAATGGGTCAAGTGTGATACCATATTTAGACACAATGAAGCCTAGAAGACGGCTGGGAGGCACACAAAAGACACACTTTAGCGGGTTGAGGCGGATATTATACTTGCGACATTGAAGAAAGACGGTACGCAGATCATGGAGGTGATGTGCCTGATGTTTAGAATGTGTAGTGAGGTCATCTAAATAAGAAAGGATAATATGAGCCAGGTCATGGAAACAGTAAGACATAGCCCACTGAAAAGTGGCTCCAACATTTTCAAGGCCAAACGACATGACTCGATAGGAAAAGGTTCCCCATGGAATAACGGATGTGGTCTTAAGTTGATTAGCATGAAGGATAACAATTTGGTTGTACCCAGAGAAACGATCCATAAAGTATAGAACCTCGTGCCCCACACACTCATCAATGATTTGGTCACTGAATGGTGTGGGGAAGTTGTCTTTGGGACAAGCTTTGTTCAGATCGTGAAATTCAGTGCAGACATTGATGGTGCCTTGTTTCTTGAGAAAAGGAACCGAATTGGACACCCAAGTGGTGTATTCGATGGGATAGATAAATCCAGCCTGCTTGAGCTTATCGATTTCGGCTTTGACAACTTCTCTTCTAGAAGGATTAATGGGTATCAACTTCTGACGGATAGGATTGGCATTCGGCCATGTATCGATATGGTGTTCAATGATGGGAGGATCGAGTTCGGGAATTTCTGAATAGGACCAGGCAAAAACATCACAGAATTATTTGAATAGCTTGGTGTAAGCCTCAACCTCTTCCGGGGTGCAATGGGCACCCAAGGTGATATTTTATTCCACCCTTGGTTTGTCAAAAATGTCAATTTTAATGGTAGGAGAGATATTGGCCATATTTCCTTCTTTGAAAGCATCAGGTGCAGGGATGGGATTTATAAAGCAATTGAATTCATCGAGAATGAAGTCTTTAGTTCCCACAACATATTGGTCATGGGACTGTTGTGGGAGGAAGTACGCACGGTGGTGCATATCATCCCACAGAAAGTCAGGGTCGATCATGGCTTTCATGATGTCTTCATCTGAATGGAAAATGGGGTGACTGGAGGAAGAGAGACCACCTGACGCGGTAGAGCTACCTGACTCATCATCGTGTGAAGAAAGGCTCACATGTGCAACATCATGGGGGATGACAGAAGAGTAAGAAAATAAGGGATCTACCGATGTTGAGCCCAGGGTGATCGCTGAAGGGAGGTCAGGCAAAACATCAGGGGAAGTCTCCAAGGGGACTTCCACCGAGGGTCTCATGGATGATGATAGGTAGAAAATGGTGGCCAAAGGCTCTGTCATTTCGACATCGGGAGGGGGAATGTCAATGGGAGCAAGCAGATCCTCTGGTTCTGCCAGAGCAGAACTCGCAAAAAAGTGAGAGGTGAACTTGTCATGCATGGCCTAGAATTGGAGGAACGCTTCCAAAGAGGAACGATAATCTTCAAGGTGGGGATAGAGGTGAGTGTAATGGCCATGGAAATCACACAAAGCACAACGGTGATTGGTGCGTAAGGATTTGAGTTTCGAGACTGAATCGGGTATAGTGACGTAGCCTCGGGGATATCAGACTCCAGAAACATCTCATTGACCATGGAAATGAGGTGAGGAAACTCCGAACAAGTATGGGTGGCATGATCGATAACATCACACAAAGCACACTGGATAGTGCGTTTTGGTGGCCAAGGAGGGGCAAGGTTTTTCGGGGTGGCCTTGTCTTTGGTTGCCTCCTTTCAAGCTTTGCCATTTTTACCCAAAGCAGTCGCAACAGGAGGTGGTTCCTGTTGAGGTGGATGAGGCACTGGAGCAGCGAGAGAAGTCATGGGAACCAGTTGAACTGGGGTCAAAGCAAGAGAAGGTTTGGGTTGACCAGGCGGGGTAGAGGCTGGAGGATCAAGGTACTAGACGGGAATCCCAAGGGTCAGGTTAGGAAGAGAGAGGGTAGCCATGACAAGTATCGTGTACACTCCTTGGGGGGGAGCTAGGAACGGTATTTGACCGAAGGGGTAATGTCCAGGCAAGACGGCTCCAAGACGGTTAATGCCTGGAGGAATCATTCCAGGAGGGTAAAGAGGCTCATGGATACTAGCTGTAGGTGAAGAGCCAGGAGGAGGAGGTCCAGGAGGCTGAATCGAAGGGCTAGGAGTAGGCTGTGGAGGGCAAGGAGGTTGTTGACTAGCCGAAGCGGGTCGCTTGAGGGAAACCCGAGATGATTGCATCATGTAAACATTCGATGAGCTGGGATCAGAGACAGGAGGAGGAAGACTAGGGAATGTACCAAGCAATGAGGAGTCTTTGTAGACTCCAGGTGAGACACTGGTCAAAGGATCAATGGTTTGCTTATTAGCCACCGAAGAGATGATGGACTCAGGGGAGGTCTGAGACTTCAGTTCGTAATATGTCAATTGGTCAATGGTGACCATATTTCTGTTATGAGGGAAGGACATCTTGCGGTGAACCGCAAATGGGACAGTAGACATCGCATAGGTGTAGCTATGACCCAATAGAATGTTGTAATCTAAGGGGGCATCTATGACTTCTACGTCAACGCAAACAGTCTTGCTGGCGAGAGTAATAGGACAGTTGCAGAATAGGCCAATGGGCTGGGAGGCATGGCCATCCCACGCTCGGAGAGTGATCATGGAAGGAGCCAACTCAAGTGATCTGAGTTGCTTCCAAACCAAGGCAGACATCACACAGGTGGATGCCCCCTCATCAATGATGCATCGGGAAATGTTGGCATTCTGGATCTTGACTGGGATTTGGAAGGCGACAGAAGCAGGGAGAGGAGGATGTTCTGACCGGTCAACATCAAAGACAATCAATCGATCATTGGAAGGATCTACAGTGCCCATGGCAGATAGTAGAGCTTTTCGTTGTGAAGGGAATGATTGGAGGAGTTCCAGCATTGAAATGGCAGCAGGAGATTGTGCCAAATCATCTACTATGTTATACGAATGGGCAGCTTTGCTAGGAGCAGCATTTCGGCATAGTGGTCCCTTAAGGATCTTGGTATGAACCTCTGCTTTAGGATGAGGGATCTGCAAGTGACCATTAGGTATCGAAAGAGGCTCTATAGGGACCGAAGGAGGTGGCTCGAGGACAGATGTAGCTGGAGGCTTGTTGTATTGACAAGACTGAGTCTAAAGATTGATGTCTACGGTTATAGGTTGGTTAGAATTCATCATGATAATCTAGTAATCGGAGTTACCAGATTGAAGAGGTTGAGTGGTCACCTGACCTTCAAGTGGTTGGGTAGCCACAAATCCTTGCTGAGGGAAAGGATTATTAAACACAGCCGACTGACAAGGCGCAGCACTGGGAGGGATGGAAGGGGAGGCTTGCTATCCTCACAATGTTGCTTGAGACTCCCACATCTGCATCATCTGTGGTAAAAGAGGGCAATCATGTGTGTAATGACCATAAACACCACTACAATAACAAGGCTTGTTCGTGCGAACTGGCCTGTCCTACTTGGGATGAGTGCCCTATTGCTGGTTAGCAGTGTTAGGAACATTATTTTTCGGATTAGGTCCAGGATTACCGAGATCAGATTTATTTTGAGTGCCTTTCCTCTTCTTTTTGGAGGGAGGAGGATTATTCACACCCTGTTGTGCATACACCTACCCCTGAGGGGGCGGTGGCTACTATTGCGGGATTTGAGAAGGCAAGGGAGGAGGACGTGCTAATGCTGGAGGAGTTGGAGCACCAAGTTGTGGATACGAATAATAAGGAGGTTGGGTAATAGTATGGAAAAAAGGAGGTTGGGAAAAAGGAGGAGGCATGCTGTATCCTGGATACATGCTACCAGGAGGGGGAAAAATGCAGGAGGTGCTGGCCCCCCCTGAGGAAAACCATAGCCCATGGGAGGTTGAGCATATGGATGGAAGAGAGCTCCAATGATACCATTAGTGGCATGAGATGCCCCCGGTGCGTTGGCACCACCGGGTCTAGGAAGATTAGGTAGAACGATATAAACATAACCCGACTGAGCATAGATCAGGTCATATTTTAACGTAATTTGGAGAGCAGCTTCTTTGGTTTGAGGGAAATACAATGCGACATCTTTGTCGATAATAGGCAAGAGAGATCTAAGGAACCAGTCCATGTAGACACCGTCTTCGAAGATATGGGCTTGACATAAGCTCTTTCTTCTCCACCATTCCTGGACATGATCGAATAAGCGGGTCGCAGACGATTGACGGAAAGAAGTCAAAAGTTTGATACTAGTGTCATAACGAAGGGGAAGCTGGAAATAAGACAGAAAAGCCTGAGCAAGCATTGAAAATTTGTTATGATAGGATGGGGCCTGATCAACATACCACTTAGAAGCTTCGCCTGTAAGCGTACGTTGGAACAACCAAAGACGGACAGAGTCATCGGTAATGAAGTTAGACGAATACCACATGTGGAAAGATCTAACATGATTTGTAAGATATTCTCCAGCAAGGCCTTCAAACTTGGGGATGTCCGAAGGGATCTTGGTCAGCATAGCAGGCCAAATAGCGTCATGGTGTATAGGGTTATTAATCAACTAGTTAAAATCGGGAAGACTGAGGCCTACCATATAGGGGACAAAGGGAGCAGCCAAAGTAGTTCTTGTTGAGGTCCCACTAGAAGTATTCCCAGCATTAGGTCCAGGGCCACCACTAGCGTTATAAGGTCCTGAACCAGACATGGTGAAGGTGATAGGAGGAGAACTAGGGGCGGAACCAGAAGGAGAACCCAATGAACCAGAAGAGGAGTCAAAGTGCGAACTCGGTGGATGACTAACTCGAATCCTACATGGAGGAGTAAGTCTTCCTACCGAAAACTGATGATGAAGGCCAATAAGTCTCCGGGATAAACGCCTTGGTGGTGCAATGATGACGACACAAACACGGCACAAGGGGAAGAGAGTCCAACAAGGGCGGAGAGGTGCAGGATCAACTGATTACAATGTCGAAACAAGGGAAGAGAGGTGCAGGATCAATTGATTTCAATTTTAAAGTATTTTCTTGGCGGTTTTAACCAAGCTCTTCTTCACTTAGGGTGTGTGTGTAAGGGTGTGTAAATTTTTAATTTTTAAACCCAGACGTTTGTAGAGAAAAATAAAATGTGTGTTGTATAACTGTAAATAAACCTGCAGATAACAGTATATGAAACTGAAATAACAGTAAATAAACAGCTAATAATGCAATAATCTAAATCCAAGGAGGCGGGCTTCTCAATAAGCAGTCTGTAGGTGGGCAAAAAACTAGTCAAAAAACACTGAAATATCCAATATATCTAAGGTCAGGAGGGACAGGGATCTAAAGGTCAGATCTGCTAGAAATTGGTGCAGAAAAACAACAACAAATCAGAGGAAAGATTGTTGTGAATGAGGTGGAAAAAGGCTATATCCTGGAGGGAAGTGGAAGGGACCCTAGAGGAAAACCAAAAAAAAACTAAATGAGGTGATTTTGATGGATAAATAGTCAATCTGAAGCGGATATGAAGGTGAGGTAGTAGATCTGAAAAATGGTTGAACACTCTGAAAATTTCAGACAACCTGCAGCAGCTAAAACTCTTCCACAAATTGTAGAGGGTACTAAAGCTCTAGGGGGCTAGGTTCCCACTTAGATGAGTAAAATAAAACAAGTACAGGTCCAAAACAGGCGGAGACGGAGGTCATACAACCCTGAACAGAGGCCCAGAAAAACCCAGAAAACTTTTAGAAAAACTCCTGCAAAAAGTCTAGGTCGCAGTTTTTGACCTATTTCTTGCTGAGGTCGCAGTTTTTGGGCAGATATCTGCGTCCTGAAGCTCCAGGTCATAGGTTTAGGGCAAAAAATTGTGACCTGCACTTTCGGCTCTCTCAGGAGTAGGTTTTAGCAGAATGTGTCGTCTCAGCTGCGGCTAATGTCGATCACCTGCGTAATAGATCCGAAAACACACGGAAGTTAGAATTTTTAATGTTTTAGGGTTTTATAGGTTAAAAACAACATCGAGAAAAGAAAAACAAGAAGTTGAAGAGAAATCCTAAGGTTTGAAGCTACTAGATATGCAGGGATCGAAAAAACGACAGCGGCTGTAATCGGATCCCCAGTGGAGTCGCCAGTTGTTAGTATGAATCTTAATTGCAAGTGTAAGAAAAAAACCACTTTAGTTGTGCATAAAAAACAGCCCTAATAGCAAAGATGGCTGCCAATATCTTCATATCTGCAATTAGGTGATCAAGATAAATGCTGCAAAAATTTAGATCTATGCATCAAAAGACATTAAGCAGTGAATAAAAACGAGATTTACTCCATGCATCCAATAGACAAGACAAGAATATGTTGAATGAATTTTATATTAAGGGCACCTGGGAGGAAAACATAGAAGGATGTTACCAATTCTCCTCAATGAGATGGGTTCTTGTAAGTCCTCAACACTTCAGATCTAAAATTCCTCTCTCTTGATGGTGTAGAAAACCTAGACAAAAATGGAACTCAAAGGGAGCTCACAAGCAAAAGGATAGAAAAATATGACAATGATGGTGGATCAAAGTCAGACCAAAGTATAGTTCGAGATTGATCTTTAGGCAATGAATGAATGGAAAAACCTTTCTATTTATAACAAAATATCGAGTAAGTCTAGATATTGGTGCACAATTAAAATATTATTAACCAAATCAAGATCCAACTTTTATGGAATATTTTGTTATTTTTGTTGGAGGGAAAAATAATTTGACTTTGGTAAAATCCCTTTATTTGTAAATAATAAATAAATAAATGATTTATTTATTATTTTAAGGATGTGCTTGAGTAATAATCAAATAAATAATGATTTGTTTAATTATTAATGGATGATTTAGTCAATATATTTTATTATAGAGATTGGATGCTCTACGTCGTGCCCTAGTTGTCGTCGCTGAGCCGAACGCACAGTGGCTCTCGCACTTCTCCCATGGCTACCCCAAAGCCAGATCTGGGGCTGCCTTCACCTCTTGCAAATGCCGCAAATGCGAGTAATCAACAGCCAGATGAAGAATCGACAACATTTTCCTTTCTAATCGGATCTTTGGGAACTCAGCAAACCAGACCAGGAGCCACAAAATTTGTCAAAAAACTGGAATCCATACCAGAAATATCTCGGCCACCATCAGTGCCAAGAAAAGCTGCAATCTCTCTTGCGGAAAAAGGACTTGTGGGTCAATTCACTGGATTGTGGCCCTTGCCCAAAACAGTGTAGAAATGGGTGGAGAGGAACTGGATCCAATTTACCAAGGAAAAATAGCCATAATATTTTGTGGCAGGGGGTACTACACATTTCATTTCGAGACCAAAAGTGATCAAGATCTCATATTTCGAAGCAGGACTTACTTCATGGACACAAGAGGCTTGTATCTTAACCGATGGAACCCGGAATTTGATCTAGAACTGGATGTTCCCAATGCGGTACCAATATGGGTCAGACTACCGCATCTCCCTCTCCATTGTTGGAGCGATGATTCGGTACGTGCAATAGGAAATGGAGTGGGAAAATACATTGACAGAAGTGAACCAAAAGACAACATGCAAGCATGCGCAAGAATCTGTGTAGAGGTGGATCTAGGAAAGGGCCTCCCGGAAGCTGTCAAGATCAAAGTGGACAACTGGATCCACATTCAGCAGCTGGACTACGAGAAAATCCCATTTAAGTGCAAGGTATGTCATGAATACGGTCATTTCGCCAATAAATGTAGCAAAAGAGAAGAACCTAAAAAAAATGCAGAAGAAACGTCAGATCCAAAATGGGAACAAGTAAAAAAGAAGAAGACAGCCGAAAAATCCTCTAAAGGACCACTCCCCCCCCCTCCCCCCAACCGCCAGGATCCCCTCCCCCCTCTCAGACAACCTCCCTTTTGGGGACAAGCCCTTTTGACATCCTCTCATCTACCCTTATCCCTTCAAAGCCAATTTCCACCTCATCTCCCAAACCCTCTCTCCTTTCTTCCCCCATCCTTACCCCCCTATTTCCCCTCGCTAGGTGGACAATCCCTTACCTCAAAACCTGGATCGAATCTTAACTAGAAACCAAACCAAAGAAATTCCCCAAAACACCGAGAATACAAAGAAAGTTGGAAGCAAAACAAATAAAGAACTTAGGGATTAAGAAGCAGCCAAAGATATCTCTCTAGGAACACAATAGAGATTGGAGAATTTTCTAGAAAAAGGAACAAAAAATAAAGAAAAAGTACAGAAAGCACACAAAGGGAAGGGTCCTGCAACCACCCATAAGAGTAAATAATGATAGTTGTCCCTTAGAATTGTAAAGGGCTGGATCACCCCTCAAAAATAAACTTTTTGAAAGACCTGGTCAAAAGTGAAAAACCTGACATCCTCTTAATTCAAGAGACAAAACTTAGCAGTCAAGAAATGGATATGATTATAGAAACATCTAGGATTTATGAAGGAAAAGCAATTTCGCCCAATGGAGCTTCAGGAGGGATAAGTACCATATGGAAAAAAGGGAAATGGAAACTACAACAACACATAAAAAAAAAACACTGGATAAATACTAAGCTGGAGAATATTGAAATAGGCGGGAAAGACAGCATCTACAACATATACTCCCCTAACCACTACAAGGACAAAGAAAACTATTGGAAAACTTTAAAAGAAAGCATTAGGGAGGATAGTGAAGATAACCTCATAGTTGGAGGAGATCTAAATCTAATACTAAAAGCTGAAGAAAAAAAGAGGATGGAACTTCCTGTCAGATCCAAGCAGAGAAACTCTAGAAGAAATAATGGATCAAAGTAACCTTATTGACATCCCACCCAAAAATGGGAAATATACCTAGGACAATAGAAGAATAGGCAAGGAAAAAATCAAGGAAAGGCTAGATCGGATCCTCATCCGAGATAAGATGATAATCAACTATAGCAGAGCAACCTCCAGAATCATTCCATCAACAGCATCTGATCTTAAACCTATACTTATGGAGCTTGGCATGGCCAAAAATTACGGACCGCTGCCTTTTAGATATAATCAACTATGGGGCAGCAATGAAGAAGCACAAAAAGAAGTGGAAAATGTATGGAAAACAAACATCTGTGGCTCCCCCACTTACATATGGGAAACAAAAATAAAAGCAACAAAAGTAAGACTAAAGGACTGGGCAAGAAACAGATATAATGAACCATACAAAGAGAAAGAAGAACTAAAAAAAGAGCTAAAACAAATACAAGAGGAACTGGAGAGCTATAACAGTACCATAGAGAAGCAAGAAAAAGAAAAATAAGTGCAATGGAAAATATATAGAAACAACAGACAAGAAGAAGAAACTTGGAGGCTCAAGTCCAAACAGATATGGATGCAAGCTTGAGACAAAACCACCTCCTTTTTCCACAACTCAGCAAAAACAAGAATGATCAAGAACAATATTGAAAAAATCACAGGAGGGGAGGGACAAGAGGTAATAGGACAAGAATAAATAAAAAATGAAGCCTTCAACCATTTCAAAAAACTCCTCACAACTCCAGATAACCAGGAAAATCTTGAAGAGTTTCTGAGACACATCCCAAGAATTATTGACAACAGTAGCAATATCTTTCTTACTAAGGAAGTAACAGAAGAAGAAGTAAAAGTAGCAGTCTAGGCTCTACAACCGGACAAGGCTCCGGGACTGGATGGCTTTCACATAGCTTTCTACAGAACTTTTTGGCACTTTATAAAAAAGGATCTACTAAAAATGATAAGATATGTAATGAGAAAAAGGAAGATACGAGGGTACACCAACTCAACCTTTCTGGTTTTAATACCCAAAGATCCCCGGCCAACTACTCTCAACCGCTTTAGGCCTATATCTCTTTGCAATAATTCTTACAAGATCATCTCCAAAATAATAGTAGGCAAATTGAAACCCCTTCTCCCTTCCCTAATCACTGAAAACCAAGGAGGATTTGTTCCCAATAGGCAGATTGTGGACAATATCATCTTAGTTCAAGAAGCCATACACACCAGCCTCTCTAATAATGAAAAAGGATTCATCTTAAAAATGGATATGGCAAATGCTTTTCACAGAGTTAATCTTTCCTTTTTGGCATATGTGCTAAAAACCTTCAGTTTTTCTGAGGAATTTGTGGAAATAATACAGGCCTGTACAGTGGGCCCCTGGATAGCCTCGCTTATAAATGGCAGGCCAAGAAATTTCTTCCAAATTTCAAGAGGATTAAGACAAGGATGCCCCCTGTCTCCTTTTCTCTATATCATTATGGCATAATCTCTCAGTATAAATTTGGAATGCTGCAAAAGAAAGTCTACTCTGACAGGTCTCTCTATAAGCAGAGGAACCAAAAGAATAAATCATTCCATGTTTGCTGATGACACTCTTCTACTGGGTGGAGCATCTTGCATAGTGGCAAGAAGATTCAAAGCCATATTAGACAGTTTCATGGAGGTCTCTGGAGGCATGGTCAACAATGGCAAAAGCTGTTTATACAGCTGGAATACTCCTATAAGAACCCTGTAGAAAATGTCGCAAATTCTGAATATACCTTTCCAAAATAGCTAGGACCATTTTCAATACCTGGGGCTACCAATTAGTAAGAAAAACATGAAGAATGAAATATGGAGTAAATTTGTAGAAAAAATGAAAGTGAAGATCCAGGCTTGGGGGATGCTTTGGTTGAACCAAGCTGGCAGAATCACGCTCATAAAATTCATACTGGCAGCTCTGCCTTTATACCAATTTTCTCTTATTACGGCCCCTGCAAGCATCCATAAACAAATAGAATTAATACTCAGAAAATTTCTCTGGCAGGGAGGGAAAAGGGAAAAGAAAAAAATTAGTATGATAAATTGGAAACAAGTAATAGCATCATATAAAAATGGGGGTCTTGCCATAAAACTCCCAGGACTAATGAACACAGCTCCTGGGAGTAAAATAACTTGGAGATTCATAACAGGAGAAAAGGCATGGTGGAAATACGCCCTTGAAGAAAAATACCTCAATGGACCCAGAACTTCGATTCTGGATAAGAACCCTCCAACAAGGCCATGTACCCAGATATGGAAAGCAATCACTAATGCAACTTAGCTTATCAAAGACTACACCACTAAGAGGCCGAGAAATGGGGAGCGGACAAACATCTGGAAAGACAGCATAATGGGACACCTACCACTGGGGAATAATCCAGGAATAAAAGAATTAAAAGAATGGATGACAAAGGAAGGTCTTCACAAGCTGAATGACATCTCTAGTTGGGAGACGGATGGAGGTTGGAATCAATGGGCCAAACCCAACCTTCCATGTGATCTGAAAGGACAATGGAATCAATTGATAAAGCTACTAGCAGGAGTAGCCCCGTTAGAAAAAAATAAGAATGACATCTACATATGGGAACCAACAGGAGGAGATTACACTATTAGAACAGGGTACCAAAAACTTCATGAGAATCAAAATCAACAAGAATGGCAATACTGGAGATCAGCATGGAAGATTGCATCCCTACCCAAAATCAAAATCTTTTTGTGGACTTTACTTCATAACAAAACTCTAACTGCAGAGAATCTAAAGAAAAGAGGAATAAATGGGTTGTCTCAATGTCCATTATGCAGGAAGGAAGAGGAAACAATCCAACACTTACTACTGGAATGCTCCTTTTCAAGAAAATGCTGGGAGACAATGATAATACCCATAGCAGCAAACATAAAATATAACCTCCCAATAAATCATTTCATCAACAGATGGAAGAGTAGCTATCCATATTCCCTTAAAAATAAACAAACAGTGCAAAGATTCTAGAACTGCCTTCCCTCATTCCTTTGGTGGCAACTATGGCTAGCAAGAAATGGAGTAACTTTCAAAGATAAAGTTCCTACAATAAGCATAGTTACTACAAAATCTTGGGGACTAATGGTGGAATTATTCACATCAAAAGGGGTTAAGGGTATCAATCTAAGCCAACTACAAGAAGAAGAAAGAAGCTGGATAAGTTTTGCAGCAAGCAATATCAAACAGGCCCCTCAAATGGGAAATACAAAGAGGCATCAGAACTAAAAAATAAGGAAAAACAAAGAAGAATTTCAAACCTGGGTAAAGACTCTAAACAAAGCATGTATTTTTTTTATGGAGCATTAAAAAAGAACCCAGGTAAAGCAGGTACTGGTGGAATAATAATTCTACAAAAAAAAACAACACAGCTACCTTACAATTGTGGACTAGGCCAAATGATGAACAATAAAGCAGAGGCCTATGGGCTTCTGCTAGGACTCAAAATTCTCATGAAAAAATAAAATCAAAGAAGCTATAATCTTTGGGGATTCGGCTATCATCATCAAAGCAATGGTAAATAACTCTCTCCCAAAAAATGCAGGCTTAAATCAAATTTAAGCAAAGCCCAAAAAATATCAAGGGATATTGGCAACATAGAGTATTTTCACATTCTGAGGAAAAACAATAAACTGGAAGATGAGCAAGAAAATAAAGGAGTTCAAAAAAATGATGGACAAGCACAAATTGGTGAAATTACAACCCAAATCCCTATCCCCTAATTTATCCTCTCTCACTCATGATGGACAATAGTCAAATCAGCGCTTTTCAGAAATCTAATGATAACACCAATATCCCTCCTGAAACTTCAACCAAGCAATCTGTCAACCCTGTAATGATTCCCAACTCCAACAATATTCCTAAAATCCCTGCTATCAGTACTTCTAAATCTTTTGGAATCTGGATTCACGTGAACCATCAGCCCCCTTCCTTCCTACTATGCCTCAATAAATTCCAAATCACCCAGCCAGCGTTTTACCTATCCATCTTCATTTTGCCCAAGTGCCTCATCCCTTTTGTTGTGTTTTACCTTATCCATTCTCAGCCTTTTCTAAGCCTCTATTGGCCCAGGCACACACTCAGCCTCATCCTTATCTCTCCAGGCCAATGCATCCTTGCCTTTCTCCTTGTTTCTATCTCCATCACCTTGCTATCACACCTCCAGGCCCCCCTGCTTTGCTCCTACGTGAGCTAGAGTCAAACTTCAACGTTGGAAGCAAAGGGCCTCATTCGTTGGCAGCAGAATTACCTCTTATTAGATTTGCAATACAAACCCCCCTGCTTTGCTCCTGTGTGAGCTGGATTTACCCTTCGGCATTGGCAGCAAAGCCTCTTTCATTGGAAGCAGTGTTTTCTCTAAAAAGAATTGCAGGTAGCAAAGCAGCAGCGCATAAGAGAGCATCATCAACGGAATAAGGAGTAAATACAAATAGCAGCATCAACAACAAAAAGACACAAATGGATCCTACAAAGAACAAATCACATCCTTGTGCATTTTGCAAATCCCACCAAATAGTGATAAAAAATCTCAAGAATCAGATCCAACAAGATAAAGAAAAATCCAAAGCAAAGATGGCCCAAATGAAATCACAATGGAATACATGCAGTGAAGAAATAAGCACATTAAGGTACAATTGCAACCATATGCAGGAATCACTGAACATCATCAAAGAAGCAATGAGTAAAAAGTCTTAGCAAGGATCTACATCAATGGATCAGGGAAGAAGATATCGTGGAAGTGAGAATACTGTCAACAAATAGCTCATCAAATCTCTGGACACCCATGGATCTAGCTCTTAATTCTAGTAGTAAATATAGTTTATTATGAAAGTCAAGTGTATTTTTATTTTATTCCAGTTTTTCAAATAGTATAGTTCCAATGTAACTGCCTCCAGCTATAAAAGAAGGACAGAAAAATGGAAATCAAGTAGCATATCTCAAGAGTTAGCCCCCAAGCAGACATCCCTCTGCATTAGACTTGGGGAATTTTGTAATGGAGAACACTTCTCCTCATGAAATATAATACAACCGATATTGTTCGAAAAAAAGAGAGGATGATTTAGTCAAATTTAACAAATAATATTATTTAAATAAGGTTTAAATAATTATTCCTAGAAAATAATAAGATAAATAATAATTTATCTAATTAATTTTCCTGTTTTGGGTTAAATATGACCACAAAAATTAGTTAAACTATTGTTTAACTAATTATTCCTTGAGGAAAATCAAACAAATGTGGATTTATTTAATATTTCATCATGGGATTTCTTGTTTAGACCATAAACAACTTAATAAAGGTGTTTTAATAAGCTATTTTTCATAGTGAAAGCAATTTTACTTAAGGTAAAATTGGTCTTACATGGTGTACTTAGGTCCATCTAATAGTAACAAGTTAGATGACCAAAAAATGGTGTAACAATCACCCTATCAAAACCTAATCAATTGTGGCCTTCATTGAAACATAAAGCATAAGTCAATCCCAAGGGTTAGCTCAATTAGTTGTGTCCTCGTTGTTAAAGCAACTTTGATATTGAGAGGTCACGGGTTCAATTCTCTCAACACCCTCAGGATTAGGCTCTATGGTTGAGTTGACATGAAGTGATTCCTTCGAGTGGATCTTCTTGGTACAAATATTCCATGGACATGGTGGCCATTGATCTTCGGGGCCATGAACCACATATAAATAATAATAATAATAAAATAAATAAAAATATACAAAACTCAAACTCTATTAAATGTAATCTAAACATCTCTTAAAATACCCAACCCCTACAAGTATAGACCACAAATTTATCCATATTTATTGAGAGTTGAAGCAATTTCCATCCATTGTGATTGATCCTACCTTGGATCCAAATCAATCATAAGATTTGGCATGCTATTTAAGTTACAATTTCAATCAATATTTGTTGTGAACCTACAAGAATGCGCAAATATGTTCAAGGTTGAACATCCTAGTTTGGGATAGATTTCATGGTGTAATCTACTTTGATACTTCCTCTATGATGTTCAACTAAGCCATTGGTGCATGAAATTTTTTTTGTGGTCATAAATTCATTGACCATGTCATTGGCTTAATTGGTATCATTTCATGTAGTCATTATCTCAACACTTCAACTGATAGAGCTTGTCACATTGTCTGCACTAAGTTGCATTGTTTAGTAACAAGAAAATGCACTTCACACCTTAATATCCATTTCCCACCAAGGTTTAATGTTCAAGGAAATCTTCATTGTCATGAGCTTAACTCATCAAGATACTTAACATTAATCTTCCCTTTAAACAAGGAATAAAAAAACTAAATTTGTGTGCCAATAAGTTGGGCTAAGGTTGAGAACAAGATGACATGTATGCTATATTATTATAGGAAGAGTGGTCGAATTGAATATCTTTGGTTGTGGTAGAATAAAGAACCAATTATGTTATGATAGAAATTATGTGATGGTAGTGATTATTGTGCATCAACAATGCATATGAAAAACTAAGTAATTAGGAAGAGGTGGAGGTTTAGACTCCAGTCATCAGGAGGCCTACTCGAACCAAGAAACAACCTGACATATATAGTCCACCTTTCAAATTTAAAGGGAATAAATTATTTAAAAGTACATGTGAGGATCAACCCTTGTTGCATATTTTTCATTAATGAACTTGGAATATTGATTATAAAATTTAAACAAACCAATACATCATAGAACAACACTAAGCCATTAAACAATAAATAATTAAAACTTGGAAGAATGAAAACACCAAACATTGCTTAATTGCACATATTATTACCATTACAACATATCAACAAGGATTTAATTAGCATTATGAAAGAAAAAAAATGACTACCTATGGTTATGAGTATATGATTTTTAACTACACAAAGAATACAATAAAATAGAACCAAATGCATGCAACTAGAAGATCAAATGTATAAATCTGAATGTTTGGAACCCCTTATAGGTATAAGGGACACACACATAAGGAGGTGGTACCTAGCAACCAGCCCTATGCATAATGCTCAAGAATTATCACTACCTCCATCCTTGGATATGCTTCAACTAAGACATATGTTGGCTTAATAAGTTGATTTTATCATTAGTGTAGAACTCGGTTTGACCTAGTCAAATTTTTGTCAAGCCTTTGAAATGTGGCATGCCACTTAAATGAACTAATGAATTGTCACATAGGTGGTAGCACATGACATATGCTAATCAATATGTTGCATTGGCACCATGTTAAATTGCTTCTTGACTTGGATTAATGGCATGTTGAAATTTTGACAATGGTTGTGCAAGGAGGGTTAAATGTTATAAGGAATAAGTGTGAGTTGCATGAAAACATCACACAATGAGTCTTGGGATTTTAACATCCTAAAAGTTCAAAGGGACTTAGCATAGGATATAAACTCATACTCCACAAATCAATAATGTTATGGATTAAGTTTTAAACAAGAATATACACTTAAGGGATGGATAATCTTACAAAAACTTCAAATATAGGGTTTTTATATGTGGTTTTAATATGTTTTAATGTGCATGGGATCTAGTAAAAAATAGGGTTTTGTAAGCCAATGATGAGGGCTTGCAAAATTTATAAAATAATTTATTGTTGATGTGTATAAATAGACAATCCTTACTCCTAAGAGAGTGGGGTGAGAGCCAAACTAGACTACAATGTAAATTAATAGAAAGTCTTATTGTATGCTACTAAAGCTTCCCTTCAACACAAATACATGTGTGTGAGCTTTATATGCATTTGTTAATTCTCTTACTTGGTATAATTATGCATATTTATTTTTCTTTTATAGTGTTGGTCACGAATGCTTTGTGATATCTCAATAAATTTAAATAATGGAACTTTGGGAGCTTCTCAAGTTGGAGGTGGAGGTGATTCACTCTGAAACTTGGGTCCTAATAATGGACAATTGTATCCACAAGGAGATGTTATTTTTTCTTATTAGAGTTGGATTATTAAATCATATTTCCTATAGTCTCTCTCACTTTCCAGACAATAATTAGATCAATGATATATAGGATAATTGTAACAAGTTCATTAGAACCAAATAAGACCCTAATATGTACATAAGAGATAAGTAACTAGTTTATGAACAAGACTTACAAGTTACAAGATTTCTTAGAGCTTTACATCATCTACTTAACATTTGTTGGATATGCCTAGTATCCATGTCTTGGAATTGTTTTCACAACGTAATTGCTTCTTTAAATGATCGATGGTACTTTTAGAAATTTCTTTGGATTCTCCATGGGAAATATGCAAATGTATTTGGTGGTCATTGGATGCACATTATTAGCTAGGCCTTGAGAATCAATTAATCAAGCATATTGCATTTGTTCATAGTCTCTTTGGATTTCACATTAAGAGTTGTCCCCACATTTCTTGTGTTTTACTAGTTAATACCTTGCATTATTTTAGTTGGCATTTGTATTTTGCAACTAAGGTTTTTTTCCTTCTTTATGCATAATGGTTCCACCTTTTTGTATTTTGATATACAAATTAAAAAATGTTCGATGGAACATGTTATCAAATAACAAAGCTAACAAATATGTTATGTTTTGGAGGTGATTCAATAATGTATCAAGTGGAAAAAATTCTAGGAATTACCCAAAAATGATTTTATTTAACGATAAACCAACCATGTTTTCCATCATCTAATTATGATGCAATTTGGCATTTTATTTATTTATTTTAAATATGACAAGGATTAACCCATGGTGAAATTATAAAGGTATAAATTTAGTTTGAAGAAGGTGGAAGGTTGAATTCTCGTTTCTTATGTTAAAGTGGGTTTGCAATATGTTACTCTATTAGTGGCACTATTTGCATTCTACCATCAGTGATCAAAATCCTCTTTTCATATCATTTTAGGAGTCCCACCCATAAAAATTTTATCATTCCATTAGGTCATGCAAAAATTTGGTCACTGACAAGGGTATTGAGATCATTACTACTCCTTTCACCTCCATGGTCAATGGACATCATCATGGTTAGGTCATTCAATGTTGAAAGATTCTCATAGTCATCATGGTCATCATTCATCTCATTCTTCCATGTTGTGTCCTCATTAGGTCATAGGGTCAAAATTATGAAAATTGGTCATTTCACCATCAAATTCATCTTTTGAAGTAGTAATAGTCAAATGTTTTCAACAATTTCAGGTTCCAAACTATCATTTCCAAGTAAGTGGTTTTGTGTTTACCATATTTGTCTCTCAATTGTGCTTGGAAAGCTCATTTCCCTTTCCTAGGGTTTTGAGGACATTTTTCTTGGTTTCATGACTTCCATGGTTAAATCATCAACAAGACTTGTATCCTGATGCTCTTACACATTCCCCTATCCTTAATATACCTTCCTAAACACTTCCCATCACTCCTATCACTCAAAATCATCATTTTTTCCACAAACCCTAGCCTATTGCTACAATTTGACACTATTCTAGGTTAGGGTTATGTTTTTCACTTTTGGGCCCCTTCCCCTCACTCATTTCTATAAATTACACTTCTCTTCACTCTCTAACATCTATTTGTATCCCCTAAATTTATCCAAGAATTTAGAGATCCCCTATGTTAAGTCCCTATATTAATAGTGTAGCCCTTATTATGTTAGTGTAACCCCCTTATTGTTATTATTGTACCCTTGTAACCCCCATTTTATTATTATTGTGCCCTTAAATTATTATTGTTAGGTCGGCTAGGATTACATTGTGGCCCACTAGGGTTACATTATGGCCCCATGGACTCCTATATATAGAAAGGAGGTTTTGTAAATTGTATCATCCAAGAATTGTTCATTCATGTAATGTATTGGAGGTTGCCCCCTCGAAGTGGCTCATTTCTAAGGTGTGAATATCTCTTTTCTTCTCTCTTTAGAGCTGGTTACACAACATTTGGTGTCGGAGCTTTGGGATTCTGGGGTTTTATTGCTCCAAACAGGTCATCGTGGCATTTGCGCTATAAATTTTTTTCTACGAAGTTTCAGAAGCTGAAATTTTTAGCGTGCTAAGCCGAAATCCTGAGGAAGATTTTCTAAAAATTTCAGAGCCTGGTTCGCAATATTTTTAAAGATATGATCTGTGGAAGTTAGGTATTTTTTCAGGCTCCTAAACAGGTCATCGTGGCATTTTCACTATAACTATTTTTTCTACAAAGGTTCAGAATCTGAAATTCATATGGTGTGAAGCTGAAATCCTGAGGAAATTTGTCAAAAAAATTCAGAGCTTGGTTCGCAATATTTTTGGAGATATGATCTGTGGAAGGTAGTGCTTTTTGAGGCTCCTGAATTGCATCTCAAAGAGGTGATCGTGGGAAAAGTTCAATAACTCTCTCTCTGGGCATCGGATTGAAGTGACGTAAAAATTGGTTGCAAGTACACAGACTGTAGTTTCTTGGCTATCAATTTCAGAGACAAAGGATGAAACAGTGACACGTGGCAAGTCGTACAAGTTCGTTCTACTGAACCAGTCCATAATTAGTTCATTGTGGGATATTGGACACAACATTTTCTTGGAGAATCCAAATCAGGTCAAACCTATGGCATTTGAAAGAAGCTTCAGAGGGCTACTGCAGGGCTGAATTTTAGATATCTCAGATTTTCAATTACAGAGATAATTCAATTTCAATATCGAGCTCCTCAAAGCAAGTAAAGGGTGTGTATATTTTTCCGAATTGCATAAGTCTTGTTTGAAGAATCAATCTGAATTGATTCCAAGGGCATATTTTATGATTTTTATCAGTATTGGGTTCTATAATGCCTCCAAAAATTAATTCCATACCCATTAATCCCTCAAAAATCTATACTATGACGCATGAAGAGGAAGAGTTGCAGTATGAGATATCAAAATTACGGTACCAAGTGCAACAAGTTTCAATCTTACGAAGAGCAATTGAAGATGAAATAGATGGTTTAAAAGTAGAAATGGAGGCTAAGTTGGATGGTTTGAAGGATCAAATAATAGGAAATATGGATGATAAAATAATGGAAGATCATATTGAGCATCAACAACAAGTTCTCCAACTCTCAAAGGATAACCCAACTTTGGTGCAGAATCTAATGAAACAACAGGAAGATCAACATCACATCGAAAGAAGTTATGAAGTAGTCATAGAAACAAGAACTCGACAAGTACGATCAATTTCAGAGTATCTCAGCAAGTGGAAGAACTTTCCTGTATAATATTTCACATGGGAGGATGAGAATTTTATACAGAAGCATCAAGAAATATTCAAGCGTTGAGGGCAACACTTGTTTGAAGGAGAGGGGCATGTTAAGTCCCTATATTAATAGTGTAGCCCTTATTATGTTAGTGTAACCCCCTTATTGTTATTATTGTACCCTTGTAACCCCCATTTTATTATTATTGTGCCCTTAAATTATTATTGTTAGGTCGGCTAGGATTACATTGTGCCCCACTAGGATTACATTATGGCCCCATGGACTCCTATATATAGAAAGGAGGTTTTGTAAATTGGATCATCCAAGAATTGTTCATTTATGTAATGTATTGGAGGTTGCCCCCTCGAAGTGGCTCATTTCTAAGGCGTTGATATCTCTTTTCTTCTATTTCTGGAGTTGGTTACACAACACCCTAACCCCTTCATTCATATAAATTTCCCAAATCCCCTGTTTTGCCTACACCAAACCCTAATTTCCTCTCCCACTAAGCTAGAGACATCTGAGAAGAGGAGGAATAATGGAGGTCATTTCAGAAATAATGAGGCCATTCCAACTCATAAACATCATGTCTCCATCATTTTTCAAGAAGTCATTCCAAGGGAAAAAATCATTTGCCACACATAGGGCTAGTTTTTATTCAAAGTGTGTTTCTGACCAAATAGAGATAAATTTGACAAAAGTGAGAGATTTTTTTGTCTATATTAGGTCAAGGAAGAAAAGCCTCCTCATGTTTTTACACAGGTGTCATGGTTTTTGAGAAATTCCAAAAATACAGTTGCTACAAGAGAGTTGTTTCACTTCTGGAGTGACGTTGGGAAAATCAAGTTTTCTCCTAGATGGAGTGTCCAAATGACTTTCTTGATGATTCAAATGATAACTAGGTAGAGAGAGATTTCCATGAAGATATCTTGAGCTCAATTTTTAGTTGATGAAAGCCTCCAAAAGTTGTCTGCAAAAGCACACTGCATTTTTTCACTGTCATTCTGCACTTTTTGACCAGTCTTGGGAGAAGCAACTTTTGTCAAGTCAAATAAAGTCCATTCTACAAACTAAATGCATATTTGGAAAGTAGACAGGATAATATTTCCAACGATATATCATGGGCCCAATTTGGACACCAGGAAGGCCTCCAAATTTTTCCTGCAATATGGAGGGTGTGTTTGCCAAATGGAGGGCATGTTTTCCAAAGGGAGGGTGTGTTTGTCAAAGGGAGGGCATGCCTAGGCACGCAGCGCCCTTGGCACTGCGCTCTTTTTTGAGCCATATTCTGAGCAAAATTTCACCACCATTTGATGTAAAATGGTCAATACATCTCATAAAACCACTTTGCAAGCCTTGGTTTGCAAAACAAGCAGGTGAAAATGTCAAAAAACCACCAAAAAATCATGTTTCTGCCTCATTTTTTACCCTAGCGCTGCGCAGTCTTGGGAGGATTTAATTTTGATAGAGAAAATGAGCTTCATTTTCAAAACTAAATGCATATTCAGAAACTATACTTGAAGGGCTTCCAACAAGCTATCTTGGAGCCAATTTGGACACCTACAACCAAGTCAAAATCAGCCTGCAAGATGGAGGGTGCATTTGATAGTTGTCTGATTTTTCTGAGTTTTTATGAAAATTTAACTTTTTTTCTTGGGGAATCATGTTTTTACCTCTGTAAATCAATGATTTAAATGTAAATATCATTTTTTTACTATTACCTATGGTAAATACATTAGTTTAAAACTCATGATGAGGTGTAATGAATCAATTTGTAAAAAGTTAGGGTTGAGTCACTTTGACCACCCTACACTCTAGGTTTCAATTCAGACTTTGGTGGATCAGCTCCTCCTCTCATGGATTCGACCCCTGAGGATGATATAATGCCTCTCATGGATTTGACCCCTGAGGATGATATAATGTATTTTTTGTGTCTATATCTTCCCTTTCTTCACTCTTAGCAAGGGTTCAAATCAGTTGGATGTTATTGTATTGATCAAGTAATCAGTTTGGCCTAAAACTAATGAAGAATTGCAGTTATTTCCTTGATATTCATGTGGTATGAATGTTTGGCTTTGTTTTTTCTCTGTGATCATTTGTATGAATGTTTTGTAAGCTCATAAACATTTCATGTCTATTATATGATAAATTTCAAGTTGATAGGCAGGATACATGTTTTTCATGCTCTGTTTTGGGAAATTTGTCATAATTTTTCCATTTTCTTCAGTTTAGGAAGAATACATTTCCTATGCTCTTCCTAGCTCCTCATTAGTCTTAAACCATCTCACCAAATTAACTTTAAGTGTTAATCCTTCTACCTACCTTGCCCCATCTAATGGGCTGCAATTCCATATCATTTGCCTTGACCTAGTCCCCTTGACCTAATCCTCATCCAGCAAGCCCAACCCAATCAAAAAAAAAAAACCCTTTTGCACTTCATAGCTAGTCTAAAACCTTTTCATCCAGCCCTCTTGGCTGTTATTTTTCTGGAGAGATCACTCTTAGACATGGTAGGGCTAGATACCAAGTTAAAAGTTTGGTATGTGGTTACCTCTGTTGGGATCTATTCTTTAGCCTTAGGGATCTGGCGGAGTGATAACATATTGGCGTCATTGTGAGGGAGGTGAAAGGACAAATATTCCATGGGAAAGACGGACAAATATCAGATCTGATTGTTAATGGTGAACATCAGTCAGATGCATATGAAGGTTGCATCATTCACCTAGTGACTCCAGTGTCGAAGAATCCAAAGGTGCGGAATTTTTATGGCGACTCCACTCTTCAAGAACCGGTAGTTTGAAGATATTCTTGGTGACTTCATTACTGTAAAAATGGATTTGATTGCTCGAAGATAAGCTCCTATGAATCGAGCTCATATTCTTGGTTTTCCGAACCATATTCCTCATATAGATTGTCAATTAGGACTGTCAAAGTTTAAGGGTCAAGACGGTGAAGATGATAATTTTCATTTGGTCAAATTTCATTTGCATATACACAGACTAAAGATTGAGTTTCCTAAAGATTGTCTCCTGAAGATGTTTATGGCTAACCTGGAGGAAAAAGTGAGATCATGGTATGAGAGTCTACCATCTGCTAGTTTATATTCTATAAAAGACTTTCATTCAGTCTTCTTTCAACATTATCAATGCTCTAATTCTTCCTTGTCGATGATTGATATCTGTTGTGAGATATTTGATAATTTCATTGAGTTTCTTGAAAATTTGTATGGGGATGAAGAGTGTCTAGATGATGAGATCATAGAAGCCCTATATGATTTTTCCTCCCAACAAGAATTAGTAGTTTCCTCCTTGGATGAAAAAAACCAGGACCAAGAAAAATAAATGCCTATTCCTGATCTTGAAAATGACAATCACCATGTCAATGTTAACTACTATAAAACTCAGTTTTATCCTTTGTCTGAAGATGAGATAGATCAGTTTCTGAACAATCATATTACAACCCAAGCTAATGCAGGTTTGCAGTGTTTACATAGTCAAGAATGTGTTAGTGAAAATTCTTCCATCATTGAAAATGAAAATATGAGTTTAAATGATGACAGTCATGAGATTGATGAAACTATACACAAAGTTGTTGAGAGTAAGCCAATTTGTGATGATTATTTCCTACAAGGAGATCAACTAACATAGATTGTTGTCTTTCATGAAGAGGATAGGGTTGTCATGTTTAACAATCTTGAAGAATTTTTTCTGTTCAAAGATGATTTAGAATATGAATTTGAGCAGTGTGAGCCTAAGAGAGATGGCGTGCAAGTGATAGAGTCAGAGTTTCTCGTGCTTCAAGAATTTGCAGCCAACACTCAGATAGCAGAAATTCATACTTCCCTATGCTCTCCTATGGATCAACAACCAAGTGTTCTTTCAGATCAAAATGAAGAGTGTACTTGTGTTTTTGTTGGATCTCAAGACAAGTTAACATTTCATGTTTTCGAAGATCCTTTTACTGATTTGCTACAGTGAGCAGGGAAGATGTATTTTCTTGTTTTCATGTTTAGAAGCACATGTTCAGTGGACACTTGGAGTGGCCTAGTTTTTGTTTTTTCTTCCTACTCAAGGAAAATGAGAGAAAAATTTCAGTAAGTAGCCATCTGTTGGATTGGTTACAATGGAAGGATCACTTCACATGATTGTACACATGTCTTCAGTAGGTAGGTGGTTTTCATCAGGATTTGAAGCCCTCAAGTCCTGGTGATATGTTTCCATCAATAAGTTTGTAAGTTTTTATTTCAGTAATTCAATATTGAGTCAATTTTCAGTCATTTGAGTTTGTCCTGATTCAGTCTATCTTATATGAGTTATCATTTTGCAGTCATGCTCGTTAGTTTGATCTTTTTTACTGTATTGGTCCAATGGATAAGGCACTGATATAAAAAATCCAGAGTTATGTGGTTCTTACACCTCTTTCAGAGCTATCATCCCCAATAATTCCAATGCTAGTGTCAGTATTTTCATCCTTCCATCAGTGATCAAAATCCTCTTTTCAATCATTTTAGGAGTCCCACTCAGAAATTTTTTATCATTCCATTAGGTCATGCAAAAATTTGGTCACTGACTAGGGTATTGAGATCATTACTACTCCTTTCACCTCCATGTTCAATGGAAATCATCATGGTCAGGTCATTCATTATTGAAAGAGTCCCATAGTCATCATGGTCATCATTCATCTCATTCTTCCATCGTGTGTCATCATTAGGTCATAGGGTCAAAATTATGAAAATTGTTCATTTCACTATCAAATTCATATCTTGAAGTAGTAATAGTCAAAGGTTTTTAACAATTTCAGGTTCCAAACTATCATTTCCAAGTAAGTGGTTTTGTGTTTACCATATTTTTCTCTTAGTTGTGCTTGGAAAGCTCATTTCCCTCTCCTAGGGTTTTGAGGACATTTTTCTTGGTTTCATAACTTCCATGGTTAAATCATGAACAATACTTCTATCCTGATGCTCTTACACCTTCCCCTATCTTTAATATACCTTCCTAAACACTTCCCATCACTCCTATCCCTCAAAATCATCATTTTTCCACAAACCCTAGCCTATTGCTACAATTTGACACTTTTATAGGTTAGGACTGTGTTTTTCCCTTTTGGACCCCTTCCCCTCATTAATTTCTAGAAATTACACTTCCCTTCACTCTCTAACATCTATCCCTATCTCCCTAAATTTCTCCAAGAATTTAGACAGCCCCTAACGCCTTCATTCCTATAAATTTCCCAAATCCCTTGTTTTGCTTACACCAAAACCTAATTTCCTCTCCCACTGAGCCATGGTTTGCTATGGAATCAGAGACATGTGAGTAGAGGAGGCATAAGGGAGGTTATTTAAGCAAATATGATGCCATTCACCCTCATAAACATCATGTCTCCATCATTTTTCAAGAATTCATTCCAAGGGACAAATCATTTGCCACGCATAGGGCCAATTTTTCTTCAAACTGTGTTTCTAAGAAAACACAGATGAATTTGATGAAAGTGAGAGATTTTTTTTTATATCATAGGTCATGGAAGAAAAACCTCAATTTTTTACACAGGTGTCATGGTTTTGGATAAATTTCAAAAATACAGTTGATACAGGAGAGTTGTTGCACTTCTAGAGAAACCTTGGGAAAATCAAGTTTTCTCCTAGATGTATTGTCCAAATGACTTGCTTGATGTGTCAAATGATAACTAGACAGAGATATATATCCAATGAGATATCTTTAGCTCAATTTGGAGTTGAGGAAGGCCTCCAAAAGTTTCCTTCAAAATCACACTGTAGTTTTGCACCCTCATTCTGCACTTTTTGACCAGTCCTGGGAGAATCAATTTTTCACATGTCAAATGAAGTCCATTATGTAAAATAAAGGCATATTTGGAAATTAGACAGGATAGGCTTTCCATGAGCTAAATTGGGCCCAATTTTGACACCAGGAAGGCCTCCAAAAGTGGCCTACAAGATGGAGGGTGTGTTTGCCAATTGGAGGGCATGTTTGCCAAAGGGAGGGCGCACAGCGGCCTTGGCGCTGCATACTTTTTTTATCCATCTTCTAAGAAAAATGTCACCGCCATTGGATGTAAAATGGTCAATACCTCTCATAAAACCACTTTTCAAGCCTTGGTTTTCAAAACAAGTAGGTGAAAGTGTCAAAAAACCACCAAAAAATCATGTTTCTGCCTCTTTTTTTGCCTTGGCACTGTGCGTTGAGAATTTTTGGGAGGATTAAATTTTCACAGGGAAAATGAGATTCATTTTCAAAAATAAATGGATATTCAGAAACTATACTTTAAGGGCTTTCCAACAAGCTACATTGGAGCCAATTTGGACACCTACAACCCAATCAAAAGCAGCCTGCAAGATGGAGGGTGTGTTTGACAAAGGGATGGCGCATTTGACAGTTGTATGATTTTTCTGAGTTTTTGTGCAAATTTGACTTTTTATCTTGGGAAATCATGTTTTTAACTCTATAAATCAATGATGTAAATGTAAATATCATGTTTTTACTATTACTTAGGGTAAATACATTAGGTTAAAACTCATGATGAGGTGTAATGAATCAGTTTGCCAAAAATTACAGTTGAGTCACTTTGACCACCCTACACTCTAGGTTGCAGTGCAGACTTTGGTGGATCAGCTCCTCCTCTCATGGATTCGACCCCTGAGGATGAGAAAATGTATTTTTGATGACTATATCTTCCCTTTCTTCACTCTTAGCAAGGGTTGGAATTAGTTGGATGCTATTGTATTGATCAAGTAATTAGTTTGGCCTAAAACTAATGAAGAATTGCAGCGATTTGCTTGGGATTCATGTGGTATGAATGTTTGGCATTGTTTTTTTATCTATGATCATTTGTATGAATGTTTTGTAAGCTCATAAACATTTCATGTCTATTATATGATAAATTTCAAGTTGATACGCAGAATACATGTTTTTCATGCTCTGTTTTGGGAAATTTGTCATAATTTGTCCATTTTCTTCAATTTAGGAAGAATACATCTCTATGCTCTTCCTAGCTCTTCAGTAGTCTTAAAAAATCTCACCAAATCACCTTTAAGTGCTAAGCCTTCTACCTACCTTGCCCCATTGAATGGAATGCAATTCCATCTCATTTTCCTTGACCTAGTCCCCTTGATCTAATCCTCGTCCAGCAAGCCCAATCCAATCAAAACAAAACAAACCCTTTCACATTTCATAGCTAGCCTAAAACCTTTTCATTTATTCCTCTTGACTGTGATTTTTCTAGAGAGATCCCTCTTCGACTTGGTAGGGCTAGATACCAAGTTAAAAGGTTGGTATGTGGTTACCTGTGTTGGGATCTCATCTTCAGCCTTAGGGATCTGGCGGAGTGATAACATACTCTATAATTGGACTTTGTAACTTCCTAATAATCAAAATAAAATAAAAATGTTACAAAAAAAATCTTTCTTATATTACAAAAATGAAGTTATAAATACGATCAATTCTTATAGTTTGGATTAACAACATGATAACTTGTCCATCTGTATCTCCCTAATCCAATTACTTTGTTAAGAGGCTAATTGTATAATAGTCTTGATCCATTAATTGGAGTGACTACCTATAATCCACATGCTACAATTTCAAGTATATGCAACTCCCTTTGAGAGTGGATGATGCTTATTAGAGCTTTGAGTTTGGAAAATTATAGAATTATCATTTCATGTGTTTTTTTCAACCTTCTATCATATCATACTCTTGGCATCTAATATATGTTAGTAAATACATGTTATTTTGTGTCTAGTAAAAGCCTTAGTGAAAATTCCATGTAATAAAAGTTAAATATAATAACTACAGTTGATGGGACACTTATTCCAAGCTAAATTTTGGGCAAAACATCCTAGTGGGTGTTCATTTGGTTTATTATGGCTAAGGATATTGGAAAAGGAAAAGGCAAAGTATTTGGAAAGGAAAAGTGGCATATTTGGCACATTTATTTATGAAAAAAATTGAAATTAGGAGAAAAGGGAGATTAAAGGTCACAGGTTGCATGTGAGGAGGAAAATAATGGAAAATGAAGAAAATAGAGGCCTCATCTATAAACAGGCTTCTGAATTTTTTTCCATTAAAGCTCAAAGTAGACATAAAGGAGAGATTCTAGGGGAAATTCCACCTCATTAACTCCCAAAGGCAGCCAAGGGATCCTCGATATTCCCTCCAACAGCTCGAAATTGAAGGCATCCAAGCAAACTCAAGATCAAGTCCACCAAAGCTACACTTCACTTGCAGTCAAAGTGGACACATCACCTACTTCTTAGGGAAATGTTGGTAGCTACCTTCTAGGTTAAATAGGGTTGAGCAAGAGCTCATTAGGATTCAAAATTTGAAGGAAGCTAATAGACTCTTTTCTCTTATATTAGGTTTTTGAGACTTTCATGTTGATTTTATGAGACTATTTTATGCAATAAAATGACTATTCATATTGTGCTTCATTGATCTAGTTTCAGAGGGCTAGGCTTGTGGGTTAGGTCCAAATCCATTGGCCTTAGTCTCTCTTTTGTATTCATTCTTTACTTTTATGTCATTGTAGCTATTTTTCTTACTCTTCAATTCATTGTTTTTAGTTTGCTTCCATTTGTCTTTGTTGTAGATTAAGCTTGTTTACATGTTGGTAGAGTAGTTGATAAACTCAAAAAGTTGTGTGTCAAGCCTCCCTCTCTCATCTCTTCCATTGGAGCTTGAGGAGGGTAGACCTTCTCCAAAGGCCAAAATTTATTTTTAGTTTATGATTTCTTCAAATGAATAGTTATATTATTGTAGTGCCATGAACATGTTTAGAATGTTGAGCTAGATTTCTATTTGTAGGCTAAAGTAGGTTTACTTTCCAAATTCAACTCATATTTTCCATTCCTTTTATCATGAATTTGTCAATATTTGTTACATGAACGAGTATTTTTCTTGCAGTTTCAAGTAGCAAAGCAAAGGAGTACTTCACCACCACCTTCAGTTTCATTTCTCACCCTTCATCAGCCTTCTTTTCATCAAAATTGGCATCAGCCCTGTTTTCAGATTTTTCACCTTCACACCGTGAGAAAACCCTAAACGTGAAAGACAGGATTCTAAAGAAGTTATGAACTTGGACAAGGGTTTTTCCACCTTCCACTCATCCAAACACACCTTCACTCCACCTTCCCTATGCTTTTCTCACCCATTTTTGGCCTCGGATTTCCCTCGAACTGTTTCCTGTAGCAATATAGGACTTTCCTCTAACACTACAGGAAACCTGTAACATCACTTGCAACAGCACCAGTGGGCCCCTCCTTAAGCCCAAAAACCACCATCCACCTCATCCAAACCTTCCAAAACCACCCAGACACCTTCAACCTTGCACCCCTGAGTTCAAGCCCTTCATAAGCCACCCTAGCACTTGCTCTTCCTAGCTGCAAAACAATGCATTTCCAAGCATAGTTAGATCATGATTAGATGCATGAGTAAAAGAATTATAATTAGAACATGAAGTAGATAGAGTGGGTTTAGCCATTTGGCCCAACTATGCATGATTAGGTTAGTTTCCTTTATGCAATTTCAATTCTGCAATTTACTTCATGCAAGACGCCTAGTTTGCTTCCATTTCTTATCATAGCTTAATTTGTAGATTTATTTCATTACAGAGTATTTAGATGTGATTTATTTTTGTAGAATAGTTATTTTCTTGCTGATAGAGTAATGGCTTTGCATAATTTGTAGCCCTAGGTCTAAATTCAGAAGTGTGCCATGCTTCATTCAGAAACCCTAGAAATAGCACCCTTTCGTAGAGTTCAGAAGAGGATGACATGAGTAGAATGCATCTGTTGTGTATATAGCACTGTCACCTCCAAGTTTGTACGAACCCCGGGTTGATAAAGTAAAGTAAAGTAGCCTCTGGGAGTTGCAACATTATTGATGCAATACTCGGTCTCACCACTTTTTGGCGTCATTGCTAGGGAGGTGTCTAGTAGATCTTTTGATTTTGTTTTAGCATTCTTTTCTGCTTTACTTTTCCATGTTGTTTAAAAAATATTGAAAAATACAAAATATGTATATATATATGATTTTCATGGCTCGTAGCAGTAGGGATACTCAAGGAATTTTTTTACCTAAAACCCCCACATCACCACATAGTCACCCTTCACTCTTATTCAGTGGTTGTGAGGTTGAAAACACCAAAGGTGAGCCTTCTAAAAATTTTGAAGAACCTATTAGAGAAGAAGGAAATATTATTTCACTAGAGGAACTTGCTTCACCTATTCAAACCATGACTGAAACTGAAGCCCAAGGAGCCTTTCCTATTAGATAGGCAGATGGGGAGACTAAAATGAAGAACATTATCGGCTCATCCCTTCCACATTTTCATGGAATTACCTCTGAAGACCCTGACACATTCATGTTTGAATTTTTTGTTGTCTGTAGGACCTATGACTATGCCTCAGATGATCAAAATCTGAAGTTATTCCCATCTACCCTTAAAGATGCAGCCTTGCGCTAGTTCATGGCTCTACTTGGGAACAACATCACTACCTAGGCACAGATGCAATAAGCCTACAACAACAAGTACAGGGACTATTTTAGGTCCAAGGAAACTAAAGATGAAATATTCAGGATGACTCTAGGGCCCAGTGAATCCCTAGAGGAATATGAATGGATGTTCTAGTTAAACTATAAGAGAGCCAATTGTACCCTTGATCCCGAATCACTTAAACTAGTACTTCTCTGAGGGACCAAGGAGGAGGTGATAGAAAACATCAATATGTTATCAGGAGGAGATATCTACCAGCTGCCTTATGAGACAATCAAAATTATCTTCAAGAACCATCCTAGGGCAGCTACGAATAAAGGTAGAGTAGCCAAAGTACAACCAATACCCCTTCCTCTTCCACCTCCATCGAGCATGAGATTGGAAATATGTTTGAGGACTTCAATAGTGACATGATGCACACCTTTGCCTTTCAAATGGACACAATGCACGTTAAGAGGAAGCAAGAGGAAGCAGAAAGAGCCTCGACTATATTTTTCCCTAGATGTACTAGGAAACACCCTAGAAATGAATGTTCATTAGATGTCATAGAGGTTTTCTTAGTCTGTGAGGATAATCATGCCACAGACAAGTGTCCCTCCTTACCTAGACTCAAATTTGTATATCAAGGTGGAGAATTAGGACCAGAGCAACTTTGTTTCATCAACCAAAGAAGGCCTCAAATCCCTCGGTCATATTAGCAGGGTATGCAAGGTGCACCTTATTCCTACTATCACAACAATGATAATACACCTATGAAATATTGGTACACCCCAACTCCTCCATCTTGGCCTACACCTCCTACTTGGCCTTACAACCCTCCATATCATCCTCGGCCTATGAACCAACCATTTCAGCAATATGTTCCTCCACAACCTTAGTGGAACAACCCATCCCAAGGGTGGAGGCCTCAACATAATCAACCACCTGATCTAATGCCTCCACCCCAACCTCAACCTCACCTTACTCATGATGCTTCACCCAAGCTGCCTCAAATGCATGCACATCCCAATATGAACCCAAACAACAGACAGACACAGCAGGTTTATAGTGGAGAGACATCCTATCTAGCTTATGTTCTGGAGATACAAGAGATTAATCTCAATTCAGGAAGAGTACTCCCAGAAAACCATCCTCCATCTCCACCTGTAGAGTTTGGGGAGGAGAAGGAAGAAATTCACACTTAGATCCAACAATCTCCTTTTCCTTCACACTTGATCCATTCCAGTCAGCACACCCCAAAGGAGACTGAACTTCTTGGAGAACTGAAAAATTTGTGTAAAAATACCCCTTCTCCATGCCATTAAGGATATCCCTATTTACAATAGGCTCATCAAGAAAAAGTGTTTCAAGAAACCTGGGAGAAATAAGAAAGATACCCCTACCATCAATGTAGTAGGACATTTTTCCGACTTACCTAGACCCTAGCAGTCCAGTTGTAGATGTGCACATAAATGGTGTCATAGTCCCCAATACTCTGATTGATCTCAGGGCTACCATCAATGTTATGACCAAGGAAACTATGCTTAAACTCAACCTCCAAGGGACTTTGAGGAAAACCACAATAGTTCTGCAAGTTGCAGATTTTTACACAGTAACTTTGGAAGGAACGTTGAGGATGTTACAGTTTCAATAGACTCTTTGGAGTATCCTACATATTTCATGGTTTTGCAGCCAAAAAATATGTTTAATGGATATCCTCTCATCTTAGGGAGACCTTGGTTAGCCATTGTCGATGCTTATATCAGTTGTTGGGCCGGAAACATGACTATTAAGAATGGGCCCTTGTATAAACAGTTGGTATTATATCCTCCATCCAAACCTTCCATTAACCATGACCTACCTATATGGTTGGAGGATGAAGTACACAAAACTACCCCCATTTGTACCATAGATGTTGTTCTTAGAGGAGGGCAGCTTGATGAAGATAAACTCGTTGACCATGTCATTCAAAACCAGTCCCCCACTGATAACCCGCTTGAAAACTTGGTCAAAGAATCTGAAAGCCACCCTTGGATGGAACTGCACTCTGTTGATTCAACCTTTGAAACCACCAAGGTTGTGGAGTTTGGCCCATCCAAATCTCTGAAAATTAACTCAAACCTCTCAGATAGAGAATAAGAGTAATTATGCCAGATTTTGAGAGAAAACCTAGATGCATTTGCTTGGGATTACAAGGACATGAAATGGGTGCATCCCTCGATATGTAGACATCATATTTACATTAAGGAAGGATGCAATCCTATGTTCCATCCCAAAGGCATATGAACCCAGCTCTAAAAGACATAGTCAAGGAAGAACTATAAAATTGTTAGATGCAGGTTTCATTTATCCTATATCAGAGAGTGAGTGGGTATCTCCCCTTGTCCTAGTCTCGAAGAAGAATGGAAAATGGTGAATCTGTGTTGATTATCATGAACTCAACAAAGCCACCAAGAAGGACCATTTCCCTTTGCCCTTTATAGATCAAGTCCTAGATGGCCTTGCAAGAAAGAAGTTATTTTCCTTCTTAGATGGGTTCAGTGGGTATAACTAGATCCATATCATCCCTGAAGTCCAGGACAAGACTACTTTTACATGCCCTTGGGGTACCTTCGCTTATAAAGTCCTACCCTTTGGGTTGTGCAATGCCCCAGCTACCTTCCAAAGAGTTGTCTTGAGCATTTTCTTTGAGCTAGTCCATGACTCAGTTGAAATCTTCATGGATGATTTCACACCCTATGGGGATGAATTCCAGGAAGCTCTCTCCAATTTGGTAAAAGTGTGAGAAGATGCATTGAGATGTATCTCTCCCTAAGCCCAAAAAAGTGTGAAATATTAAAAATAGCAGGAGTTGTGTTGGGACACTCAATCTCCCAAGCAGAAATACAGGTGGACCCGAGCAAAATCACCATCATCAAAAGGATACCTTCTCCTCAAAAGCAGAGAGTTGTCAGGAGTTTCTTGGGTTTAGCTAGCTACTATAGAAGGTTCATCAAATATTTCAGCAAGTTGGTTCGCTACTATTTGGTTTTTTGGCCAAAGACTCTATGTTTACTTGGTCCAGTCTCTTTTAAGAAGCTTTTGAGCTCATTAAGGGAAAGTTAACAAATGCCCCCATTCTCCGAGGTCCAAATTGGACTCTGCCTTTCCACATCCACATAGATGCATTAGAAAAAGTTAGGGGCAGCCTTGGGGAAATTAGAAGACAAATTACCTTATGCAATCTATTTCATCATTATGGAATTATCCAAGGCCAAACTCAATTATACTGTCACAGAGAAGGAAATGTTAGCCATTTTCCATGTCCATCCCAAAGGCATATGAACCCAGCTCTAAAAGACATAGTAGAAAATATTGGGCGGCATATTGGTAGAAGCTACTTGGGCCTACAACACTACTTGGAAAACAACAACAAGATTCACTCCTTATGACCTAGTCTATGGCAAGAAAGCTTTGCTTTCAATTGAATTTGATTTCAACACCTTAAGGATGGAAGATTAGTTAAACCTATATATATCACAGGCCCAATAAGAGATATTTTTGCAATTAAATGGATTGGATGAGTTCAGGATGCAATCACTCCTTCACACAAAAGTGATTCAGCTGCAAAGGAAGGTCTGGCATGACAACTACATTAAGGAAAAGACCTTTAAAGAAGGAGATTGGGAATTGTTGTATGACTAAAGGTTTAAGGATTTCAAAGTAAAAATAATGACAAGATGGTTGGGACCCTACAAAGTGGGAAAATGTTATGCTAATGGCACAGTTCATATCAGAACCATAAATGAGGAAGGGATTCCCCTACTTGTCAATGGTTACAGCCTTAAGGTTTACAAAAACCCCTTGTCTAGGGAAGAATTTATAAATTCAATAAATAGGGAGGCGTATGTCATGGGAGACTCCATAGTTTCCAGTGCCTCCCCTTCCTAGAAAAAGGAAAAAATAAAAATAAAGAGGCATGGGTGAAAGCCTCTCTAAGGCCCCCAAGGCCAACTTCAGGGTTGAAAACCTCCATGAGGAAATCCTAGAGGAAAAAAATAAGAGATAAGAAGAAAAAAACAGAAAATAAAAGATCCTTGGGTGAAAACCTCTATGAGGTGCCAAAGGCAGGCCTGTGGGCTGAAAATATCTATGGAGGTGGCCCACTTTCCTTCAAAAAATATAAAAAAAGAGAAAAAAGAAAGAAACAAAAAAAAGGGAAAAGGAAGAAAAATACCTGTGCACTTATTTGTTTTTCTGTTTTACAGGTTATTGATCAAAGATGGTTTTTGGGGTCCAGAGGAGCATTTTTTCTTCACTTTTCTTTCTTCTCTGCTTACATACACTATGAACCACTCAAGCAGACACCCCTTCATTCATTTCACCCCTCAGATAGGCAGAAATTTTATTTTTTTCTCCTGACTATAATTGCTACAGGCAAGTACAACAACTACAGGATTCATGTAGCACTGCAAAAAACTCCTGTAAATGCTATAAGAAAATCATTCATGAAGGAAGGATCTCTCTCAAGGATTTATGAGCTTCAAGGAGAGCATGATAATTTATGTTTTCCCCATACCTACCACTCCTAACCCCTTATTTCACTCCATGCACAAGGATTCACTCTCTAAACCTTATGTTGCGCTATTAGCAGCTAGATCATCTGAAACTTGGCATGAGACCTCTTCACTTACCTATCAACCACTCCATTCATTCTATGACTCCATTCATAACCTCCATAAACCATTTCTAAGCAATTTGAAGCAAGAAGAAGACTGCTACAGGAATTGGAAACTTTCCTATAGAATATATGTGTGTGGCACAGCAAGGCCAAAAGCTAAAGAAAAGTTGATGAAGATGACTTCAAAATACCACCAGAAGACTCCAGGATATCAAGAACACCAGCCATGGCACCTAAAGACCTTTATGTAGCACCTGAAATAAGAAAAGACAAGAAAAAGATTAAGCAGCTCACTTAGAAAAAGCTGCTCACTCAGAAAAATTAAAAAAAATAAAAACAGCAAAGGAAAGATCATACATGCAACCACCAACTCCACCTCCTTTCACCAGCTCATTTTTCACCACACCAACACCATTTAGACTCAGGTGTGGCCCTTCACCTCTCTCTATGCATTCATAATGGCCAAAATGGTTTAATGTCGAGTTTTAGAAATTTAAAAGGAAAAAAGGTGACCAGTTAACTTAGCCACCTTCGTAAAGTTAATCTAGAGTAAAATTAAAGTTACATGCCACCTGGGCAAGATAAATCAATTCAAGAGGGAGTGAAAGAGTATGAAGAAGGTGATTATGAGGCTAAGAAATCATTAACTGGAGTGGGACCAATGGTCTCAAAGAGGAAAACTCGTGTTAAGTATGAGTCATCACCCAGCTCCAAATTTAGTTAAAAATTCCATAAAGTTGAGTCTTGCCTCATTTTCACCATTTTGCTAAGAATTTCAAAGAGCAAAAAAATAAAAAGAGCAGTGGGAGACATTAGGGAGATCAGCATCGAAGTCAGAGCTTGCATGCACCATTTTGCTATTGAAAATAGAGATTTGCTACAGGCAACTACACAGGAAAATCAGCAAGGGTACATAGGGAAACACAGAGTCACTTGTGGGTGAAATTGCTTTTTAAGGCAACCATCTACCAAGAAAACACACCAGAGGACAGATGTAAGTGGTTTCCACCCTCCAAAAATGAAATTTCTCTAAGAAAAATTCTCACAACAAGTTATAATTTGGAAATTAAAGGGTAAAAAAAAATGTTTGAGACCATCATCTCCAAGACATATTCACATAACTCTCAAAAACCTTACAACCTTTCTATCATAACCATAAAAAATGGGAGGGGGATTCAATAGAATGGAGCCCACTGATATTAAGAGAATTAGGTAGCATCCTCAAGTCAGGGAAATTTTTAGAATCACCAATGGCTAGGTTTCTTTGAGCTTTTGAAAGGTTTTGATGAAGAGATAGTTTGAATAGAGATCCACCACTGTGGTTAGGGGCCTAGCCATCACATTGTCACCTGAACTCATGTGAAGAGTCCCGAATTTTCCCTTAGGAGTTAAATGGGTTAAAGAGAGGATGCTAAGCACTACAACCAAGAGAAGATTCTTTCTGCCAAGAGAAGAATATATTGAAGACAAGAATAGAGTGAGGAGAAAAAGCCATCCATACCCCTCGGATGAAGTAGCCTTCCATGTCATGAAATTAATTTCTTGTGAAGGCAGACTTAGTGTAGTCTACAGGTACCATTTCAGGTTGTTTGATGAGCTTAGGTTTCAAGGAGAAATCCCTCTAGAGTAGAGATTAAGCATCACTCATGTCCTCTTGAACTCCATAATAGACATGAGAAAAAATGTGAGGGGAACAAAATACCAGCATTTGGCCCATCATGGCCTTATAAAATTGATATTGAATGATGCTTTGAGAAGATTAAACCTCCCTATATCTTGGTCCTCTTTCATATACATGGATAGGGAAGCCTTCATAGACACCCATATAGGACAAACCTCTGCCTCCCTCTTAAAGAGAGGGAGGTAGAAGAAGAAGAAGAGAAGGCAAAAGAAGAAGAAGAGGAGGTTGAAGATGAAGAAGAAAAAGAAGAGATGGAGATGGAAAAAAAAACACAGGGATAGTAGAAATGGAGAAAGAAAATTTTGAGGGGAAGAAGGAATAAAAGACAGAGGAAAATAAAGGATTGGACCCTATTCTAGGTAGTGATACCTCCCCTGGAGACACCAGCATGTTACCAGACATTACAGATCAGGAAGTGGCTACTACCCTAGCCACTTTGAGCACACCCAAAAAAACAAATAGGAAGAGGAAAACACATATGTATTTCAGGACTAGGAAGAGTCAAAGGGTGAGACAAGGGAAACCACAAACTCCCACCAAGAGCCCTATTTCCATTGAGGAATTACCAAAGAAAGATGATGAAATAAGGTTAGAACAAGGAAGGGTGCAAGAGGTCACCTCACCTGTGAGGACCCCTGTGACATACATCAGAAGACACTCAGCAAGGCTAGCATCCCATACACCTCATGCAACCCCCACAGACCCTCAAAAGACTAGAAAAAAAAAGAAGAGGCTCTTCAGTAAGAAAAACATAGTTTTCTACAAGAAACTTTGTCTTTGCTACAGGAAACTCCAGAAGACCCTGAATTGGAGAAAAATACCTTGGTTGAGGAAGGAAATACAACCATAGATGGGAAATAGGTCAAAGAAGTTGAGGAAAAGGCACAAGGTGAAGGACAAGATGAAAAAGAGGGAGAAAAATATGACAAAGATGAGCCCACCTCACCAAAACCGGTCCTCAAAGATGTAGTAGTAGTGCCAAATCCTAGCCCGCAACCCAATATCATCTCCGACTACACATATATTGAAGGGGGCAGATTGATTCCTCAAAAGTTCACAGTGCCTTTATTCTATCAGTTGGAAGAGGAGAGGGCACGCTCTCATCATTGGATGAATATTGCCACAAGCAAAGGTGTGCATGACATAGGGGTCATGGAGAGAAAATTGGTTAAGTTGGGGAAGGATTTGTCTGATGTTAAGCTCAGAGAATCCATGTTTATAGAGAAGCTTCAGAATTTCCAAGCAGATAATGTAGCATTGCAGGAACAGCTCTAGAAAAAGGTCAAAAAAATGGCCATCGTGGCAGATTTGTGCATTGAGGCCATCCAACATAGATACCCATCAGATTCCTATGCATTCTACCTCAACGAGCAGTGGCTCCTATTTCAAATCAAAACATTGGCCTCTCGTGGATCCTTACCATTTTAGAACTGCAGACTCTTCATTGATTTTTGAAACTAATCAAATATGGAAGATAAGGAAAAAATGGAAAAATTCTACATGCACAATATTATGTTGACAGACTTGAACATCCGGGACCCTAATCCTAGAAAGGGAGACATGAAGTTAATGGCATTAGCATTTTGGATGGTTAATTGGGAGACCAGAGCACAAGAAGTAAGAAGGGTCATGAGGAGAGAAAATAGAGAACCTCTACACATTAGGGCAGAACTATTCAGCCCTCTGAGAGTCATCAACAACCATCTCAAGATAGAAAATGATCTTGCACTTGTAGAAAAGTACCTCCACCCACAATCTCAATCCATGGGTCACTTTGATGATGTTTCTAGGTTGTTGGGAGATGAGTGCATAATGTCTAGTCAAAAGATATGGAACAACCTCCCTCATAGCCTGAGAAACATGGAGTACCACACACCAGAAATATTGAGAGGTGCCCTAGAAAAAGAACCACTATACAAGAGGGCCATGCAGGCCAGAAAGATTCAGTGGCTTGGGTTGAAACTCATTCCACCCTTGCTATTGGGGTTGAGTGATGGAAAGGACCAACATGAGCATATAGAGAATGGGAAGAAGCATAAAATAATCATGGATTTTACCCTCCTGAAGGGACTCCCACACTTCTTCCTTGGGAACTCAAAGGGTCCATTAAAGCTTTGAAAGAAATGCAGAAGGAGGACTAAGTTTCTTAGAGGATGAGCAACCATTTGGTAGTGGGGTGATGATGAGCTCCATCATTAGGTACATTTGGAGGGGATAATTGTCACCTTTTCTCCTTATTAGGTCTCTTTTTGTCACATTTAATTATATTATGGTCTTATGTTGCTAATGTAGATGGTGATTAAGGCTTGTCATACTTTGAATGCCTAACATGAGTTAAATGCAGGAAAATCACAAATATATTGCATCTTTTATGAATATTTTTCCATTAAAGCTCGGAGTAGATAGCAAGGAGAGATTCTAGGGTGATTTTCCACCTCCTTAACTCCCAAAGGCAGCCAAGGGATCCTCAAGATTCCCTCCAACAGCTTGAAATCAAATGCATCAAAGCAAACTCAAGATCAAGTGTGCCAAAGCTACAGTTCAATTGCAGTCAAAGTGGACACATCACCTACTTTTTAGGGAGTTGTTGGTAGCTACCCTCTAGTTTAAGTAGGGTTGAGCAAGAGCTCATTAGGATTCTAACTTTGAAGAAAGCTAATAGACTCTTAACTCTTGCAATAGGTTTTTGAGACTTTCATGTTGATGTAATGAGATTATTTTCTGCAATAAAATGAGTATTCAATTTGTGCTACATTGATATAGTTTTAGAGGGATAGGCTTTTGGGTTAGGGCCCAATCCATTGGCCTTAGTCTCTCTTACACACCTAGAGGATGTGTGTGTGTATGTGTGTTTATAGTAGGAGTCACCAAAGTGCTTCTCATTATAAACCCTTGCAAGCACCAACAACCTGCAAGCTAGCATTAACTAGGTAACTTATGACTTAGTAGGAGTCAATACATTCGAAAATGCGCCTGCAAAGGTCCCACACCTATAGGATGCCTACCCTTCTTGACTCATCACAATGAGGCAAGTGGACTTAGCCATGATTAATCCTAAGTGGGGAGTGTGGGAAACCTAACTTCCACCATTATATTGATCTTATGGGATTCCTTGTTTTTGGATAGATCAGGGTTTGATAGTTTGGAATGTATTCATATCAAAACAACCATGTTCTAGTTCACAACTGTGGTATTTGCAGACACTCTAGGTCACCTCGATGGCTTTTGTTTGGTATATGTTTTGGTGATGTTTTGATACATTTTTTAATGTGATGTTTGGGTATATCTACATGTGTATATGGATGTAAAAACTGCCATGAGCTATGTTATATAGATCCAATAAGCAGTATTGGTGTCATGTCAGTATAGTTATCATGTTGTTACGATGTCATGTTGTTATGTTTTCATGATGGGTTGCTTTCAGCAGGGTGATCATTATAAATACTACATCGAGCTATGATATAAAACTACATGAGATGTTGTCTTCCAGCAGTTTTGTTGAGGTATATGTGTGATTGAATACCGAGGATGGTGTCCCCCAAGGGGGAGTGTTATGTAACAGCTCTAGTGAAAATTACGTGTAATAAAAGTTAAAAATAATAATCACGGTTGATGTGACACTTATTCCAAGCCGGATGTTGGGAAAAACATCCTGTTGGGTGTTCATTTGGTTTATTATGGCAAAGGAAAAGGCGTTACAAAGGAAAAATGGCATATTTGCACATTTATTAAAGAAAATAATGGAAATTAGGAGAAAGGGGAGATGAAAGATCACAGGTTGCATGTGAGGAGGAAAATGAAGGAAAATAATGGAAAATGAAGAAAATAGAGGCCTCATCTATAAAAGGCTTCTAAGGATTAGTTGGTACCTTTTGTCAGTTTAGTTTTAGAGAACTCTCATTATTCTCTCTCTCTCTCTCTCACTCTTGGACACTTGGATTTTTCTTAACATTGGAGTAATAAAGCAAAGAAAGAAAGAAGAAGGAAGAGCATGATGAAGAACCAACAGAAGGATTATTTCTAGGTATTATTTGCATGTGTGATTTCCTTGCTATATCTTGCATGCATGGTATTTCATGTGGTTCGTTTCTGTCATTGCATGGGTTTTTCTAGGTGTGACAATGTTGTCAGCCTAGCCTTCTCATTTCTGGATAGCCTTGATGAGATGGGTTCTCATACTTCGGTTGAGTTGGATTGACAGTTGGATTCGACGCTAAGTGAGGTGGATCTCCAAAATTAAAAACACATGGCCTAGTGGTCCCTGAACTGGAATGTGGATCACGGTAAAGTGACTGGCGTAGTAACCCTTGATCTAGACTGTGGGTTGTGAGAAATCCAGGATTGTGTGCCTCAATGGACCTAAGAATATTTGTTTGTGAATGACATGATATATGGTAAATCCAAGAGGCGGATTGCTCTTTTTTGGGCCTAGTAGTCCCAGGATGGGATATATAGTAAATCCTAGAGAGTGGGTCTTGGTGTAAGGCCTAGTGATACCTGGATCAGACTATGGATTACAGTAAAACCTGAGATACTAGGAGGCACTAAAATTCCTCACAGTGTAGGTAGAGAACTCTGCTAGCATTCATCCTTGTTTGGTTATTTTTGTTTGATATGAGTCCCACATTCATGCTTGGAATATGGCACAGGGGTGATTGGTTGAAGAGAGATTTTTCTCAGCCAATTTATGGTCAGGTGGAACATGGTAGTCCCATCTCCAGTTGATTTTTTACATTCATTAATGAGAATCTAATTCCTTTGGTAATTGTTGTATAAATGCACTCGTTTATATATGGATTTTATTGATGTTGTGTCCATGGTATTTCTGTTGTTATTATTTTGGTTATGCAAGATGTATTTTAAAAGTGATGATGTATGGCTCTCCCCACGTTTTTACTCGTAAATGAATGCACAATGTATCTATAGACAAATATATTGTATTGCAACTAATGATGTAGGGGAGCAATGCTTTTTAGCAATTCTCAGATAAGTATGATACCCTTTTGCTATGTTTTGTTGTTTATACCTGTAGCTTTCATGTTTGTGACATGTTTGATGAAATGTCTATCATGACTAGTAGGAATCTAGTTTATTCCTCATGGATTTTTTTGTAAATATATCCCTAATTTTTCATTATAATTCATATATGAATTTGTTATGAAATTGTGGGCAGTGCACTAGGTTCTAAGCCTGAAAAAGTGGCTTAAATCTCAAGGACATTGGCACAGCACTAAGTAATTTAGTCCCTGGACGCTGGCATGTGGGCTTATGCATGAGTCCAAAGCCATAGAGACGCTGGCTTGCAGGTCTGTGCATGCGTCTATAGGCCCAGAAGCTAAAATGGTCAGTGGGACCCAGGAGAAGGATGCTTGATTCGTTGGGTTTGCTCCTGGGGGTGTTATTATTGTTGTACAAGGTCTGTGTGATAGGATTCTGTTGATTCCACTTCCTTAAGGTCACCTAGGAGGTTGAGTCTAATCATAATAGCCTCTCGTCACATGTTTACCATGGTTGGTCGGTTACTTGGGTAGATGTGGGAAGAGGTTGTTACATGTCCTAAACATTCTTTCGTTTAAATAAAATTTATGATTGTATAGTGTGTGTGTGTGTGTCTACAAACACACACACACAAAAACACATACACTTTGTGTGTGTGTTTCTATTTATCTATCTATATAGACACACACACACATATACTTTGTGTGTGTGTCTATTTATCTATCTATATAAACACACACACACAAAAACACATACACTTTGTGTGTGTGTTTCTATTTATCTATCTATATAGACACACACACACACACTTAGAGGATGTGTGTGTGTCTGTGCATGTGTTTGTTTATAATAAGATTCACCAAAGTGCCTCTCATTATAAACCCTTGCAAGCACCAACAACCTACAAGATAGCACTAACTAAGTAACTTATGACTTAGTAAGATTCAATACATTCAAAAATGTGCCTGCAGGGGTCCCACATCGTTCCCACACCTGCACGATGCCTACCCTTCTTGACTCACCACAATGAGGCAAGTGGACTTACCCATGATTAAACCTAAGTGGGGAGAGTTTGAAACCTAAATTCCACCATTATATTGATCTTATGGGATTCCTTGTTTTTGCATAGGTCAGGGTTTGAGAATTTGGAACGTATTCATCTCAAAACAACCCTCTTCTAGTTCACAACTGTGTTATTTGCAGACTGGATAGGTCACCTCGGTGGGCTTTTTTTTGTATATGTTTTTGTGATGTTTTGATATATGTTTCGATTTGATGTTCGGGTATATGTACATGTGTATATGGATGTAAATACCACAATTAGCTATGTTATAAAGCTCCAATAAGCGGTATGGGTGTCATGTCAGTATAGTTATCATGTTGTTATGATGTCATGTTGTTATGTTTTCATGATGTGTTGCTTTTCAACCGGGTGATCATTGTAAATACTACATCAAGCTATGATATAAAGCTCCATGAGCAATATGTTGTCTTCTAGTGGTTTTGCTGAGGTATATGTCTGATTGAACATCGAGGATGGTGTCCCTCAAGGGGGAGGGTTCTGTAACAGCCCTAGTGAAATTTCCATGAAATAAAAGTTAAAAATAATAACCACAGTTGATGGGACACTTATTATGAGTTAAATGTTGGGAAAAACATCCTAGTGGGTGTTCTTTTGGTTTATTATGGCTACGGAAATTGGAAAAGGCAAAGGCAAAGGCTTTGGAAAGGAGAAATGGAATATTTGGCACATTTTTTTAAGAAAATAATGGAAATTAGGAGAAAAGGGAGATGAAAGGTCACAAGTTGCATGTGAGGAGGAAAATGGAGAAAACAAAGGCCTCATCTATAAAAAGGATTTTGAGGATCAGTTGGTACCTTTTGTTAGATCAGTTTTAGAGATCTCTCGTTATTCTCTCTCTCTCTCTCTCTCTCTCTCTCTCTCTCTCACTCACACACACACACTCTTGGACACTTGGATTTTTCTTGGAGAACTTTGGCATTAGATCAAGAAAGGAAAAGAAAGCATGAAGAAGGAAGAAGAAACGAAGGAAGAGGAGGATCAAGAAGCCACAACATGATTATTTGCAGGTATTGATTTGCATGTGTGATTTCCTTGCTAGATTTGGTATGCATGGCATTTCATGTGGTTCTTTTATTCCATGGCATGGGTTTTTCCAGGTGTGACAGTGTTTTCAACCCAGCCTTCCTATTTATGGATAGCCTTGATGAGACGGGTTCCCATACTTCGGTTGAGCTAGATTGATGGATGGATTCAAAGCTGAGTGAGGTGGATCTTTGAAATGACAAAGACATGGCCTAGTGGTCCCTGAACAAGATTTTAGGTCACGATAAACCCATTGGCCTAGTAACCCCTAATCCAGAATACGGTTTGCGGTAAATCTAATATTGTGTGCCTAGGTGGGCCTAGGGATACTTTTTGGTGAATGGTGGGATATAAGGTAAAGCCAGAAGGTGGATTGCACTCTGTTTGGCCTAGTAGTCTTGGGATGGGATGTGCATTAAATCCTAGAGAGTGGATCTTGGTGTAGGGCCTAGTGATCCCTGGATCAGACTATGGATTATGGTAAAGCATGAGAGACTAAGAGGCACTAAAATTCCTCACGATGTAGGCAGAGAAATTTGGGAGCATTCATTCTTGTTTGGTTCTTTTTGGTTGGTTATGGGTCCCACATTCATGCTTAGAATATGGTACAGGGGTGATTAGCTGAAGAGATATTTGGCTAAGCCAATATACGGTCAGGTGGAACGTAGTAGTCCCATCTCCAGTTGGTTTTCTATATTCATTAATGAGAAGATCATTCCTTTGGTAATTGATGTATATATGCATTGGTTTATATGTGTATTTTACTGTTGTTGTATCCATGGTATTTCTGCTTTTATTATGTTGGTTATGAGCTTGTATTTTAATAGTGATGATGTATGGCTCTCCCCATGTTTTTACTCATAAATGAATGCACAATGTATCTATGGTAAAATAGATTGTATTGCAGCTAAGGATGTAGGGGAGTAATGCTTCTTAGAAATTATGAGATAAGTAGGAGACCCCTTTGCTCTGTTTTGTTGTTTATACTATAGCTTTCATGTTTGTGACATGTTTGACGAAATTCCTATCATGACTAGTAGGGGTCCAGTTTAGTCCTCATGGATGTTTTTGTAAATATATCACTGTTTGGTCATTATAATTCATCTTTGAACTTGTTATGAAATTATGGGCAGTGCATTGGGTTCTAATCCTAAAAATGTGGCTCAAATCTTGGGGATGCTAGTATAACACAAATAAATTTATTCCCTAGACGCTGGCATGTGGGCTTATGCATGCGTACATAGCCTCATAGACGTTGGCTTATCGGCCTGTTCATGCATCTAGAGGCCCATAAGCTAAAAATGTCAGTGGGACCCATGGGTAGGATGCATGATTGGTTGGGTTGGCCCCTAGGGTGTTATTTTTGTTGTACAAGGTTTATTTGATAGGTTTCCATTGATTCCACTTCCTTAAGGTCACTTAGGAGGTTGAGTCTGATCATAGTATCCTCTCATCACATGTTTACTCATTGGCCGATTACCCGGGTATATATGAACAGGTACACAGTGGTATCGCAGCATGGTTCAACCCTGACTGATGGGCATTGAAAGTCAGGTCACGTTTTCATTGGTTACATGTGTTTCTCTATACCCAGGGTGTATGCGTTGTTGCATCTATGTGGTGGTTTCCTTGTGCAACAGCTGCCATGGAAGGTTTTATGGTGTTGTTGTCAACTTGTTGTCATGAGTGTATGACTGGTTATGTGTTTTTCATGCTTATGTATTGTCTGTGCATGCTTTCTTACATGTTTCTACATGTTTTATATGCATTTCACTTTTATGCTAGGGTACATATTGGTCATGCTTGTGTATTTTCCATGTATGCTCTCTTACATGATGTTATATGTTGAACATGCATTGGTCGTTCATGCTTGGTTACGTGTTGCTTATGCTCGTGTATTGTTCATGCTTGTGACTGTGTGTTGGTCAAGTTTACAATTGTATGGTTGAGGTTGTCAAGCACTAGGTCATGGTTTTTTTTGGTATGGTAATATATTGATGACTAGACTCCAACTAGAATGATGTTTATGCACTAATGTACCATGTGTTACGAGTTTATATGTTGTTATGATTATGTATATACATGTATCACACTGACTTGGATGATCTTGTATATGAGGTATCCTCCCCAAATTATACTAAGGTACGTTGGTTTATTGTTATTTGGTTTAGCTGACATATATGCCTTGTAATATAAAGATTAAAATATATAGAAATATGGTATACTACAAGGACTCTCCCTACGAGTCATATGAGCAGCATGGTGGGCACTCTTCTGATTTGGTAGAAACATTAAGAATATTTAAGGAAGAAATAAGGAGTTGTAAGGTAGACAATGATAGGATCATACATGCACAAGAGAAACAAGCAGAGGTAAATGCAATACTTCTCCATAGCTTGTCAGAATTTTAATGGAAAGTTCCACCTTGGATCAACCAGGGAAAAGCGGACAAAACTAATGGGGCATATGGTAGTAGGTCTCCTAGCAGACATAGGTCAAACAGAGATGATACAGTGAGAGATGGCAGGTTGTTGGACACTCTGGATAGGAGGGGTGATGAATATAGGTACCAGGAGAAGGATGCTTGATTCGTTGGGTTGGCTCCTGGGGGTGTTATTATTGTTGTACAAGGTCTGTGTGATAGGCTTTTGTTGATTCCACTTCCTTAAGGTCACCTAAGAGGTTGAGTCTGATCATAATAGCCTCTCGTCACATGTTTACCATGGTTGGTCGGTTACTTGGGTAGATGTGGGAAGAGGTTGTTACATGTCCTAAACATTCTTTCATTTAAATAAAATTTATGATTGTATAGTGTGTGTGTGTGTCTACAAATGCACACACACAAAAACACATACACTTTGTGTGTGTGTTTCTATTTATCTATCTATATAGACACACACACACACACACTTAGAGGATGTGTGTGTGTCTATGCATGTGTTTGTTTATAATAAGATTCACCAAAGTGCCTCTCATTATAAACCCTTGCAAGCACCAACAACCTGCAAGATAGCACTAACTAAGTAACTTATGACTTAGTAAGATTCAAGACATTCAAAAATGTTCCTGCAGGGGTCCCACACCTGCAAGATGCCTACCCTTCTTGACTCATCACAATGAGGCAAGTGGACTTAGCCATGATTAAACCTTAGTGGGGAGAGTTTGAAACCTAAATTCCACCATTATAGTGATCTTATGGGATTCCTTGTTTTTGCATAGGTCAAGGTTTGAGAGTTTGGAACGTATTCATATCAAAACAACCCTCTTCTAGTTCACAACGATGTTATTTGCATACTGGATAGGTCACCTCGGTGGCTTTTGTTTTGTACATGTTTTGGTGATGTTTTGATATATGTTTTGATTTGATGTTCGGGTATATGTACATGTGTATATGGATGTAAATACCACCATTAGCTATGTTATAAAGCTCCAATAAGCGATATGGGTGTCATGTCAGTATAGTTATCATGTTGTTATGATGTCATGTTGTTATGTTTTCATGATGTGTTGCTTTTCAACCAGGTGATCATTGTAAATACTACATCAAGCTATGATATAAAGCTCCATGAGCAATATGTTGTCTTCTAGTGGTTTTGCAGAGGTATATGTCTGATTGAACATCAAGGATGGTGTCCCCCAAGGGGGAGGGTTCTGTAACAGCCCTAGTGAAATTTCCATGAAATAAAAGTTAAAAATAATAACCACAGTTGATGGGACACTTATTATGAGTTAAATGTTGGGAAAAAAATCCTAGTGGGTGTTCTTTTGGTTTATTATGGCTACGGAAATTGGAAAAGGCAAAGGCAAAGGCTTTGGAAAGGAGAAATGGCATATTTGGCACATTTTTTTAAGAAAATAATGGAAATTAGGAGAAAAGGGAGATGAAAGGTCACAAGTTGCATGTGAGGAGGAAAATGGAGAAAACAAAGGCCTCATCTATAAAAAGGATTTTGAGGATCAGTTGGTACCTTTTGTCAGATCAGTTTTAGAGATCTCTCATTATTCTCTCTCTCTCTCTCTCTCTCTCACACACACACACTCTTGGACACTTGGATTTTTCTTGGATAACTTTGGCATTAGATCAAGAAAGGAAAAGAAAGCATGAAGAAGGAAGAATAAACGAAGGAAGAGGAGGATCAAGAAGCCACAACATGATTATTTGCAGGTATTGATTTGCATGTGTGATTTCCTTGCTAGATTTGGTATGCATGGCATTTCATGTGGTTCTTTTATTCCATGGCATAGGTTTTTCCAGGTGTGACAGTGTTTTCAACCCAGCCTTCCCATTTATGGATAGCCTTGATGAGATGGGTTCCCATACTTTGGTTGAGCTAGATTGATGGATGGATTCAAAGCTGAGTGAGGTGGATCTTTGAAATGACAAAGACATGGCCTAGTGGTCCTTGAACAGGATTGTAGGTCACGATAAACCCATTGGCCTAGTAACCCCTAATCCAAAATATGGTTTGCGGTAAATCCAATATTGTGTGCCTAGGTGGGCCTAGGGATACTTTTTGGTGAATGGTGGGATATAAGGTAAAGCCAGAAGGTGGATTGCACTCTGTTCGGCCTAGTAGTCTTGGGATGGGATGTGCATTAAATCCTAGAGAGTGGATCTTGGTGTAGGGCCTAGTGATCCCTGGATCAGACTATGGATTACGGTAAAGCATGAGAGACTAAGAGGAACTAAAATTCCTCACGATGTAGGCAGAGAAATTTGGGAGCATTCATTCTTGTTTGGTTCTTTTTGGTTGGTTATGGGTCCCACATTCATGCTTAGAATATGGTACAAGGGTGATTAGCTGAAGAGATATTTGGCTAAGCCAATATATGGTCAGGTGGAACGTAGAAGTCCCATCTCCAGTTGGTTTTCTATATTCATTAATGAGAAGATCATTCCTTTGGTAATTGATGTATATATGCATTGGTTTATATGTGTATTTTACTGTTGTTGTATCCATGGTATTTCTGCTTTTATTATGTTGGTTATGAGCTTGTATTTTAATAGTGATGATGTATGGCTCTCCCCATGTTTTTACTCATAAATGAATGCACAATGTATCTATGGTCAAATAGATTGTATTGCAGCTAAGGATGTAGGGGATTAATGCTTCTTAGAAATTATGAGATAAGTATGAGACCCCTTTGCTCTGTTTTGTTTTTTATACTGTAGCTTTCATGTTTGTGACATGTTTGACGAAATTCCTGTCATGACTAGCAGGGGTCCAGTTTAGTCCTCATGGATGTTTTTGTAAATATATCATTGTTTGGTCATTATAATTCATCTTTGAACTTGTTATGAAATTATGGGCAGTGCATTGGGTTCTAAGCCTAAAAACGTGGCTCAAATCCTGGGGATGCTAGTATAACACAAATAAATTTATTCCCTAGACGCTGGCATGTGGGCTTATGCATGCGTACATAGCCTCATAGACGTTGGCTTATCGACCTGTTCATGCATCTAGAGGCCCATAAGCTAAAAATGTCAGTGGGACCCATGGGTAGGATGCATGATTGGTTGGGTTGGCCCCTAGGGTGTTATTTTTGTTGTACAAGGTTTATTTGATAGGTTTCCATTGATTCCACTTCCTTAAGGTCACTTAGGAGGTTGAGTCTGATCATAGTATCCTCTCATCACATGTTTACCCCGGTTGGCCGATTACCTGGGTAGATATGGAAAGAGGGTGTTACAGAGTGGTATCAGAGCATGGTTCAACCCTTGGACTAGATGGGCATTGTGTTGGTCATGTTTTTCTATTGGTTACATATGTGTTTCTCATACCTAGGGTGTATGTGCTTGTTGCATCTATGTGGTGGTGGGCATGGTGGCAGTGGTGTCGCCATGGAAGGTTTTATGGTGTTGTTTTCAACTTGTTGTCATGAGTGTATGACTGGTTATGTGTTTTTCATGCTTATGTATTGTCTGTGCATGCTTTCTTACATGTTTCTACATGTTGTATATGCATTTCTTGTTTATGCTAGGGTACATATTGGTCATGCTTGTGTATTTTCCATGTATGCTCTCTTACATGATGTTATATGTTGAACATGCATTGGTCGTTCATGCTTGGTTACGTGTTTCTTATGCTCATGTATTGTTCATGCTTGTGATTGTGTGTTGGTCAAGTTTACAATTGTATGGTTGAGGTTGTCAAGCACTAGGTCATGGTTTTTTTTGGTATGGTAATATATTGATGACTAGACTCCAACTAGAATGATGTTTATGCACTAATGTACCATGTGTTACGAGTTTATATGTTGTTATGATTATGTATATACATGTATCACACTGACTTGGATGATCTTGTATATGAGGTATCCTCCCCAAATTATACTAAGGTACGTTGGTTTATTGTTATTTGGTTTAGCTGACATATATGCCTTGTAATATAAAGATTAAAATATATAGAAATACGGTATACTACAAGGACTCTCCCTACGAGTCATATGAGCAGCATGGTGGGCACTCTTCTGATTTGGCAGAAACATTAAGAATATTTAAGGAAGAAATAAGGAGTTGTAAGGTAGACAATGATAGGATCATACATGCACAAGAGAAACAAGTAGAGGTAAATGCAATACTTCTCCATAGCTTGTCAGAAAGAAAAGAAAGAAATAAAATCCACCTACTTTTGATGTAAACTTGAATAATCCAAAAGATGCAAAGGCTTGGATACTTGGAATGAAAAAATTATTTGAGTTGCATGCGTACACAAATAATATGAAGGCCAGGATTGCTATATTCGGTTTGAAAGGTAAAGCAGACATTTAATGGGAGATGTAAGTCAGAGACATCAGGACAAAGGACTTGATTTGGCATGAGTTCAAGAATATTTTTAGAGAGTAGTACTTGTCATAACGGTACTATGGCTATAAGGGCAAAGAGTTTTATGATCTAAAGATGGGTTCAATGACAAATGAAAAGTACATAATCAAGTTCCTGGAGCTATTGAGGTATGTACCATATCTTAAATATGAGAAGGCTAAAGTTTAGCTATTTTTTAGTGGTTTTCCATTAGCATTTAGATATCAGATTTAGTATGATTAACCTCGGTCACTTGAGGAATTTATTTGGAAATTTAAGTATTGCTATGAAAATTCAAAATGTAAGAATGAATCTCAGCAAGGATGGAAGGGAAAAGGTAAAGGTAAAGTTAAATGTAAACCTAAGAAAGCAAGGCCTCAGAATGCATATCAGAAAGAAAACATGGCACCTCAAAAGAAGTCTAATTCATCTAGACAAAAAACATGGATCACAAAAGCAACATGGAGGTAATGGTATTGGATGCTTGGAGTGTTGGACATGCAGTGAGGAGAACCTTAGGAGAGATTGTCCGCAGAACCAGTGTGGTAGGTCTAAGATATACAATGCACAAGAGGTACAAACTATTCGGGATGTTGGGAAGAGCATTCCTCGTATTTATGCAGTTGTGGACAATAGGCAGGAAGAGCACCAGGCATCTATCATTGAGATGGACAGTAAGCTTTGTGATCAAGTTATTTCTATTTTGATTGAACCTGGATCTAATTATAGCTATGTTAGTCCTGACTTGGTGAATAAGTGTGGCTTAAATAAAGAAGTGCATGTAGAATCTTGGTTAGTGCAGTTTGCTACATGTACAAAGAATATAGGTCACCATTGGGGAAGAGTGTGTGCATTTGAGTTAAATGGAATTCCTACAACAATGCACTTAAACATATTGTCATTGGGTTCCTATAGTATGCTACTTGGTATGGATTGGTTATACCTTCACAAGACCAAGGTAGATTGTTTTGACAAAGCTATTGAGTGCTTGGATGACAATGGGGAACTAAGAGTCTTAGAGGGAAATAAGAAAGCCACATCAGTTAGGATGGTACAACCATGCAGGCCAAGCACACTCGTAGCAAAGGGTGTGTGATATTCGCAGTTCATATCTCTAGTAACAAAGGTAAGGAAGTTGAGTATGCGGAGGTTTTGAGCAGGCATAGAGTCCTACAACAGTTTCAAGATGTGTTTCCTATGAAAATTCCACAAATTGGAATCCTACTGTAGAAATTGATTAAGTTTCTTCTATTTGTTAAATAACTGAACAAATTATTTACTATGTTCTATGGTAAATATCAAAACTAATACACTACAACCTTGACAAAAAAAAATACTTCGAAATAAAATAGCGTTGAAAGATAGATGAACACACACACAAATAACATTGTTATTTTTGGACTAAGTCCCCAAAAAAACCCAACTTTAGAAAATCGGTGCACCAGCTGAGCGTTTGTATATTATGCAGTAGTAAATCTGATTACAAATCTATGCTTTCTCAAATTTAGCAAACCATACAGAAAAATACTAACAAAAATTCTAGTGAGAAAATTCTCACTTTGCCACTGGTGAACCAACATTGATCTGGGCTCAAGATGAGCTTCTCTGCACTACCTTTGCACAGTCATTGCATCAACCTACGCAATACTACACCCTCTCAACTGGGAACAACTTTCCCTATTGCTATCTGATCAACTTTTTTCTAGAAGACTGATCTTATTCAACTCTGGGCCTCCTACCCATCCTCTGGCTCTGAAAATCTCACTGCTCACCAACAAAAATAGAATCTCCTCTAAAGCACTCTGCAACCTCTGTGTGGCTCAACGTTACCTCTCAATGGCACTTGTTATCTCTCTATTGTGCACTCATCAGACCTCGAAAAAATTCCTTCTCCCTTACTATCCTTCCCCTCTCTCAATGCAATGAGATCACTAACTCTCTCTCTGGAAACTCAGCGTTGCTACTCTGGATATCGATCTTCTAGTGAATTCGATCTCTGCAACTGTATCCTTCAAGTCCCATCAATTTCCTTCTTATAATCTCTCATTGAGACATTAACGACCACTGTTAAAACTTAATCAATTTCTAACATTAATTAGGACTCGATACATGCCTTTTTCTATAAGATTCACATCTGACTTAATTAATACCTTTTAATTAATCATATTTCCTAAGTTTAGACTTAGGAAATATTAAAAATAGATTAATTATTTTAATTAAGCCCTCTCTAGATGGAATTTTCAGAAATGGTTTATGGGTATTGGATGTAGGTTTTAACCCTAAACAGAAATTATCTACACACGAATATTATAACAGAAAATAAACAATAGCAAGAACATAAAACATAAAACATAAAACAGATAAACACAGAGATTTTCCCCTGGATCCCAAATCGGGACGACTAGCTTGATTTTTCATTATATTCCTTTTAGTGTTACAACACATATATATACATGCTGAAGCATACATAAACCCTAATCCATAAACCCTGGATTAGAACATAACCGTAGTTCCCTTGACCGGATCTACAAAAATACCAGGGGCCGAAAACCATCGTACCCCAAAACCATGTGAAAAACCATGCACAAAACCATGGACGCGGACTACCCACCAGAAATTAAGGACCGAAAATTTTCGCTAGGGCGCTGCCCTGGACCCCGACAGGGGGGGCTACCGCCCCCCTATAACCCCCCCATTGCGCCCAGCGCAAAGGGGGGGGCCATCGCCCCCCCTCTTACCTCCCCGCGTGTGCTTAGTCGTGGAAAGAATATAACACATACCCAACATTCTCCCACTTGTTGTTTTCTTTCCACAGGGGGCCATAGGAGAGCTTAGTCATTGGCCCAATTCTTCAACACCCATTGTTTCTCTACACCAAGAGAACTTTTGAGTGCTCACAGACTTCGTCAATGCATCTGCAACATTCTTCAAAGTGTCCACCTTTACCAGCAATGCCCTTTTAGCCTCAACCATATCTCTAACAAAGTGATATTGAACATCAATGTGCTTTGTCTTTGAATGATAAGCAGGGTTCTTAGCCAAGAAAATTGCACTTTGGCTATCACAGTCTATCCTTATAGCTTGCTGTACCAACCCCATACTTGAACACAATCTTTGCAACCAAACTGCTTCCTTGCTTGCATGAGTGGCTGCTATGTATTCTGCCTCTGTAGTTGAAAGAGCCACTACAGACTGTCTTTTACTCATCCAACCGACTGCACCTCCAAATAGGCTAAACACATACCCACTTGTAGATCTTCTTTGGTCCAGATCTCCAGCCCAGTCTGCATCAACAAAACCACGAATGTCCAACATTCTTTCCAATCCTGGTCTTCCCTGGTAGCACAAGCCATAATCACTAGTGCCACGTAAATATCCGAAAACCCGCTTCACTGCTGTCCAATGCTCCTTCCCTGGGTTTGACATAAACCTGCTCAATACTCCCACTGCATGTGCAATGTCTGGTCTAGTACAGACCATTGCATACATCAGTCTACCCACTGCACTTGCATATGGAACACAGGACATATACTCCTCTTCTTCTTGTGTCTTGGGACACTGTTCAGCAGACAGCTTTACACCTACAGGAATAGGAACCTTCACCGGTTTACTATCCTGCATATTGAACCTCTGCAATATAGTCTCGACATAATTCCTCTGGTTTAACCAGAGCTTCCTCTTTGCCCGATCTCTCTTAATTTCCATGCCCAAAATATAGTTTGCAGCACCAAGATCCTTCATGTCGAATTTGAAGAACAGTTGGGTCTTCAAATCTTGGATAATTTCTTTGTCATTTCCAATCAACAACATATCATCCACATACAAGACCAAATAAATAACACATTCACCAATTAATTTAAAATAAACACAGTGATCCTCCTTGCTTCTGGTGAAGCCAAGTCCCCGTATATAGGTATCAAATTTCTGATACCACATCCTTGGTGACCGTTTTAACCCATACAGAGACTTCTTCAACCTGCATACCAGTTCTTTCTTACCCTTCACCATAAATGTCAAAGTTGCTTCACGCATGTAGATCTCTCTAGTCCCCTCGAAGAAATGTTGTCTTCACATCCATCCGTTCTATCTCAAAATCAAATGCAAAGAAGAATGTGATAAAAATTGAATCTAATAGAAGTAACTAAACAGAGAAAGATCATCAAAATCCACCCCGCACTGAATAACCTTTTGCTACCAACCGAGCTTTGTATTTCTCCACCTTTCCTTCTACATTCATCTTCTTCTTAAACACCCATTTGCTCCCAATGGGCTTCCTCTTCCACCGGCAACTCCACCCGCATCCCATGCATCGCCCAGCAAGGATGCCATTTTCATCAACCATGGCCTCCTTCCCGCAGTTTTCCATCCTCTGAATCTACTGCCTCCCTGATAGTTCTGGGTTCATCATTAGTTATAGTTAAGGCAAAACCTAAACAGAAAGCAGATGGACTATACCTTTCTGGTTTCCTTATTTCTCGAACTGATCTTCTCAAAGCTAGAGTTTGTGGCTCTTCATCTTCTGAGTTTTCTTCTGTTGTAGAGTCTAATTCATCCTCCTTTAGCTCAAACTCGATCTTCTCAGGTTCCTGTGGTAGGAATTTATGTTTAACAACATCTTTCACTTCTCTAAACATGACATCTCGGTTGTACACAACCTTCCTTGTTTCTGGGTTCCAAATCTTGTAACCCTTTAAACCATCCTTATACCCAATAAAGATGCACCTTTAAGATTTATTATCCAACTTGGTCCTTTTCTCCTTTGGAACATGTACATATGCATCACATCCAAATACCCTTAGATGTGAAAGAGAGGGTTTCTTACCACCATACCCTCATGTGGGGTCTTATCCTCCAACGTTGATGAAGGTGATTCAAGTAACTAAGTAACATGCAAATTTCCACCTGCCCTCCGCCTAATTCTTGTCCCAACCCTTTACCACCGAGCATGCTTCGCTCTTTCCATAAGTGTTCTATTCATTCTTTCTCATAACTATATTTTTCTCGAGGTGTATATTTGGATTAGTCTTCTTCCATGCTATACCACACTTCTTACAAAACTCTTCAAATTCCTTCTTGCAGAACTCCCCACCATTATCTGTCCTCAGCGCCTTTATCTTCTTCTCTGTCTGGTTTTACACCAGAGCCTTAAATTCTTTAAATCTGTCAAAGAATTCAGATTTCCTCCTCAAGAAATATATCCATATATTCCTTGAGAAGTCATCTATGAATGAAACATAGTACACAAACTTTCCCAATGATGGAACTGACACAGGTCCAAACACATCATTGTGCACAAGTTCTAATATCTTTTTTTCCCTCTTAGCACTAGAAGGAAAACTCACCCGATTCCGCTTCCCATATACATAATGTTCACAGAAATCGAAATCCAAAGAGAAATTAGACATACCTTCTACCATACCATTTCTATGCAATATCCGAAGGCCCTTTTCTCCAATATGTCCAAGCCTTTGATGCCATAGCATAGTCTTTTCTCCAGAGACAACTAGGCTTTCCGCTCCACTTTCAGGAACCCTAGAACTGTTACACCCATCAATAACAATGCTACCTTGTAGCTTGTAAAAATTTCCAATCCAAACTCCCCGCATTAATACCGGTGCTCCCTGAACCATCTTGCAGGCATCTTTTTCTAACATTGTTTTTACACTTGCGTCATCCATCTTTCTTACAAAAATCAGATTTCAGGCCAATGCAGGAATATGCAGAACACCAGGAAGTGTTCTAATCCTTCCACCTTGTAGCTTCAACTTTACCTTTCCACGTCTGACAATTTTGGCCTTCCTATCATCCCCTAGGAAGACATCACCATCATATTTCTCATACTCGCAGAACCACTCCCTATGGGGAGTGAATTGAAAGGATGCACCTGAGTCAATCAACCATGACTCATGATCTACATATGTATTTGAAGAAGAAGCCAAATACACATCCCCACCTTCATCCTAGGTGGTTTTTGCCTCTGGCAGTATGAGCATCATCAGATCCCTTTCCTTTCCTTTGTGAGCTAGATCTCAAAAAATTTTTGTAGTGCCCTTCCTTTCCACATTTCAAGACACTCTTTTACAAACTTCTTCAGGAGATTAGATCTCCCTCTAGATTTGGATCTCCCACTCGAAACCTTTATTCTTGCTTCTGCCTCAGACCTTCCCCATGGGGGGACAAGGCATCTCCATTTTGACCCTCCATATTTCTCCGTCTCATTTCCTCCGACAGCAAGGCTGAGACAATGTCATCAAAATTCAAGGTAGTTGTATTGCTACCTATTGCAATAACCAGACTGTCCCATGAGTCTGGTAGAGAACACAACAAACCGATGCACTTATCTTCATCTGAGATTTTAATATCAACAGATGACAGCTGACTTACCACAGTATTGAAGGCGTTCAGATGCTCTGTCACCGAGTCTCCATCCTTCATCCTCAGGTTATACAGCTTTTTCCGCAGGAACAACTTATTCACCAGAGACTTAGATTGGTACAAAGTCCCAAGTTTTTCCCATAAATTCTTCGCCGTAGCTTCCCCAGATACATTCAACAATACTGAATCTGACACACACAACCGTATTGTGCTCTTAGCCTTCCGATCCAGTTTCTTCCAGTCTTCATCTGACATTCCCGTTGGTTTAGTACCTGGATCTACCGCGATCCACTGATCTTTATCCACCAGCAGATCCTCCATCTTGAGCTTCCACAACTCAAAACTCTGACCATTAAATTTCTCGATCTCTATCTTTCCGCCGCTCACCATCTTCTTTCACCGCAAGAATCGATCCCGCAGATCTCCCACTGAACAAGGTCTACCACAGGCCCGAGCAAAAAACCCTCAACAACAAAGGCGTCCCCTTGAAGCCGAAACAGCTCTGAAACCAAATGTAGGTTTTAACCCTGAACAGAAATATCTACACACGATTCTTATAACAGAAAATAAACAATAGCAAGAGCATAAAACATAAAACAGATAAACACAGAGATTTTCCCCTGGATCCCAAATCGGGACGACCAGCTTGATTTTTCATTATATTCCTTTTAATGTTACAACACATATATATACATGCCGAAGCATACATAAACCCCAATCCATAAACCCTGGATTAGAACATAACCGTAGTTCCCTTGACCGGATCTACAAAAATACCAGGGGCCAAAAACCATCGTACCCCAAAACCATGTGCAAAACCATGCACAAAACCATGGACGTGGACTACCCAATGGAAATTAAGGACCAAAAATTTTCGCCAGGGCGCTGCCCCGGACCCCGATAGGGGGGGCTACTGCCCCCCCATTGCGCCCAGCACAAAGGGGGGGCTATCGCCCCCCCACGCGTGCTTAGTTGTGGAAAGAGTATAACACATACCCAACATTGGAGTACCCATGTATTCTAACCTCTCTATAAAATCTCGAGGCTAGAACACATACAATGCTACCCGAAACTAACACTCCCTCTTAGCGAGGAAAGTTTTCTTGTACTGCAACTAAAATACACTGCCTATGCACCATCTCTTATTGCGTTGTTGGTGCATGGCTATGCTACCCACCAACAACTACGCAAATCTGATATGATTTGCATCTATGGTGTTATTGATCTTGTTGAACTTCTACCAACTATTGCATTTGCACTGCAACTCTATTGTTGATGCCACTGCAACATCTACAACTATCTCTAATTTTTTGTTGCTGCAACTGAGAGATTTCCATCATTCTAAACCAACTATGTTCAGTCTGATGCATTTGTCACCCGATTCTTGACTCCTGCTAGTCTCTCCGTTGTCACCAAAGCCTCTATGATGTTGTTGACTTTGCACTGTTGCCAACTCTGCTTTGTGTTGCTTAGTCTCAGACTACTATTAGCTACTGCATCTGTCACTCTGGAACCTAATTGCACCAACTCCCACTGGTCCATCCTGCTACTTTTGTTATGGGCTCCCGTAGCAAGGTATTGATCCAAAAGGTGGAATCCTCAAGGATCCTGCCCATCTGTAGCTCTTTGGGGCTACAAAACCTAATAACCCCACCTCACCCCTGGAGGTATATCAGTGATCATAGAAAAATCTTCCTCCAATATGGAGGACAACCTATCTATCTTCGTGGATGCATCCTATTAATCCTGCTTCTCCTATTTTCCCTTATTTTTAGAGGACATTGGGTGTTGTAGTGACTAAGTTAACTAAGCATTTGACCTTTGAGATGTCCTTCTTTATCCTGTGTTGCTCTTGTTGCCCCTTTGATGTGAGGGTTGCATTCTTCTCTTCCTTCACTTCCTTCGTCCCACTATTTCTGCTGCCACTGATGGTGCTCTCCACCAAGTCTCACGTCATCTCCTCCTATTGCATATCTTCCCACATTTTGTACCAATTCGGAAATTTTTCTCTGCCCATGATACTCTCGAAAAAGACTTTCCAATCTTCAGAAACACTATTTAGGGAAAACCATACAAACTTTGTAGGTTGAGGCATTAACCCATCTGCAAATAGCTAATCCCAGACTTCCAAAAGTATCGTACATAAGGGGTCTATACGCTCCCCTTTCTACATCTTGGTACACCTCATCTTCTCCTCCAAGTACATATTTCACTGCTCGGAAGATCCCTCATACAGTGTGGCAAGAGAATCCCACATTTTCTTGGAGGTATCTTTGTCATTTATGTGACACACCATGTGATCTATAACTCCATCAAGAATCAACCTCTTTGCCTTCACCATATCCTTTTTGTAGGCCTTCAGCTAATCTGGGTACATGGTTACAACTACCACTGAATTGATATAGCTCTTGAGATCATGTTCATCTAGAACATAGGAAATTCTGGCCTTCAAGATCACATAGTTGGGTAACCGTCTAACTGATCCTAATCTCTCGACCCTGTTGATGCCATCTCGCTAAAAATTTCAAAATCCTCCTCTTCTCCTCTGTGCAACTGTTTCTAGGCTCTATGCACTCCCTTCTGGAGCGGGAAAATCTACTCACAACTACTATTTCTCTGCAGTGAGATATCAAATTTCTTAGCTAGAAATTCCCTGAGGAAAGAATTCCCTCAGAGTGTGCTCTCCCTTCCTTCTGACGTTATTCTTCTCTAGAAAATTGTTGTATAATAACTGCGCCCCCAGATGAAGATATACTATGAAAATAAAATGTTGATGCTCCCTATACCTCTTACAATCTTCGATCTGGAAAATTTATTCTATGTCAACTCATTTAGAGAAGTAATTTTTTCTCAAAAACCTGACCTCCTAGCTAATGGACTGTGTAGCTTCCTTGGGTTTCAAGCAGTTTCTCACGTAGTGCTTCGAATCTCCCTCTTTTTGTCTGCAATTAAGCTCTTCCTACTTCTCCTATGCTCTGATACCATGTGAGAATTTCACAAATTGGAATCCTACTAAAAAAATTGATTAAGTTTCTTCAATTTGTTAAATAACTGAACAAATTATTTACTATGTTCTACGATAAATATCAAAACTAATACACTAGATCCTTCACAAATAAAAAATATTGTGAAAGAAAATAACGCTAAATCATAGATGCACACACACACAAATAACACTGTTATTTTTGGACTAAGTCCCAAGAAAAACCCAACTTGGTAAAATCGGTGCAGCAGCTGAGCATTTGTATATTATACAGTAGTAAATCTGAGTAAAAATCTATGGTTTCTCAAATCTTGCAAACCATACAGATAAATAATGAAAAAAGGTGTAGTGAAAAAAATCTCACTCTGCCACTAACGATCCAACACTGATCTGGGCTCAAGATGAGCTTCTTTGCATTGCCTCTGCATCATCCTACACAATACTGCATCCTCTCAACTGGGAACAACTTTCCCTCTCACTATCTGATCAGATGTTGTCTGGAAGACTTATCTTCTTCACCTCTGGGCCTCCTGCCCAACCTCTAGCTCTGAAAATCTCAGTTCTCCCCAAAAAAAATAAAATCTCCTCTAAATCATTGGCAGCCTATGCATGGCTCTGTGTTGCCTCTTTGTGGCACTTGTTGTATCTCTGCTATGCACTCACCAGATCTAGAAAAACTTCCTCTAGCCTTACTATACCTACCCCTCTCTCACTGCAATGAGCTCACTAGGTCTCTCTCCAGAAACACAATGTTGCTACTCTAGAAATCGATCTACCAGTGAATTCGATCTCTACAAGTGTATCCTCCAAGTCCCATCAAGTTCATTCTTATAACCTCTCGTTGAGACATCAACGGCCACGATTAAAACTTAATCGATGGCTAAGATTAACTGGGACTCGATCCATGCCTTTTTTGAGAAGATTCACATCTGACTTAATTATAACTTTTAATTAATCATATTTCTTAAGTTTAGACTTAGGACATATTAAAAAATGATTAATTATTTTAATTAAGTTGTCTCTAGATATAATTTCCATAAACGATTTATGGGTTTTGGAGTATTCATGTATTCTAACCTCTCTATAAAATCTCAAGGCTAGAACATGTCCAATGCTACCATAAAATAACATTTCCAACATAGTTTTCTGAGTTTCCACCTCACAGATAGGTATACTTTTCTATTGAGTTGGTGTCAGGGGTAGCTCTAGCATCAGAAGCACCTTACAGGTTGAGCACACTTGAGTTGGTAGAATTGAAGTTGCAGCTGAAAGAGATGATTGCCAAGGGATACATTAGGCCAAGCATATCCCCTTGGGGCGTGCCAGTTTTGTTCGTAAATATGAAGGATGGCACTCTTAGATTATGATTTTAGTACAAGAAACTGAACAAAGTGACCATCAAGAATAAATACCCAAAACCTAAGATTGGTGATTTGTTTGATCAGTTGAAGGGAGCAGCAGTGTTCTCTAAGATCTACTTGAGATCGGGATATCACCAAGTGTGCATCAAAGAAGAGGACATTTACAAGACCACATTCAGAACCAAGTACATGCATTATGATTTTGTTATAGTTCCATTTGGTTTTACTAATGTCCCAGCTACATTTATGTGTTTGATGAACAATGTGTTGTGTCCTTATTTGGAAAAGTTTATTATTCTATTCATTGATGACATATTGGTGTATTATAAAAATGAGGAAGAGCATGTCGAGCATTTGGACGCAGTATTGAGGTTGTTGAGAGACAATCAGTTGTATGCTAGTCTCAACAAATGCAGTTTCTTCCAGACTAAGGTGCGCTACTTCGGATATGTTGTCTCAAGGGAGGGAATTGCAGTAGATCCAGAAAATATAAGGGTCATCATGGAATGGGTAGCTCCTAAGAATGTAGACCAGGTGAGATCATTCATGGGATTGGCAAGTTATTATCAGAGGTTCATCAGGAACTTCTCACAAATTTCTTATCCTATTACATCATTGCATAGGAAAGGTAAGAATTTTGATTGGACATAGGCATGTGAGGTATGTTTTGAGCAGCTTAGGCAGTTGTAGACACATGCTCCAATGTTAAAGATTTCAAATTTAGGCAAGGAGTTTGTAGTGTATACATATGCTTGCAAGAGAGGACTTGGTGGGGTCCCTATGCTGGATGGATAGGTGGTATGCTATGAGTCGTGAAATCTAAATGAGCATGAGAAAAACTACCTGACACATGATCTTGAGCTAGCAGCGATCATACATGCACTGAAGATGTGGAGGTGTTATCTTCTTGACAGAAGTTTTGTACTAGTGAGTGATTACATTGGATTGAGGTACTTGTTTTACCAACCGAATTTGAATGGCAGGCAGGCTAGATGGTTGGCCACAATCAATGAGTTTGACTTCGAGATCAGGTACATCAAAGTAAAGGAGAACATGGTCGCATATGCTCTTAGCAAGAGGGTATAGGTAAATCACATAGCAACTATGAGCTCCTATGGGATAGATTTAAAGGATAGGATCTTGCATGCAGGTCAACATGATCACAGGTATAAGGTGATTATGCACAAGTTGCAGCAGCTTACAGGTACAAGTACAGGTGCAGGTGTACAGGATTTGTATTGCCGTCTCATGGCATTTGGATTGGTCAGATTTAGAGACAAGATATATGTGTCGGGAAGTAGTGAGCTCAAGAAGGTGATATTGAGGGAGTTTCATGCGAAACCATATTCTAGTCACCCAAGATACCAGAAGACATTTACTGTAGTAAAGAGGATCTACTATTGGAAGAATCCCAAGAAGGACATGGCAGAGTTTGTAGCTAGATGTTTGGATTTTCAGATGGTTAAGGCAGAGTGTAAGCATCCAGGTGGACTACTACAACTGATTTTGATTCCAGAGTGGAAATGGGAGGTCATTTCCATGGACTTCATCACAGGTTTTCCTAAGACAACTATACAACATGATTCCATCATGGTTTTTGTGGACAAGTCCACACTTCATACTAGTGAAGACGACATATTCAACTAGCGATGTGGCATATATGTTCATTAGAGATGTGGTCAAATTTCATGTTGTTCCAATGACTATTGTGTCAGAAAGTGATGCAAAGTTCACTTCCAAGTTTTGGAAGGAGTTGATAGCAGGTTTGGGCACTGAGTTGGCCTTCATCACAACTTATCATCCATAGACAGATGGAAAAACTAAGAGGTTCAATAGGATCTTGGAGGATATGTTGAGGATGTATGTGATATATTAGCAGTGCAAGTGGGAAGAGTATCTTCCACTAGTAGAGTTAGCCTACAACAACAATTATTAGGAATCATTGAAGATGAGTTTGTTTGAGGCTATGTATGGGAGGATTTGCAACACTTCCATCAGTTTGAATGATCTGGTTAACAAGGTATTGATTGGACCAGAGATGTTTGCAAAAATGAAACAAGAAATGTAGGAGATCAAGAAGAACTTTAAAGCAACGAAGGATAGGTAGAAGAGTTAGGCAGAAAGGAACAGGTTGTTTAAGAAGTTATAGGTTGGGGAACAAGTGTACTCATGCATCAAACCCAAGAAGATATCCTTGCGGATTGGATCATGTACCAAGCTAGAACCACAGTTTTGTGGACCCTTCAAAATCATTGAGAAGATCAAACCAATGGCCTATAGACTTGCAATGCCTTCCACAGTGAAATTTCATGATATTTTTCATATATAATTGCTTAATAAGTATGTTAAAAATTTTGATCATGTGATTGACTGGCATGTATTGTAGGTGGAACTAGATGGAGAATTCCAGCTAGAACCTCAATGGATATTGTATAAAAAGGTGGCCATGCTCCGTAACCAAGCAATAGAGCAATGGAAGAACTTTGGGCCCGATGAAGGTACATGGGAGATGGCAGATCAGATTTGGGCCATGTAATCCTCCTTGTTTTCTAGTTGAGGCAAAGCAGTTTTGGTGTGATGTTGGTATATGTTTTGATATATGTTTTGATGTGATGTTTGGGTATATGTACAAATGTATATGGATGTAAATACCGCCATGAGATATGTTATAAAGCTCCAATAAGCGGTATGGATGTTATGTCAGTATAATTAGCATTCTATTATGATTTCATGTTGTTATGTTTTCATAAGGGGTTGCTTTTCAGCAGGGTGATCATTGTAAATGCTGCGTTGAGCTATGATATAAAGATCCATGAGCAGTATGTTGTCTTTCGGCAGTTTTTCTAAGGTATATGTGTGATTAAAAACTGAGGATGGTGTCCCCTAAGGGGGAGGGTTTTGTAACATCCCTGGTGAAAATTTCATGTAATACAAGTTTAAAATGATAACCACGGTTAATGGGACAGTTATTCCAAGCTGAATGTTGGGCAAAAATTCCTAGTGGGTGTTAATTTGGTTTATTATGGCTAAGGAAATTGGAAAAGGCAAAGGAAAAGGATTTAGAAAGGAAAAATGGCATATTTGGCACATTTATTTATGAAAACAATGGAAATTACGATAAAAGGGAGATGAAAGGTCATAGGTTGCATGCGAGGAGGAAAATGAAGGAAAATAATGGAAAATGAAGAAAATCGAAGCCTCATCTATGAAAAAGATTTTGAGGATTAGTTGATACCTTTTGTTAGTTTAGTTTTAGAGTTCTCTCATTATTCTCTCTCTCTCTCTCTCTCTCACACACACACACTCTTGGACACTTGGATTTTTCTTGAAGCACTTTGGAATTGGAGCAAGAAAGACAAAGAAAGCAAGAAGAAGGAATAAGCAAGCAAGGAAGAGTGGGATCAAGCAGCTACAGTGGGATTCTTTGTAGCTATTGCTTTGCATGTGTGATTTCCTTGCTAGATTTTGCATGCATGGTATTGCATGTGGTTCTTTTCTATCATGGCATGGGTTTTTCCAGGTGTGTCAAGGTTTTCATGCTAGCCTTGCCATTTCCAAATAGCCTTGATGAGTTGAGTTCTCAAACTTTGTTTGAGCTAGATTTTCAGATGGATTCAAAGCTGGGTGAGGTGGATATCTGAAATGACAAAAACATGGCCTAGTGGTCCCTGAAGTAGATCATGGTAAAGCTACTAGACTAGTAACCCCTGATCCAGACTATGGGTTGTGGTAAATCCAGGATTGTGTGCCTCGGTGGGCATAGGAATCCTTATCGGTGAATGATGGAATATACAATAAATCTAAGAGGTGTATTGCTCTATGTTGGGCCTAGTAGTCTCGGGATGGTATGTACGATAAATCCTGGAGAGTGGGTCTCAGTGTAGGGCCTAGTGATCCCTGGATCAGACTATGGATTACGGTAAATATTGAGGTAAATATTGAGGACCATGAGGCACTAAAATTCCTCACAATGTAGGTGAATAACTCTAGTAGCATTATGCTTGTTTAGTTCTTTTTGGTTGGTTATGAGTCCCACATTCATGCTTTGAATATGGCACGTAGGTGATTGGGTGAAGAGAGATTTGGCTCAACTAATATATGGTCGGGTGGAACGTGGCAATCCCATCTCTGGTTGGTTTTCTACATTCATTAATGAGAAGGCCATTCCTTTGGTAATTGATGTATAAATGCATTGGTTTATATGTGGATTTTATTTTTGTTCTATCCATGGTATTTTTTTTGTTATTATGTTGGTTGTGAGCTTGTATTTTAATAGTTATGATGTATGGCTCTCCCCATGTTTTTACTCGTAAATTAATGCACAATGTATCTAGGGTCAAATAGATTGTATTGCAACTAATGATGTAAGGGAACAAATCTTCTTAGATATTCTTAGATAACTATGAGACCCCTTTGCTCTATTATGTTGCTTATACCTATAGCTTTTGTGTTGGTGACGTGTTTGACGAAATTCCTATCATGGCTAGTAGGGGTCCAGTTTAGTCCTCATGGATTTTTTTGTAAATATATCATTGTTTGGTCATTATAATTCATCTATGAACTTGTTATGAAATTTTGGGCAATGCACTAGGTTCTGAGCCTGAAAAAGTGGCTCAAATCCTAGGGACGCTGGCATGTGGGCTTATGCATGCGTCCAAGGGCTCATAAACATTAGCTTGCAGGCCTGTGCATGTGTCTAAAGGCCCAGAAGCTTAAAAGGTTAGTGGGACCCAAGGGCAGGATGCCTGATTGGTTGGGTTGGCTCCTGAGGGTGTTATTGTTGATGTACAAGGTTTTTGTGATAGGTTTCTATCGATTCCACTTCCTTAAGGCCACCTACGAGGTTGAGTCTGATCATAGTAGCCTCTCATCACATGTTTACCTCGATTGGCCAATTACTTGGGTAGATGTGGGAAGAGGGTGTTACATGTCATAAAGATGGTTTCATTTAAATAAAATTTATAATTTTATAGTGTGTGTGCCTATTTATATAGGCACACGCACTCACATACACATATAATTTGTGTGTGTATCTATTTATATATCAATATAAACACACACACATGGAGGATGTGCGTGTGTGTGTGTGTGTTTATATTAGGAGTCACCATAGTGCCTCTCATTATAAAGCCTTTCAAGCACCAACAACCAGCAAGCTAGCACTAACTAGGTAACTTATGACATATTAGGAGTCAAGACATTCGAAAATGCGCCTGCAGGAGTCCCACAACTGCAGGATGCCTACCCTTCTTGACTCATCACAATGAGGCAAGTGGACTTAGCCATGATTAAACCTAAGTGGGGAGAGTGTGAAACCTAACTTCCACCATTATAGTTACCATGCCTTGTCCTATGACTACAATTTATTTTGTAGATATAAAATAATTTGGATTAATGAACAATTTCTTTGAAGGCACAAATAACAGTTGGTGTAAATTGGAAGAATGACTTGTGGATGTGAAATAATTTGGACTTAATATACCTTGATATTATTTTAAAAATTCACAGAATATTTGTTGACAATTTAAAGAATGTAAAACCCAAAAATTAAATGAATGTTGCAGCTTTGGTAATATTTTATTAATGGAATTATCAGGAGGAATTTTACATAAATACTTGAAGTAAAACCTGGGGAGTTATTTCCTTAAAATGATTGCACTTGATCTCCTTGATAATTTTGACTTCACTAAATATTTCGAACCCCCCTACTACAGGAAATTTTAACCCTCCCAGAAAATTCAATTCACCCCTATGAGAAGAGAACTCGGCCTCCAAAAATATTGCAGAGTCATTCTCTAAATGTCACACTCGGCCTCCCAAAAATGTCAGCAATTCGTCCTCTAGCAATTTTCTCAGTTACTTAGACTAGAAATTTGACGTTCGAATAATTATGGAAAATAAAACAATAATTAGGCCCTAAATAATTTTATGATTTTCCTCCTTAGATTCAATTAATTCAGCCCTGTGAAGCACCATAAATTCATTCCCATCAAATATACGATTTAAACTCCACCTAGTTATAAATCAATTCATTTCTACTCAAGGATTTTGAACCCTTATTTGAAAATTCGACCTCTTGATGGATTTGACACAATTTCTTTGCAAAGATAACAATGGCTAGCTGGGGTGGCTTTACTACCACTAAAACCAACTGCCACTAACTAACGTGTGTATCTCAACTCTGAAACTAGGAAATAATGAGGGTTTTTCCCTCACTCAGAAAGCCACTGAATATTCTTGATAATTCACAAATAATTTCTTCACACACTTTCCTTTAGTCTCCTTCTCATTTTAATAATATTTTCCTCCTCTAAAAACAATGGGTGGTAAAAAAAAAAACCATGGGTCAATTTATTTTTCAAAGTGAGTTTTACCAAATTTATTTCATTGTTATTTAGTTTTATTCTGGTGGCCCCTTTATTTTTTATCACTATCCCCCAGGATCCAGTTAGGCTATGACTCCATCTCTTTCGTGCTTCTACAGATTGGAAAGAGACACCACAATCCTCCCTTCCCAAGTTTTCTTTTCCTAAAGCAACTGCAACACATGTTAACCTTCCCATGTAAGATCTTCTACCAACAAGCCCTTCCATTTGTTCAAATATGTTGGTCATTGATGTCAACCCACTTTTGATGTCATTTATGGCAAGGAATTTTAAGGTCTTTGTGGTCAAGGTCACCTTTATTGGATTATCCTCACCATGATGATTCTGATGATATGTGGAATATCAAGAGATTATTTACGGTTTGAGAGATATTTTGAATTTAAGTCGATGGCCCCACCTTGTGGTAAAAAGCCCCAACAAATGGATGATGTGGAAATTTATTATTAGATTGAAAAATCATGAATTCAAGAGGACTTTTTAATAAAAATAAAATCAAATATTTGTGGCTAAAAGATTTCGTTGAGGGTATCAAAATTTAAAATTAAAATCAATATCAAAGTCATCCTCATTTTATTTGGGGTTTTTAGCTCCAACAGTTTTGAATTTCAAATTTTCTTCTCCCTCCATGTGAAGTGGTCCTACCCCTCCAAAAGCGCATTTGACCTCTATAAGTTTAGGAGCATTTATCCTACAATGTATTAAGAAGAATTTCCTCATCACTCTAAAATCAAGTGCAGCCTTGAGGAGATTTGAAAATCTTACGAGAAAGCTTTTTGTATGGGTTTTTGGCTATGCTTGTGATCTGATGGGATTTCTTGTTTTCTCATAGGTCAGGGTTTGAGAGTTTGGAACGTATTCATCTCAAAACAACCCTCTTCTAGTTCACAACTGTGTTATTTGTGGACTAGCTAGGTCACCTCGGTGGCTTTTGTTGATAACCTATTTCAGGCTATTTCTTATGGACAGAGATGTGTGCAAGTTCTGTGTCTAATCTAGAGCACCTTCAAAAACATTTGAGTTTGATTGTAGATGTGTATCACACATCTCTAAAGTATTCTTTGCACAAAGATTGGCATTCACAATGTCTAAAGTTTTAAGCTAATTCAAGGCATACTTAAAGGTTAATATTTGTGGTTCTTGTAACAACCCTGGTGAAAATTCCATGTTATAAAAGTTAATAAAGCTAAATAATAACCACGGTTATGGGACACTTATTCCAAGCTGAATTTTGGGAAAAAAATCCTAGTGTGGGTGTTAATTTCGGTTATTATGGCTAAGGAAATTAGCAAAAGCTTTGGAAAGGAAAAATGGCATTATTGGCAATTTATTTATGAAAATAATGGAAATTAGGAGAAAAGGAAGGTGAAAGGTCACAAGTTGCATGTGAGGAGGAAGTGAAGAAAATAGAGGCCACGTTAATAAAAGGGCTTCTAAGGATCAATTCATGGCTTTTTGGTTAGTTTAGTTTTGGATTTCTCTCTCTATTCTCTCTCTCACACACTCTTGGACACTTAGAGTTTGCTTGGAGAACTTTAGCTTTGGATCAAGAAATGCAAAGAAGGCAAAGAGGAAGAAAATATCAAGGAAGGAAGAGTAGGATCAAGATGTTACAACGGGTTTACTTGTAGGTATCGATTTGCATCTATGATTTCCTAGCTAGATTTGACATGAAAGGTTATGCATGTGCGTTCTTGGTTATGTTTCTTTCATTGGTATGGGTTTCACCAGGTGTCACAATGTTCTTCAACCTTGCCTTTCCATTCCTGGATAGCCATGGTGTAATGGGGTTCTCATGCTTTGGTTGAGTTGGATTCCCATATGGAATCGAAATTGAGTGAGGTGGATATTTGAATGAAATAACACATGGCCTAGTAATCCCTGAACCGTACTATGGATTGTGGTAAAACCACTAGCCTAGTAACCCCTAAACCGAACTATGGGTTGCAGTAAATCCAAGTATTGTGTGCCTCTGTGGGCCTAGGAATCATCGACTAGTGAATGGAGGGATATATGGTAAATCCTAGAGGTGGGTGATATCCATTGGGCCTAGGACTCCCGGGATGGGATGTACGGTAAAGCCTGAAGGGTGAAGTCTCAGTTAGGGCCTACTGATCTCATGTGTATTGCGGTAAAGCCTAGATACTAGTGTCTCGGTTATGGCCTAGTGATCCCTGGATCAAACTATGGATTGTGGTAGAACCTAGAGACTAGGAGACAAGAAAATTAATCATGGTGTAGGTGAAGAAATCCAATGGCATCCATGCTTGTTTATGGCCTAGTGATTCGGTGAGGATTGTGGTAAATCCTAGTTTTATTGATGAGGGTGAGGTGGTTTAGCCTCGGGAAGACCTGGTTGATTATTTTGGTTTTGAGTCCCACATTAATGCTTGGAATATGGCATGGGGGTGATTGGATGAAGAGAGATTTGGTTCAACCAATCTATGGTCAGGTGGAACATGGTAGTACCATACTGGGTTGGATTTTGCATTCATTAATAAGAGTCATTTCCCTTGGTATTTTATGTGAAAATGTATTGGCTCATATGTGGCATTTATGACTATTGTATATTTATTATTTCTATTTTTTTTATGTTGGTTATGAGTATGTTTTATGATAGTGATGATGTATGGATCTCATCATGTTTTGATTTGTAAATGAATGAGCAATGAATATATGACCTAATATATGATAATGCAGATAATGTGATAAGACATCAATGCTTCTTACCGATTCTCAGATAAGTATGAGACCCTATGCTCAGATATGTTATTATGACCTGTAAGATGCGTAATTGTGATATGTTTGACGAAATGTTTGTCATAGCTAGTAGGGTTCTAGTCAAGTCCTTGCTAAAGTATTTGCATTTGTATCATTGTTTCAATCTTATTTTTCATTTCTGGAAGTTTCATGGAGTTCTAGGTAATGGTCTGAGTCATGGCCCTTAAAAGGTGGCACAAAATCAGAGTCGTTGGCACGAAACTATCTACAAAATTCCCCAGTTGCAAGCATGCCTTGTTGTGGGAGCGATTGGAGGGTCCCAGTCACATGCACACCCATGTCAAGGGAGCGATTGAGACTTAAATGTAGCAAAATGTCAGGTTGTCTCGAGCGTTGGTCACTTGGAAGGGTTATATGGCTCATGGGGGTTTTGTTGCATGTGTAAAAGGTCATATTGGTTGTGTTGTGTCGGTTCCACTTCCTTCATTGTATAGGTGAAGATGAATCAGATCATAGTATCCTCTCATCACATGTTTACCTCGATTGATCAGTTACTTAGGTAGATGTGGGAGGAGGGTGTTACAAAGTGGTATCAGAGCACGGTTCACCTCTCAGAATGGATGGGTGGTATATTGATCATGCATTAATGTCGATTGAATATGTGTTCTTATGTTTATGGTCTAGGTACTGGTTGTGTATGCATGGTGTTGGCTATGTTTTTAGTCGTGTCGCCATGTGAAATTTGATGGTGTCGTTGTTGAATGTAATTGTTTTGAATGTATGTCGGTTGTGTACTAGTTATGCATGTCAATATTTGTATGTAATGTGTATGCATGTGTGTCATACATATGTTGTTATGCATGTATTGTGTCGATTTGGTTTTATGGTTGTGGCATCATGCATGGTAACTAGATAATGGTTGAAATGATGATTACATGTTGACTTGATTATGTTTGTGTGTGTGTGTGTGTGTGTGTGTGTTGTTGTAATATCCCAAAATGGGGAAGCAACAATATATGAACACAATAATGGAAATAGTAGTGCAAATCAACCCATAAAAATGTGAGAGGAACATATAGCCATCATATTAATCTCATAGCAGCAAATGTATACAAATTCTTGAGGAAATAATCACTCAAGTAGGCACAGCAAGCCTCAAGAAAACATGTACATAAAAGATGAAGAACACTGCTACACAAATATTGCCCAAGGCTATGACAGCACAGTTTTATTAGGAATAACTACTATTGGTGAATGTCAATACATGGATCTACAATGATATAGCTCATACAATGTTGGGAGTGAATATTTAGACTTCCAAACTCAATTTCAAGACAATCCGGAGAGGATTTCCTGAAATATGCAAAAGTGCAAAATGCCGGAATGTAGTCCTAGGACTGAATAGCAGCTGCAACTCTAGAACTGGATGGAGATGGCTGAATATGTTGCACAAGATGAATAAACCTCCTCCAATGGATCTTCCAAGTGAAAGTCTGATCCTAACACTGAAGATCTCACCCTCCAATCAATCACTGCAACCCCTCACTGCAAATGGTCACAGAAATAACATAGTCAAGGAGAGGGATTGCATTGTAGGAGATGGGAAATAAGTTGGCCAAATACCAAGATCTGCAATAAGCTCTAGAATATTCCTCATTGATCTACCAAAGGAAGGAAAGCTTCTTCCTCTAAAAAACAAGCTCAGGAAGTGGTGTTATCAACCCTCCACTGCAACACCCTGCAACACAACCCAACTCTAAACAGAAACTATGTTGTAGCTGAAGGAGGTAGCTTGGCCCCAAGCCTAGATGTGGAGAAATTCAATAAAAGCTCCCTCAAGAGGCCTCTCAAGAAAGGAGAAGGAATTCCTAAACAGGAATGCCTTGTGCTAAGCAACACAGAAATCTCAACTAAACAGTTGAAGAAAGCACAATAGTCATGCAGACCACAAAATCAATAATCCATATCATGTCTTCCTATGGCTGCCTTTCCCTCTTTTTATACAAATGGAAGCCCTCTCACCTTGGTTCCCACTCATTAGGGTTTCCTCCACCAGGAAATCTTCCTCCCACTATCTCTACGTTGTCTCCATAGATGATCTCCACCTCTTATCCCAGCATTGTTGACTTGGTCAAACTTGACCTTGTCCACATGCAAATGTCCCTTTTCACACATGAGGGTGTGAAATCTAGCTCCTATGATGACCCCTTTTCACATTATGAGGCATTTTATTCCTATTTCTGAAATGTATGGGCCTCCTTACCCATTTATTCATCTCCTAAGTGTAAACAGCAAAAATAAATATTCCAATTAGCTGCATGCTAATTTTGAAATATTACAGTCCTCCCCTCCCAAATGTTGCTTGTCCTCAAGCAACTGCAAGGATAGAACTGAGAAGTCTCCCCTCCTCTTGGTGTAGAATCCACATATGATAAACTCCTCCAAGGAATGAGATGTTGTTTCATCAATAAATCTCCATATTGCCCCTCCCAAGCATGCAAGCTAGCTAAATAGTTATCATCATGAATAAGTAAAGTACTCAAGGAGGCAATAAGGTGATGTCTAGAGGTCATTTTGAGGCATGGGATCTGAAATGTATTGGGAATCATCATTCCCATGTGGATCCTCCATCCCCAAGCTATCATCCATACAAAATGAGTTACCTCCCAATATGGCAACTCCTAAAAATTATCCTCCACCTTGAGCTCCTGTAATGTAGGTGGGCTGAAAATCTGATCATGGTAGACAAAATAGCCTACCCCACACTGTCCTCCTCTCCACTTATGATAAGTGTAGAGTATCTGCTGATCTTGGGCTGCAATAATGTTTCCCTCAAGTGGCAAGATGAAGACTGGACCTCCAAATATCTTATCTCCAACGTTATGAATCATGCTGGCCCAAACCATCCCATATGTGATGGACAAGAAATCATCACCATATGGCATCCAATCAATCCCATGGCCCACCTCACAAAGAAGCAAGTGTTTTACTGTAGTGGCCATATCACCTCCCATGCTCCCCTTGGAACATGTAATGCAAAAAGCATGGGAAATCTCTTCCTCCAAGGACACATCCAACCAATGTGTCTCTCTCCCAATCATAATCCCAATAAAAATAAGAACAATATCAGCAAATGGAATCATGATTAGCATCATGCTAGCTGCCATATGTAATAATGGAGAATGAAAATGGTCCCTCAAATGTAACTAGCGTAGTTTGACTCTCAACTGCAACAGAAAATGGCATGATGTGTGGCTTCCCAACCACTTGCTTGTTGGCCAAATCTCCTCACAAGTTTCAAGAAAGTGTATGGTGTATGGTGCAAAGTGAGCATGCTCTGAAAAATATGTAATCTCCCCAAGTCCTTCTAGGGAGTGGCCATCACCAAAACTACTTATGGCCTCAAATAGACCATGAAGTATAGAAAGAAGAATGATCCTCCCTTGAGCAATGGCTTGCACATATATGGTTAAGGAATGTACATATTCATTATACAAATCATTATTCAACCAAACAGTATCCTTACCATATGCTTTGCTCATGCAAATGGAGTGGATCATAGATAAATCTCCTCTCATCCTCAAAAAGGAAAGAGGTGGTTGTGTTAACTCTTCCAAAGAGTTATGTATCTCCTCCATCTCCACATGATCCACACATCTCCTCAAATGCTGATATATCTCCTCCTCAAAGCCTTCTCAAATGTACCCCTCCCTTATGGTGTGGTATGCTCTCATGGAAGAAGTGTGGCTGAAAAGGAATCTTCATGAGCTGCTTGTAGTAATTTCTCCTTAATCTTGGAAGCTATAGATAAGAAGATCCTACCATGATAGTAGATGACCCCATCTCTAACTGAATATCCCTCTTCATGCAACTGGTCATCCTATATAATACAAGTAAAAAGATCTTTTGAATAATCCACCAACAACTGGGATTTCCACTATGGATCTATCCTCCATAGTGACAGCACTGATGTTCTATCACAAAGAACATCTTTCATATGGTTTTCCTCCTCTTTGACATCTCTCATGCAAAATATGCAAGTTGGAAGGTTGCTATCCTTCCCTTGCTGCTCCTGCCATAGTGCAAAATCTGAGATGAGAGTGGGTAATGATGATGTTGAGAGAATGTTTCTCCTCTCCTTGAGTCTACCCAAGACTCTCAGCATTGTATCAAGCTCTCCCAAGGTCTCCACTCCTCTATAATTCATGAGCGGTGCCTCAAAATGTGAAGCATCTCTGATCATCTACTGATCTGGTGGTCTCCTTGGTGAAATGTCTCCATGCAATGAGACATCAACATCAAGAGTAGACTGCATATATGAATGGACAGATTTTCCCCCGCCTTCACTGCGCAATCCAGTCTCCCTCTTCTATGCATCAACCCTCTAAAATAGATAGGGGTGTGTGTTCCTCATCAAATGATGTTGATCATCCTCCCTACCTCCTCCTTCCATCTGCATGGTTTCACAATCTGTCAACCATGGCACATGTTGATCATGGGTTGTGACTTGATCTCCACATATGAGATCCTGGGGAATTATTTGCAATGATACAAGAACCCCTCTAGTTGGAGCATGTGCTCCATCTACCTCTGCATGAGGTGCTAGATCTACTCTAGACATGACAACACTGTTGCCCTCAACCTATTCTTCCTCTCCAATATGAATGGGAAACCTCCCAAGAATTGGATCCTCTTTTAAAAAAGGGATCTCCATGCCCTCTTGTTCAAGAATATGAGATATATTTCTTGCCTCTAACAAGGTATGATGCAATATGTCAGCCTCCCCAATGGTTTTCAGAATTGGAATTGAGCTCGTGGGTTCCCCTAACACATGCAAGGTTTTTGTTTGTTTAGCTCCACCGCATGTGTTTCAGAATGTTTCTTATCAAATATTTCCACTAATGCTTTTTTGAACCTTGCATAAGAAGAATTATTTTCATTTTTCAAATAAAAATAATCAAATATCCACCATGCATAGGCCTTACCTCCAAAATGAAGCGCTACAACTTTGATGGCTTCATCTTCAGAAATTTGGTGCTGCTGCAAGTAGGTGTCGAGCTCCTCCACGCAAGCTCTAGCTGAACATGTAGGTGAACTATCAAAAGTAGATAGGAAAAATCTACTCCCATTATGTTGCTTTCTTCTCTCCACCTTGATCTTGCAAAACTCTGGAAAGGTGATATGATCTCTAAACTTCTCAATTTGAGATTCATATTCTTGCAGTAAATCACTAAGAGTTTCCCTCTTAGGCATTCCTTCTTCTTCTATCTCCCTCATAGAAAATCTAGGCATAGGACTGTGCTGTGCATCATGATGTGTGGCTGCATGCTCACACTCATCATATGAAAATCTAGAGTTTTCTTTATATTGAAACTCTCTTGGAGATTTTCTACACATCTCCCTTCTCATCTCCTTGAGATCTCTCTTAATACTCTGCATAGTTTGAGAAAGAAGCTTTGAGAGCTTCTCTTCCTTCCTTCCTCCAAATAATGGAGTCTTCTTCTTGTCTTTTATGTACATATTTTCTTCTTCTTTTCTTCTTGATAGCATATTGGCTGAGATTCCACAGGCTAAGCCAAGATTATGCTCTGATACCACTATAATATCCCAAAATGGGGAAGCAGCAATATATGAACACAATAATGGAAATAGTAGTGCAAATCAACTCATAAAAATGTGAGAGGAACATATAGCCATCATATCAATCTCATAGTAGCAAATGTATACAAATTCTTGAGGAAATAATCACTCAAGTAGGCACAGCAAGCCTCAAGAAAGCATGTACATAAAAGATGAAGAACACTGCTACACAACTATTTCCCAAGGCTATGACAGCACAGTTTTATTAGGAATAAATGCTGCTAGTGAATTTAAATACATGGATCTACAATGATATAGCTCATACAATGTTGGGAGTGAAGATCTAGACTCTCAAACTCAATTTCAAGACAACCCAGAGAGGATTTCCTGAAATATGCAAAAAGTGCAAAATGTCGAAATGTAGTCCAAGGACTGAATAGCAACTGCAACTCTAGAATTGGATGGATATGGCTGAAGATTCTACACAAGATGAATAAACCTCCTCCAATGGAACTTCCAATTGAAAGGCTTATCCTAACACTGAGGATCTCACCCTCCAATCAATCACTGCAACCCCTCACTGCAAATGGTCATAGAAATAACGCAGTCAAGGAGAGGGACTGCACTGTAGGAGATGGGAAATAAGTTGGCCAAGTGCCAAGATCTGCAATAAGCTCCAGAATCTTCCTAAATGATCTCCCAAATGAAGGAAATCTTCCTCCTTTGAAAAACAAGCTTAGGAAGTGGTGTTATCAACCCTCCACTGCAACACCTTGCAACACAACCCAGCTCTAAACAGAAACTGCATTGTAGCTGAAGGAGGTAGCTTGGCCTCAAGCCTGGATGTGGAGAAATTCAGTACAAGCTCCCTCAAGAGGCCTCTTAAGAAAGGAGAAGTAATTCCTAAACAGGAATGCCTTGTGCTAAGCAGCACAGCAATCTCAACTAAACAGTTGAAGAAAGCATAATAGTCATGCATACCACAAAATCAATAATCCATATCATGTCTTCCTATGGCTGCCTTGCCCTCCTTTTATACAAATGGAAGCCCTCTCACCTTGGGTCCCACTCATTAGGGTTTCCTCCACCAAGGAATCTTCCTCCCACTATCTCTGCGCTATCTCCATAGATGATCTCCACCTCTTATCCCAGCGTTGTTAACTTGGTCAAACTTGACCTTGTCCACATGCAAATGTACCTTTTCACACATGAGGGTGTGAAATCCAGCTCCTATGATGATCCCTTTTCACATTATGAGGTATTTTATTCCTATTTATGAAATGTATGGGTCTCCTTACCCATTTATTCATCTCCTAAGTGTAAACAGCAAAAATCAATATTCCAATTAGCCACATGCTAATTTTGGAATATTACAATTGTGCTAATCTAGTTGGTCTTGCAGACGAGATATCCTCCCCAAATTATACTGAGGCACATTGGCTTGTTTATGATTTGATTTAGATAACATAGTATGCCTTGCATGAATAATTCAAGATGACTAGCAAGATGGTAGACTATAGAGATTCTCCCTATGAATCAAATGAGCAGCGTGGTGTTGGGCACTCTTCTGACTTAGCAGACACAATGAGGAGTTTGAAGGAAGTAATAAGGAGTTGAAAATTAGATAATGATAGGATCATGCAAGTACAAGAGAAAAAACATAATTTAATGCAATAATTATTCAAATTTTGTCAGAATTGTAGAAACATGGGCCACTTTGGATCAAGTATAGACATGAGGATGGGAATAATGGGGAATATGGAAGTAGGTCTCATGGTGGTCATAGGTCAGATAGAGATGGTAGATTCTTGGATACTCCAGATAGGAGATATGATGGACACATGAACTATTCCAGTTCTGGTTCTTATAGGCACTATGAGCGTCATCATTATCACCCTTATAGGAAGAGTGACAAGGGATACTTGTCAGATGAGTTTAAGAAAGAGAAGCCACCTACTTTTGATGGATATTTAAAGAATCCTGACTCCTGAGGATGGATAGAATTGGTTACTTGGCATGAAAAAATTCTTTGAACTACATGAATACAGAGAGAATATGAAGGCCAAAATAGTTATCTTCAGTCTCAAAGGGAAAGTAGATATCTAGTGGGAAGATGTGAAAAGAGTCTGAGGAGACATCAGGACAGAGGAGTTTAGTTGGCATTAATTCAAGAGTCTTCAGAAATATTACTTGTCAGAAAGGTACAACGATAGCATAAACAAGGAATTCAATGAGCTTAAAATGGGATCGATGACAAATGAGGAGTATACAACCAAGTTCCTAGAGTTTTTTAGTTATGTACCATATCTTAAAGATGAAAAGGCTAAAGTTCAAATATTTTTTCAGTGGATTTCCATTAGCATTTAGAGGTCAGATTGAGTATCATGATGAGCCTCTGTCACTTGAGGAAGTTTTTGGGAAACTGAAGCAATGTCATGATAAATACAAGCATAACAAAAATATAAGCAAGGATGGAAAGGGGAAGAATAAGTTTTGAACCTGGTTTTTCGTGCCTGAGCCTGTGCTCTGCCTTCCCCTACGCATAGGGTTTCTAGTGTTGCGGCAGGGTGCTCGCCCTGGCTAGGGCTCAGCCCAATGGTGGACTCTCAGCCCCCTCCTCTGCCTTTGCCTCCTCCTCCTCCTGAGGTTGAGGCCTTCAAGCTTCTGATTGCTTCCCAACTGAAGAAGAAGAAACAACTCGCCTCTAAAATTTTCAAGAGATTGGATGAGATCCCCTTGGTGGCTCTCCCGCCTAAGGGTCCGATGAAAGTGGCCCTTTCCCTTGTGGACCGAGCATTGGTTGGTCAATTTACAGGCTTATGGCCTTCATCAAAAACTACGGAAGCCTGGATCACTCGAAACTAGAAGCCCCTCGTTGCAAACATCGCCACCTCATACTTCCTCCGGCGGGGTTTCTTCCTGTTTGAATTCAACACAAAGGAGGACAAGGACATGATTTTCATAAATTGATCCTATTTCATGGGTCCTCAAGGACTGTAATTAAATCATTGGACTCCAAACTTCGACCCCTCAGAGGATGTTCCATCTGTCGTTCCAGTTTGGGTCAGGCTCCCAAACTTGCTGGTGCACTGCTGGAACTGGGAATCAATGCAGCAAATCGACAACACCCTTGGGAAATTCATAGACAGAGAAAACAACAAAGACCAATATGACTACGTCAGAATCTGTGTGGAGGTTGATCACAAAGTTGGGCTGTCAGAAGCCATTAAGTTAACGGTGGGGAACTGGTCCCATTTGCAGAAATTAGACTACGAACAACTGTTGTTCAAATGCCATAGATGTCATGAATATGGCCACTTTTCCAAGAACTGTCCCAAAAATGTAGGCCCATAAAAGGAGAAATAAGAAGGATGGCAGTAAACCAAGAAACCTAAAATGAGCCTTAAGCCAGGGTCAATTGGAGAAGGAACAAAGGAAAGGAAGGGTATTTCAGCACCTACGGGGAGTATTCTTAAATCCAAACCCACCGAGAAAGGTTAAGAGAACATCTTTGTGGCTTTGAGCTCAGAAAAAAAAACGAAGTCCAAGAATCAGATCCACGGGATGTGCGAAAGGATCTCCAAATGCAGGAAACCCTAGAACCATTGAATATTGTAAAATATCTTGGAGAAACCCTGAAAGAGAAAGAGCTTGTCTCCGAGGGGGAAGATCTAGATTTGAAGGATTCAGAGGAAGAAGGAGAAATTGAGGATTCCCAAAATTCGATCAGAAGATCGACTAGGGGATGGAAATCCTCCAGGGAAAAGAGAGAGCAGGAAACCTACAAGGAGAAGCTACAGGGGATCCAACCGACCGTAGAAAAGATGTTGGCAAAAAACCCTAAAGCATGCAGAAATCAAAGCCAAGGCTCCAAGGGAGCCCTCTCAGCTCAAAAAAGGAAGTAATGAAGGTTGTCTCCTGGAACTGCAGAGGGATGGGGAGCAACCTAAAAGAAGAAGCAATGAAAAGTCTAGTAAGATTGGAAAGGCCCGACATTCTTCTCATCCAGGAGACCAAAATGGAGGAAAGGGAATTTATCCATAAAAGCAAACAATTTTGGTGAAAAGGAGGAGGTATCGCAGTCTCCTTTAGAGGCACCTATGGAGGGCTGGGAATTATATGAGACGAGACATGCTTTGAGAAAATTCTGGTTAGACTCAAGTCAAACTGGATTTTTACTCAGTTTTTGCATCTTCATACCAAAGAGACCTAGAAAATGAGATTCAGATGGATAACGTCATTCTCGCTACAGATATGAACATTACTTTAAGCCATGGGGAGAAGCGAGGGGGAAACATTGTAAGGGATCCAACCAAATAATGGGTGGAATAACTCATTCAGGACTGGGATCTATTGGACATCAAGCCACCCAAGGTAAAATATACATGGACCAATAGAAGAACAGATCTGGGCCACATTGCTGCAAGGTTAGATCACTTTCTCATCCAGAGTTCATTCTTGCTTTTAGATCTTGATGTCAGTTCTGCTATTCTTTCTTCGTCTGTCTTCGATCACAAGCCCATTAGGCTTAAGATGAAGCCACATTTGAATCTAGGGCCTATTCCCTTCTGTTTTAGTGCTCTATAGGTGAAGCAACTTAAATTTTTGGACAGAGTTGAGGAAGTATGGAAATACTATATCAGTGGATCCCCCTTATTTGTGTGGGAAGAAAAGTTAAGGAGAGTGAAGAGGGCCCTCAAAAGCTAGGCTAAAGCCCTCCTTTCTCTGACCGAGTCAAGGCGGGTTGCCCAGGCATGTTTGGAGAGTCATAAAAAACAAATGGAAGATATAGACATCTTGAAGGACAACTTAACCCTGGAAGAGGATCTCTAGGCTAATCTTCATAAGGCTTGAATCTGGGAGGAGGAATTCTGGAGACTTAAATCTCGCAGTCTGTGGCTACAAGCTAGGGACATGAATACCTCCTTTCATAAGCAGGCTCAAGCCAGAAGACACTTTAATTCTCTAGTGGAGATAACCTCAAGAGACCAGTCCTTCTCCAACCCGACCAACATCAAAAAAGCTTCCCATCAGCACTTCAAAGAATTGTACACAGAGGATAAGCAATCAAGTCTCAGCTCCAACCTGCTCGAGTTGGTTCCCCTAAAGTTCAATGCCCAAATGAATGCTATGTTGACTTCTCCTGACACCATCAATGAAATCAAGCAGGCCCTTGATGAAATGGATCCAGACAAGGCTCCTGGGCCAGATGGATTCACTGCTCGATTCATTAAAACTTGTTGGAACATTGTCAAAAAGGATATCTACAAAATGATCTTAAAGTCTCAAACCTGCCACAAGCTTGGGGGCAGCACCAACTCAGCCTTCTTGGCTCTTACACCTAAAGAGATGGATGCTAGTTCTTTCAACAGATTCAAGCCAATTTCCCTCTGCAAAATTGGCTACAAGCTCATCACTAAATTCATGGCTAATAGACTGAAAGGCCTTCTTCTAGAAATCATTCCTGACAATCAAGGGGGATTTGTCAAAGGTGGGCAGATAACTGATAACTTCATTCTTGTTCAGGAAGTGATCCATTCAAGCATCCAAAGATGGGAAAAAGGTATTGTTGTCAAGTTGGACCTGGCTAGTGAGTTTGACAGAGTTAGGCACATGTTTCTCTTTGGGTTTATGCATCAATTTGGGTTTGACTAACGCTTTATAAGTTGGGTCAAGGACTGGATCATGGAACCATGGATTGCTCCACTTGTCAATGGGGGCACTGCTGACTTCTTCAAGGTGAGCCACGGGATAAAGCAGGGATGCCCTCTAACCCCTCTTCTCTTTGTCATTCAAGCCTTTGTTCTTAGTTTTATGCTGGAGAAAAGACAAATCAAGCAAGAGTTTATCGGTCTTGGGATCGCCAGGGGCGTCAGAGACATAAATCATGCTCTCTTTGCTGATGACTCCATTCTCCTGGGGGGGGCCTCTGCCATCTCGGCCTTCCGCTTCAAGCTGGAGCTGGATCACTACTGCCTCGATTCTAGGAGTGAACTTAACACGGGAAAATGCTTCATTTACGCTTGGAACCTCATTGGCCTTGAGCTAAACATGATCACTAGGATTTTGGGTTTCAAAGGCTCCACGAATTGGGTGTCTTTTAAATATCTTGGGTTGCCGATCTTTCAAGGATGCCTGATTGGGAGGGACTACTACCCCTTGCTGAACAAATTCAAGCTCAAAATGCAAGCCTGGGGCTCGTTGTGGCTCAACCTGGAAGGTAAGACTGTTCTCATTAAGTCAATCCTTAATAGTCTTCCAATCTTTCAGATTTCTGTTCTGTTGGCTCCGGTGGGCATTCTTCGCAAGATGGAGCAATCCATTTGCTCCTTTTTCTGGAAGGGGGGGAAGAATAACTCTAAGAGAATTCTATTGATCAGTTGGAATAAGATTTCTATGCCACTGCTGGAAGGAGGCCTTCACATAAAAGATCTCAGGGAGCACAACATCGCTCTAGGGGGCAAGATCTTATGGTGGCATGTAGCAAGGAATCTGGGATGGGCATAGATTGCTTTGTGGAAAAAATACAGCTTTGGAAAGTGTCTTTGCAGTCTGGAGAACTTCCAAACTAACCGAAAGGGATCCCCGATCCATTAGTTGTGTAAGCATGCTCTCCCACTACTGTGTGATCACTTGTTCTGGATTCTAAGTAATGGGAAGCAGATCAGCTTGTGGGAGGATAGAATCATGAATGTAGAAGTGATCAGGGAGGATCCTAAGTTGCTGGAGCTAAAAACGTGGATGATTGCAGATGGTTGATGCACGTTGTGGGACATTTCAGAATGGGATAGCAGCCACTAGGCAGGGTGGTAGAAGATAGAGATTCCTTCTCATCTGGAGCAAGCATGGGCCAAATTCATGGTAGCACTAGCTGGGAAAGCCCCCCTAAATGCAAGGAAAAAAGATAGAAGGGGTTGGGGTTCCTCGAAGGGATGTTATTCTGCAGCAGAAGGCTACAAATGTCTTAAAGCCATTCCCATTATCCCTCTCAACGTAACGATTTTGAAAGGGATTTGGCAGGTTAAAAGAATTCTAAAGATTTATATGTTCACCTAGAAGCTGGGGCACAACAACATCGTTACAGCTAAAAATTTGTAGCGTCGTGGCTTCCATGGCCCCTCTCGGTTCCCGCTCTGTCAACAGTAGGAGGAAAATTCGGTCCACGTCTTTCTTGATTGCCTCTACACTCGGAACATTTGTAATGAAATCTTGTTGATTTGGAACAATAGCCTCATCCTCCCAACCAACATCACTGGTATGATGTCCAATTGGGGAGACTTGTTCCCTAAGTCCTTCCCCAAGAGAGGTCAGCCTTACGAGGGGTGGATGATTATCCCTAAGTTCATTTGCTAGAAGATCTACCTTGAAAGAAACAATCGGATATTTCAAGAGAAGGCCCTAATCCAGCAACAAATCGGTGTGAAAATTAGAAGCTTATTCAAAGAAATAATGCAAACCAAGGTGAACCAGAAGCGGTCTTGTAGCTTAAACCAGCAAGGTAGGGAGTGGTGTCAGTAGCTGGGGCTAAATCTTCCCACAGGAAAAAATATGGAGAAGTGTAGAGAAGAATGGAAAATCAGACTAGAGGATGAGGACTTTGACAAATGGAGAAGTAGCACAGATATCCACACTATGTTTTTTGACGGTGCAACAAAGGGGAATCTGGGGAAGGCTGGAGGCGGAGGAATTATTCGCTTCCCTTCAGACCAAATCATTTCCCACTTTGCCTGGGGTTTGGGGCTTACTTCGAACAATCAAGCGGAAGCCATGGCTCTCCTCCAAGGCTTGAAACAACTAAAAAAACATGGAATCAAGGAGGCTTGCGCCATTGGAGATTCACAAAGCCTCATTGGCTTGATTGTGACAAAATAGGTCCCTAAAGACCTCTGCTTGCAACGGTTGTTCGCTCATATCAACAAGCTGATCATGTCCTTTGACAGACTTCAATTCTTTCATGTCTTTCGGAAAAATAACAAATATGCGGATCTTGAAGCCAACATTGTTGTCTCTTTACAAGCAGGATCTCTCCTCTACGAAGAGCGGGACTCATGGGATCCTCTACCTTAGCCTACCCCTCTCCTTGTTATGTATTTTTGTCTCTTGATATAGAAATTTGTTTGTATTAGAAGGTTTGTTAGTGTCATCATCATATCAGAGATTGTGTTCAGCGGAGAATCATGATGCTTTCATATGTTCCCACGGAGGATCAGGATGCCAACATCCTGACGAAGGCGCTCACCAGGAGCAAGTTCGAATTCCACAGAGGCAGGATAGGGGTTGCAGATAATCCATATCTTGCTGAGAGGGAGTGTTAAGAATGCAGCAAGATTATGGAGCTTAGTGAAATGAAGTCGCCTTCACTAAGTGGGCCCGCAGGCAAATTCTGTCGCAAAATCTATTTTTAGATTGTCTATTTTTAGACATATGGAGCATGGTTCGGGGATTCCAGTTTGAGATTCTTGGAGCATTGGTCATGTTGGTAAAAATAGATGAGACTCTATTTTTTTAGGTCGAAGAGGTCGAAGGCTATTTTTAGACTGCCTCTCCTAAAAATAGGGAAGTCAAATATTATTTACCCTTAATAATATTTGGACTCTAAACAGCAGTTTACTCTCTTGGAGCACTTCAGTTCGAGCTACAGAAGTGGCTCATGCATCTGACAAAGGAATCACGTGATTCCCAAGGGTTTGATGGCATCTTGCATGGTTGACTTTAGTTGGACTTCAGTGGCAGAAGTTTGGAGGAGTTAATGAGACAGCTAGTGGAGTTGTGTTCTGTTTATTTTAGTTGAACTAGTTGAGATTAGTTTAACTAGCTAATCAATTAGTTATGAGTGGAGTGAATTAAATATTATTTAATTCATTAATTAGTAAATCATTATTCAACTCAAGAACACATCAGTTCACTACAGTGTATGATCAGTTCAGTGGAGACCAGTGAAAGAGGTAGATGAAAGGGTGGATTTAGCTATCAGTTGTGACTATAATGTTGCTATTTGCAACACACAGATAGGTGGAGTAAGCCCATGAGGATTGCGCAGTTCAGGCTGGTGGTTTATCTATATAAAGAGGCCATCCCATAGCATTGAAACACGCAATAGAGGTTGGCTATCAAGTGGCTAAGGATTGGAGCAAGTGTTTTGCTAGATCTAGCTTGATAGTGTGTAGCATGGGAGGTAGTGCATGAGAGCTTGTGAAGAGTTTTTGTACTATGATTGTTACATGATTTTTCCATTATAATATACACAATAGCTGGGGGGTTTTCAGCTATAGGCTTTCCCCATACATACTGAGTTAATGTGTGATTGATTTGATGTGTTATCGCTTGATTTTATTTCCCGCATGTGTGATGATCTGAGTTGATCTCGAGTTGATTGAGTGGAAGAGATTATGTTGTATGAAGATCAAACATAGTATGTGACCGTAGGATAGTCTCTATGGATAATTTTTTATTATTCAAAGAATTTCTACACAAAGGTAGAGAAAGAAAAATAACTATGAATTCATTCAACATGGGATCCAAGTTTCATCCAAGGAGGGTCAAATCAAAGCAAAATAGGAAACTCAACCCCTCATCAAGGGGCAACTAAAACACGTAGGAAATTATGAATATTATCTCCTAGAATTGCATGAGGTTACGGTCTAAGAAAAGGATTTCATATGTTAAATCCCTAGTTAACATAAAAAACCTTAATTATACCACTCAAGGAGACAAATATGGGGGATCAGAAAATCCTTCAACATCAATGCAAATTATGGAATGGTAGTGGTATTTTATCAGTGAAATCAAGAGGATGGTAGTGGTGTTTTATCAATGAAGATATAAATAGGAAGCTAAATCTACTTGATATAAATCCTTCTTTAAATAATTTCACTTTGAGCAATAAGCATTCAGGCCTTGGTCACATTGTTGCTCATCTTGATCATTTTTTTATTGTTGATTCCTTCTTGGACAAAAGACTTCTTCTTTTTTGTCCAAAATTCTCCTATGGTGAAGCTTACCTGTCTTGTTAGAAATATAGGACAAAGGTAATTATGGTCCTATCCCCTTCAAGTTTTTCTCGATTTGGAGACCAAGGCCCAAATGCAAACAAGATGATGGAGCTCAACTATGTTTAGATTAGTTAAACCGAATACAACTCCACTAACTTCTCAATCAACTCCACCAAACTCAATCACTTGAGTTCTAATCGGTCTTCATGCAATAGCTTCTCACTTAAACCCTAGAGCGCATTTTCTCAAGGTCACCGCATGCCACATCCAGCATCAAACCGAAGTGCCCCAGAGAATAAGATAATGTTTATAGTCCAAATATTATTAAGAGCACAACATTCGACATAGTCTATTTTTAGACCGGCAATCTAAAAATAGATTCCGCCCAATATGTCTAAAAATAGAAATCCATCTATTTTTCCAACTTGACCAACCATCCACAAATAGCATCCCCTCAACCTATCAACATGATCCATATGTCTAAAAATAGACATAGTCTAAAAATAGACATAGTCTAAAAATAGACTTTCGCGAAAAGCGACAAAATCACTTGTGTGGCCCCCACCTAGTTTAGGTGATCACTTTCCAAATAAGGTCAGGAAAGATGTTTCAGGATGCCTCCTTCACTGTTTCTTGTTGCAATCTTCAACACTCCCTCTCAACAAGAAAGGACTGTCTTTGCATGCGACATGCAACTCCATGCATTCGCCCTGCAACCTTCACAAGTGCCATGCAACCCCATGCATCTGCTCTGCAACTCCTCTGAAACTGAATAGGCTCCAAACAACTCAATCAATCTTGATGTATCTAGCATCTATCATCAAAGTCTTCGACTTCTGCTTGGCCAACTGCACATGTCATCAGGAACCACTGCGCTGTTGAACTCTTTGCACCCATGCACTCTTGCACTTGCTGTCAACTCTGATCCGCGCTCCAGTATCCGACACTGTCACTTTGATCTGCCTGCATCACTCCAACTGATCATGCTACTGCTGCGCTGTGGGCACCTCGTAGCCAGGTTCAACTCATGAGATCCACACCATCTCATGAATCCTGCCCAGAAATCTCCCCTCATGGGATTAATCATGCATGTCGCCCCACCTTACACCTGGTGGTATAGCTGCATGCACTCCCTCTGCCCGTCTGGCACGAAATTTCTCTGCATGAGTGGTCTCTTCCACTCCATGATCCTCTTGTGGCTGCTCCACATCCCGAGGTTCACTTTCACCTACATGCAAAACTTGCTCCCTCTCAAGCATCAGTTGCATGTCTTCCTTCCACTTCCCAACAGTAGGAAGCTCCATAGAAATCCCACCTACATCAAATCTATAAAGATTCTTCTGCATCTCCAGTTGTGGCTGCTCCACAACCTTCCGAGACTGCTTCTCACGCTGCATGTTGAGAGGCTCCCTCTCAACCACCAAGTCACTAACCTCTGCTTTTCTCTTCAAAGCTTTGCATGCATCTTGTACCTCAATGCATGTAGATTCTTGGCTCGCGCACATTGCAATTGTCCCGCCATCGCAAAATTTTCTAACAAAAGAGCTGATTTTAAATCGATGATATCTCCCTCATCCGAGCTCCGATTCGACCGATTTTTTTTTTCAATTTGGGTATTTTTTCGCAAGGAATCCAAATATGCTTTTTTTTTTTGAAAATATTTCACCAAAAAATTTCAGATATTCCCTACAAACTCGCGCACCCAAAAATTCTCGCTCTCATTCCATGTAGAAAATTATATACAATATGCATGTATATTTCCGGCTTTCTCCATCTTTGTGTTTCTTGAGTTTATCCTAAAACTCAACCGCTTCAATGCTTTGCAATTGCTCCAATGATCAATATCGCTCCGATACCATGTAGAAATTTGCTGAATAATAAATAATTATCCACCGAGACTATCCTGGTCACATACTATTTGATCTTCATACACAACACATAATCTCTTCCACTCAATCAACTCAGATCATCACACATGCGGAAATAAAATCAAGCGATAACACATCAAATCATCATACACATTAACACAGTATGTATGGGGAAAGCTTATAGCTGAAAACCCTGCAGCTATTATGTGTATTATAATGGAGAAATCATGTAACAATCATAGTACAAAAACTCTTCACAAGCTCTCATGCACACCCTCAATTGCTACACACTATCAAGCTAGATCTAGCAAAACACTTGCTCCAATACTTATCCACTTGATAGCCAGCCTCTATTGCGTGTTTCAATGCTATGGGATGGCCTCTTTATATAGATAAACCACCAGCCTGAACTGCGCAATCCTCATAGGTTTACTCCACCCATCTATGTGTTGCAAATAGCAATAGTATAGTCACAACCGATAGTTAACCTGCTCTTTCACCTATTTCTGCACTGGTCTCCACTGAAACTGTCCATGCACTGAAGTTAACTGATGTATTCTTTAGTTGATTAATGAGTTTATAATTAGTGAATTAATTAATAATTAATTCACACCACTCTCACTAATTGTATCAATCAGTTAAACTAGATACAAATAGCTCAACTATGTTTAGATTAGTTAAACTCAATACAACTCCACTAACTTCCTCAATCAACTCCACCAAACTCTGTCACATGAGTTCTAACTGAAGTATCCATGCAATAGCTCCACTTAACCCTCAGGAATAGCGTAATTCCTTCTGTCAGCTCCTGTGCCACATCTGTGCACTTAACTGAAGTGCTCCAAGAGAATAAGATAATATTTATAGTCCAAATATTATTAAGAGCTAATAATATTCGACATATCTATTTTTAGACTGGAAATCTAAAAATAGATTCCGCCCAATATGTCTAAAAGTAGAAGTCCATCTATTTTTTCCAACTTGACCAACTATCCACAAATAGCATCCTGCAACTTATAGAACATGATCCATATGTCTAAAAATAGACTTTGCGACAAAAATCACTTGTGTGGCCCCCACCTAGTTTAGGTGATCACTTTCCAACTAGGATCAGGAATGATGTTTCAGGATGCCTCCTTCATTGTTTCTTGTTGCAAGAGAATGCAGCAAGATGATGGAGCTTAGTGAAATGAAGTCACCTTCACTAAGTGGGCCCGCAGGCAAATTCTGGCGCAAAATCTATTTTTAGACTATGTCTATTTTTAGACATATGGAGCATGGTTCGGGGATTCCAATTTGAGATTCTTGGAGCATTGGTCATGTTGGTAAAAATAGATGGGACTCTATTTTTTAGGTCGAAAGAGGTCGAAGGCTATTTTTAGACTGCCTCTCCTAAAAATAGGGAAGTCAAATATTATTTACCCTTAATAATATTTGGACTATAAACAGCAGTTTATTCTCTTGGAGCACTTCAGTTTGAGCTACGGATGTGGCACATGCAACTGCCAGAAGGAAATACGCTTTTCTTATGGGGTATTGAGCTCATGCATGGTTGACTTCAGTTAGGACTTCAGTGGCAGAAGTTTGGAGGAGTTAATGAGACATATAGTGGAGTTGTGTTCTGTTTATTTTAGTTGAACTAGTTGAGATTAGTTTAACTAGCTAATCAATTAGTTATGAGTGGAGTGAATTAAATATTATTTAATTCATTAATTAGTAACTCATTATTCAACTCAAGAACACATCAGTTCACTACAGTGCATGATCAGTTCAGTGGAGACCAGTGAAAGAGGTAGATGAAAGGGTGGAGTTAGCTATCAATGGCGACATCAGTTGTGCATGAGATTTGCACCACACTTGGAGGAATTGTCCATGAAAATTGTGCATTCAAGCCAAGGAGATTCGAACTTTGGATCTCTATATAGACAGGCCTGGATTGCGCAATAGAGGCAAGGCAATTGGCGGTGAGTTTTGAACCAGTAACCTGTTCAAAACTGAGCTAGATTGTGAGTAACTTTATGAGAAAGTACTGAGTACTTGTGAGGAGTATTGTACTGATTTTGTTACTTGATTTCTCCATTATAATATACACAATAGCTGCGGGGTTTTCAGCTATAAGCTTTCCCCATACATACTGTGTTAATGTGTATGATGATTTGATGTGTTATCGCTTGATTTTATTTCCGCATGTGTGATGATCTGAATTGATCTGAGTGGAAGAGATTATGTGTTGTGTATGAAGATCAAATAGTATGTGACCAGGATAGTCTCGGTGAATAAGTGATTTATTCAACAAGAAACAGTGAAGGAGGCCTCCTGAAACATCTTTCCTGATCCTAGTTGGAAAGTGATCACCTAAAGTGATCCTAGGCCACACAGGTGATTTTTGTCGCAAAGTCTATTTTTAGACTATGTCTATTTTTAGACATATGGAGCATATTCTATAAGTTGCGGGATGTTATTTATGAATGGTTGGTCAAGTTGGAAAAATAGATGGATTTCTATTTTTAGACATATTGGGCGGAATTTATTTTTAGATTGCCAGTCTAAAAATAGATATGTCGAATATTATTAGCTCTTAATAATATTTGGACTATAAACATTATCTTATTCTCTTCTCAAGGACTTCACTTTTCGATGCCCAGGGGTGGCACATGTGAACTTAATAGTATGAAATACGCTTTCCTAGGGTTTAAGTGAAGCTATTGGATGAAGACTTCATAGAACTCAAGCATTGAGTCGGTGGAGTTGATTGCTGAGGAAATTAGTGAGAGTGGTGTGAATTAATTATTAATTAATTCACTAATTATAAACTCATAAATCAACTAAAGAATACATCAGTTAACTTCAGTGCATGGACAGTTTCAGTGGAGACCAGTGTAGAAATAGGTGAAAGAGCAGGTTAACTATCGGTTGTGACTATACTATTGCTATTTGCAACACACAGATGGGTGGAGTAACCCATGAGGGTTGCGCAGTTCAGGCTAGGTGGTTTATCTATATAAAGAGGCCATCCCATAGCTTGAAAACGCAATTCAGGTTGGCTATCAAGTGGCTAAAGGTTGGAGCATGAGTTTTGCTAGATCTAGCTTGATAGTGTGTGGCATGGGAGGTAGTGCATGAGAGCTTGCAAAGAGCTTTGTACTATGATTGTTACATGATCTCCATGACATGTATAATATACAGATAGTTGGGGGTTTTCAGCTTTAAGCTTTCCATGAAATACTGTGTTCATATGTGTGAAGTTTTATGGCTTTAATGTGTGCATGCAATTGATTTTATTTCCGCATGTGATGATCAATGGTAGAAGAGATTCTGTATTATGCATGAAGCTAAAATAGTGTGTGATCAGGAGAATTTCGGTGGATAACATATCAGTTATTCAGAATTTCTACATGGTATCAGAGCGATATTGATCATTGGAGCAATTGCAAAGAATTGAAGCGGTTGAGTTTTAGGATAAACTCAAGAAACATAAAGATGGAGAAAGCCGGAAATATACATGCATATTGTATATAATTTTCTACATGGAATGAGAGCGAGAATTTTTTTTGGTGCGCGAGTTTGTAGGGAATATCTGAAAATTTTTGGTGAAATATTTTCAAAAAAAAATAGCATATTTGGATTCCTTGCGAAAAAATACCCAAATTGAAAAAAAAAATCGGTCGAATCGGAGCTCGGATGAGGGAGATATCATCGATTTAAAATCAGCTCTTTTTGTTAGAAAATTTTGCGACGGCGGGACAATTGCAATGTGCGCGAGCTAAGAATCTACATGCACTGAGGTACAAGATGCATGCAAAGCTTTGAAGAGCAAAGCAGAGGTTAGTGACTTGGTGGTTGAGAGGGAGCCTCTCAACATGCAGCGTGAGAAGCAGTCTCAGAAGGTTGTGGAGCAGCCACCACTGGAGATGCACAAGAATCTTTATAGATTTGAAGTAGATGGGATGTCTACGGAGCTTCCTACTGTTGGGAAGCGGAAGGAAGACATGCAACTGAAGCTTGAGAGGGAGCAAGTGTTGCATGCAGATGAAAGTGAACCTCGGGATGTGGAGCAGCCACAAGAGGATCATGGAGTGGAAGAGACCACTCATGCAGAGAAATTTCGTGCCAGACGGGCAGAGGGAGTGCATGCAGCTATACCACCAGGTGTGAGGTGGGGCGACATGCATGATTAATCCCATGAGGAGATTTCTGGGCAGAATTCATGAAATGGTGTGGATCTCATGAGTCAAACCTGGCTACGAGGTGCCCACAGCGCAGCAGTAGCATGATCAGTTGGAGTGATGTAGGCAGATCAAAGTGATAGTGTCGGATACTGGAGCGCAAATCAGAGTTGACAACAAGTGCAGAGTGCATGGGTGCAAGAGTTCAACAGCGCAGTGGTTCCTGATGACATGTGCAATTAGCCAAGCAGAAGTTGAAGACTTTGATGATAGATGCATCAGACTGATTGAGTTGTTTGGAGCCTATTCAGTTTCATAGGAGTTGCAGAGCAGAGGCATGGAGTTGCATGGCACTTGTGGAGGTTGCAGGGCGAATGCATGGAGTTTCATATCGCATGCAAAGACAGTCCTTTCTTGTTGAGAGGGAGTGTTGAAAATGGCAACAAGAAACAGTGAAGGAGGCCTCCTGAAACATCTTTCCTGATCCTAGTTGGAAAGTGATCACCTAAACTAGGTGGAGGCCACACAGGACACAGTGATTTTTGGTTTAAAGTCTATTTTTAGACTATGTCTATTTTCGTACATATGGAGCATTTTTACTTGAGTTATGTGATGCTATTTATGGATGTTGAGTCAACTGAAAAATAGATGGATTTCTATTTTTAGACATATTAAGTGAATCTAGCTTCAGATCACACTAAAATAGATATGTCGAATATTATTAGCTCTTAATAATATTTGGACTATAAACATTATCTTATTCTCTTGAAGCACTTCAGTTTGATGCCTAGATGTGGCACATGCAGCTGACAGAAGGAAATACGCTTTTCCTAGGGTTTAAGTGAAGCTATTGCATGAAGACTTCAGTTAGAACTCAAGTGATTGAGTTTGGTGGAGTTGATTGAGGAAATTAGTGAGAGTGGTGTGAATTAATTATTAATTAATTCACTAATTATAAACTCATAAATCAACTAAAGAATACATCAGTTAACTTCAGTGCATGGACAGTTTCAGTGGAGACCAGTGCAGAAATAGGTGAAAGAGCAGGTTAACTATCAGTTGTGACTATACTATTGCTATTTGCAACACACAGATGGGTGGAGTAACCCATGAGGATTGCGCAGTTCAGGCTGGGTGGTTTATCTATATAAAGAGGCCATCCCATAGCTTGAAAACGCAATTGAGGTTGGCTATCAAGTGGCTAAAGGTTGGAGCATGAGTTTTGCTAGATCTAGCTTGATAGTGTGTGGCATGGGAGGTAGTGCATGAGAGCTTGCAAAGAGCTTTGTACTATGATTGTTACATGATCTCCATGACATGTATAATATACAGATAGTTGGGGGTTTTCAGCTTTAAGCTTTCCCATGAAATACCGTGTTCATATGTGTGAATTTTTATGGCTTTAATGTGTGCATGCAATTGATTTTATTTCCGCATGTGATGATCAATGGTAGAAGAGATTCTGTATTATGCATGAAGCTAAAATACTGTGTGATCAGGAGAATCTCGGTGGATAACATATCAGTTATTCAAATTTCTACATGGGAAATTGCTAGATTGAATGTAAGAAGTAGAGTGGGTGAATTTTTCTTGTTCGGAAACCCCCTAGACATTGGTTCTCTAGATGAAAACCTCGAGCATAAGTCTCGATACTTTTGAATCAATATAAACATACCCATTTCTGTTTTAAAAAAAAGATGGAAAGGGAAAGATAAAGGTAAAGGTAAATGACATTAGAAGAGAACAAGGCCTCGGAATCCAGAAGAGAAAGAGAATGTTGCACCGCATAAGAATTTCAATGTAACTAGACAGGGACATGGGTCACAACAGCAGAATAAGGGTGATGGTACAGGACGTTTGGAGTGTTGGACAAGTGGTAGGGAGAATCTTAAAAGGGATTGTATGTAGAATTAGGGTGGTAGGCCTCAAATCTATAATGCACAGGAGGCATAGACTGTTGGGGATGTTGGGGAGAGCATTCCTTGTATTAATGCAGTGTTGGATAATAGGCAAGCAGATCATCAGGCATCTATCATTGAGATGGACGATAAGCTTTGTGATCAAGTTGTTTCTATTTTGATTGACCTTGGATATAATTATAGTTATGCTAACTCTAACTTGGTGGATATGTGTGGTTTTAATAAAGAAGTGCATACATAATCTTGGTTAGTGCAGTTGGCTACATGTACCAAGAAGAGAGTTCATCATTGGGTAAGAGCTTGTGCATTTGAGTTGAATTGTATGCATACATAAACAGATTTGAATGTAGTACCGTTGGGATCATATAATATGATTTTTGGTATGGACTGGTTATATCTTCATAGGACCAAAGTGGATTTTTTGAAAAATACGTTGAATGTTTGGATGATAGCGGACAACAGATAATATTACAGGGCAAGAAGAAAGCAACATCAGTTAAGATGGTGAAAACTATGCAAGCAAAGCGCAGTCGCGGAAAATGGTGTGTGTTATTTGAAGTGCACATTTGTAGTGATAAAGGTAAGGAGGATGACGATGCAGAGATATTGAGCAGGTGCCCGATCTTACAGCAGTTTCAAGATGTGTTTCCAACAAATATCTCAGAGTTTCCACCTCATAGAAAAGTGGAATTTTCTATTGAGTTGGTACCAGGGGCAGCACCAACATCAAAGGCACTGTACAAGATGAGCACTCTAAAGTTAGTAGAGTTGAATTTACAGTTAAATGAAATGCTTGACAAAGGGTACATTAGGCCAAGTGTATCACCGTGGGGTACACCGGTATTATTTGTGAATAAGAATGATCAATTAGAGGAAATTCCAGCCTAAAAGTGCCCATGAAATTTTCATGTATTTTCCATGTCATAATATGTAAACCAATTAAAATCTTTTAAATTTAAGAAGAGTTACATGTCCTAAATAATTTTAAATTGTTTAATTTTGGTATCTGTGAAATATTTTATTATTAATTTAGGTATCGTTCAAATATTTTATTATTGATTTGGGTATTTGTGAAATATTTTATTAACGTTATTTACTTACCTTACCCATATGAATTAGAATATTGAAAAAATTATTAATGCAATGTAAATCTTGATATTAGTGAAAAAATATGAATTAAAATAGGGCCCATTTGACATTAATAATCGTCGTAGTCTAAAAAACCCATTGAATAACTTAAAAATCCTGGTAAGATTATGAAAGTAAAATTTCGGCAAAGATTTTTGAAAATCTCGTTTACAGTCATTAAACTTCAGTATTTTGGGTGCCTTAAATTACCGGATTCAGGCAAAAAACCGTCGTTCGGGTTATTTTGCTACATCCGTAGACAACTCCTTAATAATCATGGCAAAAAAGACACCAAAAAAATTAGTTAAATATAAAATATATACAAATAGTTAAATATAAAATATATACAAATAGTTAAATATAAAATATAAATATAGACAATTATAGCTAAATGTAAAATAGTTAAATAATTAAAAATAAAATATAATTAGAGTTAAATATATAATAGTTAAATAATTAAAAGGTAGTTAAATATAAATTTATTAAATCGTTAAAAATAAAATATAGTTAAATAGTTAACGAATGTATTCGAGAAAGGAAAAATTACGGATTAGGGCCAAAAATATAAAATATATAATTAAATAAAAATAAAAAAGGTATTCTAGAAAGGAAAAATTACTGATTCCAACCAAAAAATATATTTCGGGTGATAGTTAAAAAAATCAAAAAAATTGTTAAATATGAACTATATATACAAAATTAAATATAAAATATAAATATAGATAGCTATATTTAAATATAAAATATATATGCGCAGTTATTTTAATAAAAGTGCCAAATATTTAGGGATTTCGATAAAAGTAAAAAATTAGAAATAATATATTAAAAAAGTTTACTAAATCTTGTGCTAAGAAATATTCTGAACATTGATAAAAGTAAATTAAGATTAAAAATATGTCTACATGGAATTTATTTATTTATTTCTTGATTTTTCCTTAGGAGGCCACTTTTAGACTAAAATTTCCTCTAATACGGCTACTCTCAGGTTATGCATTGATTGCAGGAAGTTGAACAAGGTGACCATCAAGAACAAGTATTTGTTGTCGAGGATTGATGACTTATTTGATCAATTCAATGAAGCAACAATATTCTCAAAGATTGATTTGAGATCCAGATATCATCGGGTATGCATTAAGGAAGAGGATATTTACATCACAACTTTCCGGATCATGTATGGGAATTATGAGTTTGTTGTATTTCCATTTGGTTTGAATAATTCTCCAACTACCTTTATGTGCTTGATGAATAGTGTGTTGTGTCCATATCTAGACAAGTTTTTTATTGTATACATTAATGACATCTTAATATATTCTAAGAAGGAGGAAGATCATGTCGAGCATTTAGCAGCAGTGTTGAGATTTCTAAGAAAGCATCATTTGTGTGCTAAGCTCAATAAATGCAGTTTCTTTTAGACAGAGGTACATTACTTAGGGCATGTAGTCTCCAAGGAAGGCATAGCAATGGATCTGAAGAATATAGGAGCTATCATGGAGATGGAAGCTCCTAGAAACGTGGATGAGGTAAGATCATTTATGACGATAACAAGTTATTATAGGAGGTTCATCAAGAACTTCTCTTGGATTTCATATACTATTATGTCGGTGCAAAGGAAAGCTAAGAAATTTGAATGGACAGAGGATTGTGCAGCAAGTTTTAAACAGTTGAAGTAGTTGTCGACAAATGCTCCAGTGTTAAAGATTGTAGATCCAAATAGAGAAAAAGAGGACTAGGTGGAGTTCTTAATCAAGAAGGACATGTAGTATGCTATGAGTCATGGAAACTAAATGAGAACAAGTAGAACTATTCAACACATAATCTTGAGTTGGAAAAAATCATTCATGCGTTGAAGATATGGAGGCACTATCTTCTTGGTAGGAGATTTGTATTGATGAGTGATCATACTGGGTTGAGATACTTGTTTTACCAATGGAATCTAAATGCCAGGCAAGCTAGATGGTTGGACACAATCAGTTTGTTTGACTTTGAGATCAGGTATATCAAGGGAAAAGAGAAGAGGGTTGTAGATGCTCTTAGCAGGCAGATACAGAAAAATCACATTACAGCTATGAGTTCTTATGGGACATACTTGCAGGATCGGATTTTATAGGTAGTGTTAGGGTCCTATAAGTATAGGATTTGGAATTTGGAATTGACTTATGATATTCTTGTAAAAATATGTACATACCTTGCTTTCTGCAAGTTGTTTTCCCATATTTTGTAAAAAAAAAATAGAAAATCAAAAAGAGGGTAAAGTCCTGAAAGAAAAATCAAAGGACTTCGAAAAAATAATATACCCCAAAGGAAAAAGAAATAAAACATGAAAGTGTGCAAGTCCAAATGCCACTCTTTTTTACTTTGTTACTGATGATTATGGTAGAGTGTCAATAAATGCCATAATCCATGATGAGTTGAACTATTCAATCTTGACTTGTCATGTTTCAATTTTATTGTTGTAGACAGTGAAGAAAGATTATTCAGACAGTTTAATCCTGACTAATCAGTAGATAGGTAGAGAATAAAGAGGAGTTCATCAGTTTTATATGAGCCCTTTGATTATATAAGATAGATTTAGATAGTTTTTATGCTTTCGAAAGAATAAAATGTTCAAGGTTGCTAGCTCAAATGCACCTACAAAATGGAAGAAAAAATTTTAGATTAAAGTTGGGTAGGTAGAAAAAGGTGGGAAAATCATTGTAATATTCATCACCAGGCAAAAATAACTAATTTCCCATCCCCTATATTTATTCTGCATTCTAAACTTTCAGTCAAAGAGGCTCATAGCATTTCTCTGACTTCTATTGGGACTGGACCCAAGGCTCAATGACTGTTAAGTTAAAAGTGTTGAATTCCTATAATAATCCCTAATTATCATCATTTACCCTATATTCATCCATTACACTTTCATAAGTAAAGACCTTTTACTTAATTAAAAAGAAAATCCCTTTTGATTAATCTCCTTCATTCATAAAAACATAAAACCCTCCAAAAATATTATATTCTAGGTCAAAGTGGTCAAATTAGAAATGATAAAGCTTTGCTTTTACATTATCACTTTACTTAGTCATATAAATATATGTTGGTGTTTTTCATTGTCCTTGGTAATATTAACTTCTAACTTATTTATTAATTCCTTATAAAATACCTTATCGTATTAATATAACCCCTTGTATTTAAATATTCCCAAAAACCCACTATTACAAAGTTTTTAGACCAAAGTTATTACCCACATGTTGAAGTAAAATCCCAAATCATACCCCTTTGGTCTAAAACTACCTTTAACTAAATACCCCGCCCCCTATGGTTTATTAAACCATTCAATAGGTTTAAAAACTATATAATATAATGAAAAATGTGCAAATATGTTTCTTTGGGCCTATCCTATGCTTTTTGAAATAAAAAATACATCACCGCCCCTCAGTTTTTATTTTAAGTCTTTTAATCTAATTAAACATAAGATTCGAAAGACTTAACCCATTGAAATCTTCTCGCATACATTCATAACCTAAAGTTTGATTAAAATAAGACTAAGGCTTGTTTTAAATAAACTTTAAGCCTGTCATTATTCATATTCGCCAATACTATATGAAGCCTCACGCCTCATATTATTAACCCGCGACATATTTAAACTATACATAAACCCCGATTTACGTATGTAAAACCTTTGTTTTGTTCATATTTTATAAAGGTTTAAAACGTAATTTTTAATTGTCATCCTGCATAAAGAGATCCCGGTCCCACCTTTCTTAAGCCGCATCTTTCCTTTAAATCTCAACCCTTCGCGCTCGAGCCACAGATCTGACGGTGTACAATCAATATCGCGCTCGAAAACCAATCGATCACTCAAAGCCCAAATGAGCATGAAATGGGCAGTTTTTCCATTTCTGCCTCCTGTGACGTGGCGCGATTTCATTCAATTGCGTTCATTTCACCAAATACAGCTTACCACCAAGATCGAACACGAAAACCACTGCTGTTTTTTCACTTCAAAATGAAAACTGCTCCCGCTATCAGATTTGATCTGCATTTATTATGGGTTTTAAAGATTTATATCAAAGTTTAAAACCTTTGTTATGATGTTTATTAAACATTATTTATGCATTCCAAACTGCGAAAAGCCACCCAACTGTGAAAAAAAAAATTCCTTTTACTCAAATTGTTGACTTATACCTAGAAAAAACCTGAATTCAACCACTAATCCACTATTTGAAGATCATATAAAGTCATTTTCTGCATCAGCGATCCAGACCCATCTGCAGGAACCACCAAAGCTTTAGAAGCCTTCTCAAAGTATCAAAATACCTGCAAATCAGGTATTTTCCCAAATTTGGCCTACAAAATTCACTATTTAAACTGCCAATTTTAACCAATTAAGCTATAAAGAGTGAATTTGTTCATTCTAGTGTCTGAAACCTTGAAAAAAGAGGGCAAACCCTTGCAATTTTTTTCCATAAATTTTTGTTTACAAAAGACCTCATTTTAAAGCCAAATTCTCAGTTCGAAAACCCCTGAAAATTCATTCCACGGATCAAAAAGGTCTTTAAACCTACAGATTTGCTTAAAAAAACCCCTTTTACAGTCACAGTCATTCAAAAAACTTGTGTTTTCTGTCTCAAACCTGTTGCCTGTGTCCCAAATTCCTAATTGAGCACTGGAACCCCACTGTCATTATCTTTTCTTATAAGAGTGCTCAATAACCCTCTGTTTCAACAAATTAACTATTGCAACCTATGTAATCTTGCTTTAGTTATCTCAAAATGACAAACAAGAAAATGACACCTAAAGCTAGAGGCTCCAAACCTGTCAAACCTGGAGGATCCAAACCTCCCAAGTCTGAAGTTGTTAAAGCCCCAAAATCTACTCCTGCAATCACTGCTAAAACCACTGTGACTGTTAACCCCCTTCAGCCACTAGTGTCTACTGAAGAAATCATCCCCTTGGTTGATGTAGATTATAAAATTATAGACCCAGTAGTATAATTTATCTTATTAGAAGTTCAAAATTGGTGTCATGAAAAGTTCCTAGACAAAGAATAAATGCCTCTCTGGGATACAAATTTACCCAAATATGTAGTCCCAGTAACACATCTTGGTCAAGACCTAGTAAGAATGTGTCAAAAGTATTATGTTCCAGACTAAAGATCAATTGTGAATGCTGATAGGAGATTTTATTTTCTATCACTGTAGAGTCTATTAATGAAATTTTACAACTTCAGTTTGACCCTAGGGCAGTTCCCCTATCCATTGAAGCATTAACACAATTATATTTGGGATTGGATTTCCCTAAGAGATACATGATTTTTCAGAACTTCATGCATAGTCATGTGAATATTCCAAAGCTGAATCCTCCCTATTCCACTTCTAAGTTTCCATAAGGTTCTAGGCATGTAATTTCTATTTTATCCTTCATATTGGGCTATTTCACTGATGAGTGTACTGATGAGTCCATCCTTGGGTTTTTGTCTACCTTGTCTCCTGGTCAACCTCTTGCTGTGATCTTTGACTTTGCCAGGTTTATAGTTGATTCCATACATTATCAATTGACAAAGTTACCCACTGAAGGGGTATTCAAATATTCTTCCTATTTATTTCACTTGTTCTTATTCTCACAAGCTGATCACTTTCCAATAGCATTGCAGAAAATGAATGTAGAGGGCCAGCCTCTATCAGTTGTCTTTTGGACATCACTATTGAGAAAAGAAGTGAATATAGCTACATAGATTTTACATATTTTTTCATCAGGCCAGCTATGAATTTGCTACATAAATCATAACATCCTAGAGTAAGTGAAGAAATGAAAAGGATATTACAACTGTCAGAGGAATGCAAAATGGGAGATTGGTACTTGTATGAGAAACACACTGAATTGAGAATTTTTGGAACCAATCTGCTTCCATACAAATTACCTAAGTTTTTGACTATCAGAGTTTTTGCTTTAGATTATTTGAGACAGGTTTTGAATGTTGATGCTATCAATTTCATGGCTTCCAAAAAGAAGACCCATTTCAAATTAAAAAATCAGATTGGTCCTTTCATAGTGAATAATAAAGATGTTGAAAAAGAGATAGAAAAAAGATTGTTCGAGCTGAAATTTCAAGTGAGTTTTCCTTGGAATTATGACCCCCAAGGTCTTTTAAGCAGTATAAGGGTCAAGTGTAAACTACCTCCCTTTATACATGAGCCAAAGCCTGATATTGAAAAGTTTTCTAATCAGACAGAATGGGAAGAAAATACATTGGTAGATGCAACTGCAAATGAACAACCAATAATAAAAATAGATACCATACTTGCTGTGGTAACTTCCAAACATCCAGAATCTTCAAACAAAAGAGGCAGAGATGAGGGAGCCTATACAGCAGAAACTACTACAGATACTAACTTCAAGATTATCTACAACAAAAGGCTCAGATTTAGTTTCATAGGGAAAGAGAAAGTTATTGAGGTTGAAGATGCCAATGAAACAGAAGTCAGCAATGATGTAGCCACAGAGATAATTAAAGAGACTTTAACAAAGATAGAAAGGGAACAAGAAGTAGGTAAAGAATCAGACACTCAGATGCCTGAAAAGCAAGTTAATATAGAAGCTTCTTCCTGTAAGGGGCCTGATCAACATACCACTTAGAAGCTTCACCTGTAAGCGTTCGTTGGAACAATCGAAGATGAACAGAGTCATCGGTAATGGAATTAGACGAACACCACATGTGGAAATATCGAATATGATTTGAAGGATCTTCTCCAGCAAGACCTTCAAACTTTTGGATGTCTGAAGGGAGCTTTGTTGGCATAGCAATCCACCTAGCATCATGGTGTATGGGTCGTTTATCAACTCGTCGAAATCGGGGAGGCTGAGGCCTGTCATAAAAGGGAGCAAGGGTGCAGCTGGGGTAGTGTTTGTTGTGGTCCCACTAGTGGTATTTCCGGCGGGAGGGCCGGGGTTACCACCAGTGTTAGGTCCTGCACTAGACATGGTGAAGGTGATAGGGGGAGAACCGAAGGTAGAATGGGAAGGAGAACCCAAAGGACCAGAAGAAGAGTCAGAGTGCGGACTCGGTTGAGGACTAACTCAAATCCTCTGCGGAGGAGTAAATCTCCCTACCAGAAACTGAGGATGAAGGCCAAGAAGTCTCTGGGATGAACGCCTTGGTGGTGCAGTGGTGACGACACAAACATAGCACAAAGGAAAAAGAGACCGACACGGGCAAGGAGGCACAAGATCAACTGATTACAATGTCGAAACAAGGGCAAAGAGCTGCAGGATCAATTGATTTCAATGTTTTAGAGTCTTTGCTTGGCGGTGTTAACCAAGCCCTTTTTCACTTAGGGTGTGTGTAAAAGTGTGTAAATTTTAATTTTTAAACCCATACATTTGTAGAGAAAAAAATAAAAAGTGTGTTGTATATCTGTAAATAAACCTGCAAATGTCAGTATATAGGCCTGCAAAACAGAAAATAAACAGCTGATAATGCACCACTCTAAACCTAAGGAGGTGGGTCTCTCAACAACTAGTCTATAGGTGAGTAAAAAAAACTAATTTAAACACACTAAAAAATTCTAATAGATCTAGGGTCAAGAGGGACAGAGATCTAAAAGACAAAATTTGCTGGAAAGTGGTGCAGAAAACAACAACAAATCAGAGGAAAATTGTTGTAAAAGAGGTGGCGAAAGGCTATCTCCAGGAGGGAAGCGGAGTGCACCCTAAATGAAAACCCAAACAAAGCTAGATGAGGTGATTTGGATGGATAACAAGCCGATCTGAAGTGGATCTGAAGATGAGGTATCAGATCTGAAAAAAGGGTTGAAGACTCTGAAATTTCAGAAAACTTGCAACAGCAAACACTCTTCCACAAAAAGTGGAGGGTACTGAAGCCTTAGGGGGCTAAGTTCCCACTTATTTGAGAAAAACAGAACAAGTACAGGTCCAAAATGGGCGGAGACGGAGGTCAGAAAACCCTGAACAAAGGCTCAGCAAAACCCAGAAAACTTTTAGAAAAATCCCTGCAGAAAGTCTAAGTCGCAGTTTTTGACCTGTTTTCAGCAGAGGTCGCACTTTTTGGGCTGTAAAGTGCGCCCTAGAGGTCCAGGTCACAGTTTTTGGGTATAAAAGTGCAACTTGCACTTTCGGCACTCTTGGCGGCAGGTTTCAGAAAAATTTGTCATCTCAGCTGTGGCTGATGTCTGTCACCTGCGCAATGGGTCTGAAAACATGCGGAAGTTAGAATTTTTATCATTTTACGGTTTTATGGGTTAAAAACAACATCAAGAATAAGAAAAACAAGGGGCTGGAAAGAAATATTAGGGTTTGAAGTAGCTGGATATGAAAGGATCAGAAAAACGACAGCGGTCGTAATGGTAAATCCATGTAGAGTCGCCAGTTGTTAGTATGAATCTTGATTCGAAGCGTACGAAAAAATACCACTTTAGCTGCGCATAACAAACAACCCTAACATCAGAAATGACTGTTAATATCTTCATATCTGTAGTTAGATGATCAAGACAAATGCTACAAAAATATAGATCTATGCATTAGAAGACATTAAACAGTGGAAAAATAAGATTTACTCCATAGATCCAATAGAAAAGACAAGAATGTATCCAATGAAATTTTTATCAATGGCACCTCGGAGGAAAACACAAAAGGGTGTTCCCTATTCTCCTCAATGGGATGGGTTCTTGTAAGTCCTCAGCACTTCAGATATAGAATTCCTCTCTCTTGATGGTGTAGAAAACCCAGACAAAAATGGAAAAATATGGCTATGATAATGGATCAATAGCCAGACCAAGAGTTGAGATCCAGAGTGATCTTTAGGCAACAAAAGGTGACAAATGAATGGAAAAACCCTTCTATTTATAACAAAATATTGAGTTAGTCTAGAGATTGGTGCATAATTAAAATATTATTAACCAAATCTAGATCCAACTTTTATGGAATATTTTATTATATTTGTTGGAGGGAAAAGGAATTTGACTTGAGTCAAATCCCCTTATTTGTAAATAATAAATAAATAAATGATTTATCTATCATTTTAAGGATGTGATTAAGTAATAATAAATAAATAAATGATTTATTTATTATTTTAAGGATATGGTTGAGTAATAATCAAACAAATAATGATTTATTTAATTATTTAAGGGTGAACTAGTCATATTTAACAAAGAATATTATTTAAATAAGATTTAAACAATTATTCTTTAGAAAATAATAAGATAAATAATGATTTATCTAATTAATTTCCTTGTTTTGGGTTAAATATAACCAGAAATATTAATTAAACTACTGTTTAACTAATTATTCCTTGAGGAAAATCAAACAAATGTATATTTATTTAATATTTCCTTATGGGGTTTCCGTTTAGACCATAAACAACTTAATAAAGGCGATTTACTAAGTTATTTTCATAGTGAAAGCAATTTTACTTGGGGTAAAATTGGTCTTACATAGTGTACTTGGGTCCATCTAATGATAATAGGTTAGATGACCAAAAAATGGTGTAATAGATTTCCCCCCAGCATGCGAGCATTAGGACCTAATCGTATGACCGAAGTACGTTGTAAGAACTCAATCACTAGACAATAAAGGGGAAGTCAAAGGGAGAGGATTGTAAGGTAGACCAAAGTGCTGAAGGAACTAGACCCTAAGGAGGTGACTTGCAGGTGCGACAAGTCTTTTTGATAAGTGAGTACCTGCTATAGGCAGCGGGGGAGGCATACCTATGCTCGTCGAGGCAATAGTACAAACAATAAGGTGCCCGCAAAACCACGGAACGCAATAATAAAGCATATGCTGGCATAAACATGAGCCATATAAATAACATGATAATGAATCCCACATACATATTGTGCCTGGGATAATAGCCAGGAGTTGTACAATAATATCTGAGTACATGAGATATAAATACAACCCAGATGCCCCTGAAAATAGGAAAGGGCTCTGAAAATCTGACTGATACATGCAAACAAAAAGGCACTGCAAGCAGCTGAGGCTGACATCATCAAATGTGTGGAGCTGCATCGAAGGTTGCAATGAAGATGTCATCCAAGCGTGTGGGGGGCTACCTGTAGGGCCACCCCCTCATGAGGGCTGAGACATCTCACACACACCTAGGAATCATCAATGTCAACTGCTGCATCACTGAACCATCAAGTATACATATCTCGATCATGCTAAAAGGAGCTGGAGCTGAGAAGCAATCAAGTCAAAGGGCAATAAGGAGTCCCTTTTCCTGATCTGAGGCACCGAACAAAGTGGAAGCTAGAACCGAGGTACACCACCCTCTAGACGTGTCTTCTGGAATGAATGAGATGATGTCAACAGAAGGAGGTCTACCATAGGTGAGGCAATAAGGGATCCTCAACTAAGGCACGAGAGAAAATAGTAGAGTGTCTGACAGGTTGACACCAATGATGATGATGAAAAATGGGGGGAAATGAGTAGCGAATGAACAACTTCCCTTGTTAGAGCATAAATAGTGTGGATGACCTGGCAATGACTGACACAATATCATGACGGATAGGGGACAGTGGGACTGAAGGCCATAATGAGCAACACGAGAGAGGGACCAAGCAATGAAGGATGGAGGACTATAGCGGGGTGCGAAAGAACTCGGGATAGACTCCATGAAAGCAATGATGACTCAACTAAGATGCTCTAAACAAGGGTGACCCGATGCTGCTGCCACCTATGTAAAGGGTCTAATGGGGACCATAAAAGCATGAGTACAAGATGGTAACTCACGACGAAAGTCGACACAAGCGTGGACAAGTATGGAGGCAACATGGTGCCCCCAGTACGAGTGTTGCAAGTGAAGAAATTCGATTTTGAGGAGGGGTGAAGTGGTGCTTTTTGGACAAAATGTGTCTTGGTGAAGTATCAAATCAAAAAATATAATAGATACCCATTTGAGGGCTTGGTGAGATATTTCCAATGGTATATACGGTTCGTCAAACTGAGCTATAGTTTGGTCGCAGTAGGCGAAAGAAAAATCAGGGGTTTTCTTTTAATAAGGTGTTTTTCTTCCATATTCACTTATTTGCCGGTGGATATGTGGTGAATGTTGTGAGGAGAGGAGGCCTTAAATCTTGCGGCATTTGTAGCGAATAAACCGACCATTGGAATTTGAGATCTATCAGTTATAGGTAAGAGGCCTAATCCTACTCTTTCATTTCAGTGGATTGAAAGTTTAGTTTAGGTACCCAGAGCTCATGAACAGGCTAGGTCGCACTTTTTGGGGTCTGTTCTGCGACCTGGGTAGCAGGTTTTGGGTAGAAAACTACGACCTGTCCCAGGCAATGACCTGAATAGTGCGACCTGTCAGAAAAAGAGGTTTTCAGTGTTGTTTTTGGCTGAGATCTAAGATTTTTATGGTTTAGGGGTATAGGTTCCCCCAAGCATGTTATGGACATGCCAAAATGTATTTAGAAAAAGGGAAATCTAAACACATTTTAATGATGTGGTGCACCATTTGTTTTCGGTATGGTTATGCAGTTTGAGAAAGGAAATAGACGATTACCAATATCTTTTGGTACTGCCTATATTAATCAAATGGACTTTAAGTTTCTAGGTTGGCATACATGGTGCTAATATCCCAAAGATAGTATTTGGGATAATGAACTGATGTTCTTCCAGAAAACCTATAGGTTGGTCAACCACAATGTCTATGAGAATGGGTTGCTGATGAAAAATGAAGGAATGATGAGGGGTATCATTCCTAGAGTGATCTTGAAGTGATATGGGACTCTAGAAGTTCTTCTAAATGTGGAATAATAATGGGACTAGAATCGTCACGACTAGATTCACTAGGAGAGTGGTGAGGAACTGCTTCTCCTTATCTCTCCAATATGGGTGCCCCCCTTACCCAAACATTGGGTGTCAATGTAATGGCCACACAGTGCATGTGGTTCGAAATCATGGGTTCGATGTAAGGGGGATAGATAAAGTCAGGAGTGGTCGCTGCTTCCATAATTTCTTCATCGTAATATAAGATGGGGTGACTGATGAAAGAAATACCACCTGACGCGGCGAAATAACCTTACTCCTCATCATGAGAGGAGAGGTTCGTATGCGCATCGTCACAAAGGGTAGCGGGGAGTGAGTAGACAGAGGATCCACCGATGTTGAGACTAGGGAGGGGGTTGAAGGGAGGTCAGGCGAAACATCAAGGGAGATCTCATCGTGGACTTCCGACCAAGGCCCCGTTATCTCAACATCATAAGGGGAAAATTTAATGGGAGCATCGGTGTCCTCGGGTGTTGCCGAAGCAAGATGCGAAAATAAGGGAGCGGGTGACTCATGGCGCTCGGCCTCGAATTGGTGTAAGGCTTCTAAAGAGGAACGATACTCTTCGAGGCAAGGACATAGGTGAGTGTAATGGCCATGGAAATCACATAAAGCACAAGGGTGATTTGTGCACAATGGTTTTAGTTTCAGGATTGAATCAGGTATAGTGACATATACCTCTAGGATATCAAATTCCAGAAACGACTCATTGACCATGGACTTAAGGTGAGGCAATTCTGGGCAAGTATGGGTGGCGTGGCTGACAACGTCACACAAAGCACAATGGATGGTATGCTTTGGAGGCCGAGAGGGGGCATGGTTTGTCAGGGTAGCCTTATCCTTTGATGCCCCCTTGCGAGATTTTCCCTTCTTACCCGAAGTGGTCGCAACAGGAGGTGGTTCCTATTGAGGTGAATGAGGCACCGTTGCAGCAGGAGAAGTCATAGGGACCGGTTGAACCGAGGTCAAAGCGAGATAAGGTTTAGGTTGACCAGGCGGGGTAGCGACTGGAGGATCGAGGTACCAAACGGGAATCCCAAGGGTCAGGTTAGGAAGAGAGACGGTGGCCATAACAGGTACTATGTACACTCCTGGTGGGGGAGATAGGAACGGTATCTGACCAGAGGGGTAATGACCAGGAGAGACGGTGCCAAGATGGTTGAGGCCGACAGGAACCGTTCCAGGAGGGTAAAGGGGGTCATGAGTACCAACTGAAGGTGAAGGGCCAGGAGAAGAACGTTCAGAAGGTTGATCAGAGGACATCATGAAAATCCGGTAATCGGGGTAACCAAATGGAAGAGATTGAGTGGCCACCTATCCTTCAGGTGGTTGGGTAGCCACAAATCCCTGTTGAGGGAAAGGATCAGTAAGCACAGCTAGCTGACTAGGTGCAGGACTGGGAGGAATGGAAGGGATGGCTTGTTGTCCTCTCAATGTTGCTCAAGATTCCCATAGCTGTCGCATTTGTGGCAGAAGAGGACAATCATGCGTATAATGATCATAAACACCACAACAAGAACAGGGCTTGTTCGTATGAAGAGGCCTATCCTTCTTGGGCTGAGTAGTGTTAGGAGCATTACCTTGATTAGGTCCAGGATTACCAGAGGCAGCTTGATTTTGATTACCTTTCCTCTTCCTTTTTGAGTTAGGAGGATTATTCGTGCCTTGCTGTGCGTACACCTACCTTAGAGGAGGTGACGGTTGTTGTTGCTAGGGTTGAGAAGGAAAGGGAGGAGGAGGTGCTAATGTTGTAGGAGCTGGAGCACCAAGCTGCGGATATGGATAATAAGGAGGTTGGGTAGCAATGTGGTAAACAGGAGGTTGGGTAAAAGGAGGAGGTATGCCGTATCCTGGATACGTGCTACTGGGAGGGGCAAAAGTGCCGGAGGAGCTGGCCCCTCCCTAAGAGAAACCATAGCCCATGGGAGATTGAGCATACGTATTAAAGAGAGCTCCAACGATACCGTTGGCAGTGTGATATGCCCTCGGTGCATTGGCACCACCAGGTCTGGGAAGATCAGGTAGGACGGTATAAACATAACCTGACTGAGTGTAGATCAGGTCATATTTTAACGCAATTTGGAGAGAATCTTCTTCGGTTTGTGAAAATTGCGATGCGACGTCTTTCCCGATAGGCAGCAAGATAGTCCTAAGGAACCAGTCCATGTGCTTCGAAAGTAGGGGCTCGACATAGACTCCTTCTTCTCCACCATTCCTGAACATGTTTGAATAGGTGGGTCGCAGAGGATTGATGGAAAGAGGTCAAGAGCTCAGTACCAGTGTCATAACGAAGGGGAAGCTGGAAATAAGACAAAAAAGCCCGGGGCAAAGTCGCAAAGGTGGTATGAGAGGAAGGGGCCTGATCAACATACCACTTAGAAGCTTCACCTATAAGCGTTCGTTGGAACAACCTAATATGAACAGAGTCATCCATAATGGAATTAGACGAACATCACATGTGGAAAGATCGAATATGATTTGAAGGATCTTCTCCAGCAAGACCTTCAAACTTTGGGATGTCTGAAGGGAGCTTTTTTGGCATAGCAGGCCACTTAGCATCATAGTGTATGGGGTCGTTTATCAACTGGTCGAAATTAGGGACGCTGAGGCCTACCATGAAAGGGAGCAAGGGTGCAGCCGAGGTAATGTCCGTTGCGGTCCCACTAGTGGTATTTTCGATGGGAGGGCCGGTTTTACCACCAATGTTAGGTCCTGCACCAGACATGGTGAAGGTGACAGGGGGAGAACCAAAGGTGGAACGGGAAGGAGAACCCAAAGGACCAGAAGAAGAGTCGGAGTGCAGACTCGATTGAGGACTAACTCGAATCCTCTGCGGAGGAGTAAGTCTCCCTACCAAAAACTGAGGATGAAGGCCAATAAGTCTCTGGGATGAATGCCTTGGTGGCGCAATGGTGATGACACAAACACGGCACAAAGAAAAAAGAGACCGACACGGGCAAGGAGGCACAGGATCAACTGATTACAATGTCGAAACAAGGGAAGAGAGGTGCAGGATCAATTGATTTTAATGTTTTAGAGTCTTTTCTTGGCGGTGTTAACCAAGTCCTTTTTCGCTTAGGGTGTGTGTGTAAAAGTGTGTAAATTTTAATTTTTAAACCCAGACATTTGTAGAGAAAAAAAGAAAAGGTGTGTTGTATCGCTGTAAATAAACTTGCAAATGTCAGTATATAGGCCTGCAAAACAGAAAATAAACAGCTAATCTATACCCGAGAAGGCGGGTCTCTCAACAACTATTCTATAGGTGAGTAAAAAAACTAATTTAAACACACTAAAAAACACTAATAGATCTAGGGTCAAGAGGGACAGAGATCTAAAAGACAAAATCTGCTGGAAAGTGGTGCTAAAAACAACAACAAATCAGAGGAAAATTGTTGTAAAAGAGGTGGCGAAAGGCTATCTCCAGGAGGGAAGAAGAGTGCACCCTAAAGGAAAACCCAAACAAAGTTAGATGAGGTGATTTTGGTGGATAACAAGTCGATCTAAAGTGGATCTGAAGATGAGGTATCAGATCTGAAAAAAAAGGCTGAAGACTCTGAAATTTCAGACAACCTGCAACAGCAAACACTCTTCCACAAAAGTGGAGGGTATTGAAGCCCTAGGGGCTAGGTTCCCACTTGTTTGAGCGAAACAGAACAAGTACAGGTCCAAAACGGCGGAGACAGAGGTCAAATAACCCTGAACAATGGCTCAGCAAAACCCAAAAAACTTTCAGAAAAATCCCTGCAGAAAGTCCAGGTCGTTGTTTTTGACCTGTTTTGTTAGGTCCCTATATTACTAGTATAGTCCCTTATTGTTGTTAGTGTAACCCCCTTATTTTTATTATTGTACCCTTGTAACCCCCATTTTGTTATTATTGTGCCCTTAAATTATTATTGTTAGGTCGGCTAGGATTACATCGTGGCCCACTAGGATTACATTATGGCCCCATGGACTCCTATATATAGAAAGGAGGTTTTGTAAATTGTATCATCCAAGAATTGTTCATTTATGTAATGTATTGGAGGTTTCCCCCTCGAAGTGGCTTATTTATAAGGCGTTAATATCTTTTTTCTTCTATTTTTGGAGCTGGTTACACAACATTTGGTATCAGAGGTTTAGATTCTAGGGTTTTGCTGCTCCAAACAGTTCATCGTGGCATTTTCGCTATAACTGTTTTTATACGAAGTTTCAGAAGCTGAAATTTTTAGGGTGCGAAGCTGAAATCCTGGGGAAGATTTTCTAAAAATTTCAGAGCTTGGTTCGCAATATTTTTGGAGATATGATCTGTGGAAGGTAGTGCTTTTTCAGGCTCCTGAATCTCATCTCAAAGAGGTGATCGTGGGAAAAGTTAAATAACTCTCTCTCTGGGCAGTGGATTTGAGTGCTGTAAAACGTGGTCGCAAGTACACGAACTGTAGTTTCTTGGCTATCAATTTCAGAGACAAAGGACAAAACAGTGACACGTGGCAAGTCCTACAAGTTGGCTCTACTGAACCAGTCCAGAATTAGGTCATTGTGGGAGATTGGACACAACTTTGTCTTGGGGAATCCAAATTATATCAGACCTGTGGCATTTAAAAGAAGCTTCAGAGGGCTACTATAGGGTTAAATTTCAGATATTGAAGATTTTCAATTACAGAGATAATTCAATTTCAATATCGAGCTCCTCAAAGCAAGTAAAAGAATAGGTATCAATATTGGATTCTAAAATGGCGCCTAAAAAGAATTCAACACCCATTAAGCCTTCAGAAGGCTCTACCATGACTCATGAAGATGAAGAATTGCAACATTATCTATCAAAATTACAAGAGCAAGTGCAACAAATTTCACTCTCGCAAAGAGCAACAAAAAATGAAATGGAAGTTTTGAAGAAAGGCATGGAAGTGAAGATGGACGGTTTGAAGAAAGGCATGGAAGCTAAGATGGATGGCATGGAAGTGGGCATGGAAGCTAAGATGGATGGCATGAAAGACAACATGGAAAACATGAAGAATGATCTAAAAGCATACATGGAAGGCTTGATGACAAGCTTAAAACAAGAAATGATTCCTAATGGCGGAAATATAGTAGAAGAACCTCATGATGAGAACAAAATAAATGTTAATCGTGATTTAATAAACTCTAATGTTGGCGGGAAGAACCACCATATTCCAAAAATGGATATGAGGAAGTTTGATGGAAAGGATCCTGTAACATGGATACTACAGATGGAGCAATATTTTGATCTCCATAATGTGCAAAACACACAAAAGGTAAGCATTGCAACTTTACATTTAGAACAAAATACATTTGTATGGTATCGATGGCTTTGCTCCCGTAAAAAAATTGTCACTTGGTCAATTTTTGCGGAGGAAATGATAGCACATTATGAGGATACAAAGAGCAACACCTTCTTTAGCCAATTGATAAATCTCAAACAAAAGGGTTTAGTGGGGCAGCACATTGAGGACTTCCAAAAATTGAATATAAGGGTAACTGATATTCCAGAGGAACACAGGATTGATCTCTTCATAGGCACTTTAAAGGATAACATTCAACATGAAGTTCGCGTTCGGGAACCTGATTCATTGGAGAAGGCATTCAGGTTGGCAAGAAAAGTTGAATGTAAAATTATGGCGACAAGGAAGCCTACCACTCAATTCTATAAAGAAGGAAGTGTTGCTACGCCTAGATTTCCACAACCTACAAGGTTGACACCACAACAATTGGAAGAAGAAAGAGCAAAAGGGCTTTGCTATAGTTGTGATAGCAAATACACTAAAGGTCATAAGTGTGCTGAGAAGAAATTATTTTACATAGATTGTGAAGAGGAAGAAGAAAATGAATAAGAAGAGGATATACACCAGGAACCAACCCTAGAAGAGGAAGAAATGAGTCCGAACATATCGTGTAATGCATTGGCAGGAATTACCACTCCTCAAACTCTCAAGATAGAAGGACATATCAAGAAGAAAAAGGTAATAGTGTTGATTGATTCGTGTAGTACCCATAATTTTATTCATTGTAAGGTAGCCAAGGAATTGAATTGTTTCCTATACCCAGCACCAGAATGTCAAGTGATGGTTGCAAATGGAGGAACTATAAATTTCTCTGGAAAATGCAATAATATCAAGCTAACCATGGGGGAATATGTATTGACTAGTCCAATGCTTTCCATTCCTATGGGAGGTGCTGATGTTGTACTAGGAGTACAATGGTTACAATCTTTGGGGACGGTAGCTTTTAATTTTCAAGAAATTTTCTTGAAATTCTTTTCAGAAGGAAAGGAAGTCGAATTACGGGGTATTGAAGGGAAGCCAGGAAGGATAATAAGCTCTAATGGCATGACAAAGCTTCTAAAGAAAGAACAACGAGGCGTAATTACACAATTATGCTCACTAGAAGTTCCAACATCAAAATCATCTATTTTTGCAGATCTCCAACAAGTCTTGGACAATCATTCCAAGGTGTTTGAAACTCCCAAAGGACTCCCACCTATTCGTGATCATGATCATGCTATTCATTTGATTCCAGGAAGGGTTCCTCCAAACATCAGGCCTTATAGATATCCTTACTTCCAAAAGAGCGAAATTGAACGTATGATTGCAGAAATGTTAGAGGCGGGTATAATTCAACCCAGTCAAAGTTCTTTCTCTGCTCCTGTAGTATTGGTACACTAGAAGGATGGATCATGGCGAATGTGTCCAGATTATAGGGAGCTCAATAAGCTCACCATTAAAGAAAAATTTCCCATTCCTGTGATTGATGAATTATTGGATGAATTACATGGAGCAATTTATTTTACCAAGTTGGATCTTCGTTCAGGATATCATCAAATTAGAATGAAGACCGAAGATATTCCAAAAACAGCATTTCGAACTCATGAGGGTCATTATGAATTTTTGGTCATGCCTTTTGGCCTTACCAATGCACCTTCTACATTTCAAGGGTCGATGAATTCCATTTTCAAACCCTTCCTTAGAAAATTTGTGCTAGTATTTTTGATGATATACTAATCTACAACAGGTCTTGGAAGGATCATGTTCAACATGTTGACAGGGTGCTCAAACTATTGGAGGAGAAACAATTATATGAAAAAACATCCAAATGTTTCTTTGGAGTACAAGAGGTGGAATATCTGGGTCATATTGTATCTCACGAGGGTGTTAAGGTAGACCCTAATAAAATTAAAGCCATTAAGGAATGGAAAGTCCCCACAACCATAAAGAAGTTGCGAGGATTTCTCGGGTTAACAGGGTATTATCGCAAGTTTGTTAAGAATTATGGGAGAATAGCAGCACCTCTAACAACATTATTGAAGAAAGATGCATTTTCATGGAATCCTGAAGCAACTAAGGCCTTTGAACATCTTAAAGAGGCAATGTGCCTAGCAACGGTCTTAGCTACGCCAGACTTCACAAAAACCTTTATTGTGGAATGTGATGCCTCAGGAAATGAAATTGGTGCTGTTTTAATGCAAGAAGGAAGACCCATTGCCTTTGAAAGTCGTCCAATCAAAGGAAAGTATTTACAGAAACCTATTTATGAGAAGGAAATGTTAGCAATATTGCATGCACTAAAGAAATGGTGAACTTACCTAATGGGAAGACACTTCAAGGTAAAACTGATCATGATAGTCTTAAACACTTTTTGGAACAAAGACTATCTTCAGAAGAGCAGCAAAAATGGGTCACAAAGATGTTGGGTTATGAATTTGAAATAATCTACAAAAAAGGAAAGCTAATGTTGTTGCAGATGCACTCTCAAGAAAGAATGAAGAGGTGGAAGCATTGCTTTGTGCCATTTCTATTATCCAACCAGATTGGATAACTGAAGCAAGAGATGAATGGAAGAAGGACAAAGATGTATGGACACTCATTCAAAAGTTGCAGCAAGATCCTAGTACATCCGATACATTTAGTTGGAAAAATGATTCCTTATGGTACAAAGATCGCTTATATCTTTGTAAGAATTCCCAACTAAAACAAAATATTCTTCCGGAATTGCACACTTCTCCTTTAGGAGGACACTCAGGATTTTTAAAAACTTACCACAGGGTGAAGAAAGAATTTTTTTGGGATGGCCTTAAATCTGATATTCAAAAGTTTGTGGCGTAATGTTTGGTTTGCCAGCAGAATAAAGTGGAGACAATTAAGACCCCGGGACTTCTACAACCTTTATCCATTCCAAGTCAGCGTTGGGAGGAGATTTCAATGGATTTTATCACAGGTTTACCTAAGTCTGAAGGAAAGAATGTCATCATGGTGGTAGTTGATAGATTTACCAAGTATGCACACTTTTGTGCATTATCTCATCCATTTAAAGCAAGTACAGTTGCTACTACATTTGTGGACAGAATTCAAAAGCTACATGGAAGCCTAAGGGTTATTGTGAGCGACAGAGATCCCATTTTTACGGGAAATTTTTGGACGGAGTTATTTTCTTGTTTGGGTACTCAATTAGCTCATAGCTCATCTTATCATCCTCAATCTGATGGTCAAACAGAGATAGTAAATAAATGTTTGGAAGGATATCTTCGTTGTTTTGTATCCGATAAACAAACACAATGGGTCAAGTGGTTACCTCTCGCTGAATGGTGGTATAACACTTCCTTCCATACCGCAGCAAAAATGACCCCATTTATGGCACTTTATGGATATCATCCACCATCCATCACATCATCTTTAAGAGAAAATTCAAAGGTTCAAGCAGTGGAAGATCACATCGAGCATCAACAAGAAGTTCTCCAACTCTTAAAGGATAACCTGAATTTGACACAAAATCGAATGAAACAACAGGCAGATCAACATCGCAGCGAGAGAAGTTTTGATGTAGGAGACTGGGTATTTTTACGGCTACAACCATACAAAAAAATGTCCCTTAAGCAAGCTAAGAAGGATAATAAATTATTGCCAAAGTACTATGGTCCTTACAAGGTGTTGCAAAAGATTGGTACTATGGCATACAAATTGGAGCTTCCTGCTTCTTCGCGAGTACATCTAGTTTTCCATGTTTCGTGCTTAAAGAAGGTTATAGGTGAAAATATTCCAGTTCAAACAATATTGCCAGAACTTGATGAGGAAGGAAAATCATATTGGAACCAGAAGCGGTCACGGAAACAAGAACTCGACAACTACGGAATCGATCAATTTCAGAATATCTCATCAAGTGGAAGAACTTACCCACTGAAGATTCTACATGGGAGGATGAGAATTTTATACAAAAGCACCCAGAGCTACTCAATCGTTGAGGACAACACTTTTTTTGAAGGAGAGGGGCATGTTAGGTCCCTATATTACTAGTATAGTCCCTTATTGTTGTTAGTGTAACCCCCTTATTGTTATTATTGTACCCTTGTAACCCCCATTTTGTTATTATTGTGCCCTTAAATTATTATTGTTAGGACGGCTAGGATTACATTGTGGCCCACTAGGATTACATTATGGCCCCATGGACTCCTATATATAGAAAGGAGGTTTTGTAAATTGTATCATCCAAGAATTGTTCATTTATGTAATGTATTGGAGGTTGCCCCCTCGAAGTGGCTTATTTCTAAGGCGTTAATATCTTTTTTCTTCTATTTTTGGAGCTAGTTACACAACATGTTTTCAGCAGAGGTCGCACTTTTTGGGCTGTAAAGTGCGCCCTAGAGGTCCAGGTCGTAGGTTTTGGGTAGAAAAGTGTGACCTGCACTTCCGGCACTCTTGGCGATAGGTTTCAGAAAAAATTGTCGTCTCAGCTGCCGCTAATGTCTGTCACGTGCGCAATGGGTCAGAAAACACGCGGAAGTTAGAATTTTTATCGTTTTAGGGTTTTATGGGTTAAAAACAACATCAAGAATCAGAAAAACAAGGGGCTGAAGAGAAATCCTAGGGTTTGAAGCAGTTGGATATGCAAGGATCAGAAAAACGACAACGGTCGTAATGGTAAACCCGTGTTGAGTCGCCAGTTGTTAGTATGAATCTTGATTCGAAGCGTACGAAAAAATACCACTTTAGCTGCGCATAACAAATAGCCCTAACAGCAAAAACGACTGCTAATATCTTCAAATCTGCAATTAGATGATCAAGACAAATGCTGCAAAAATCTAGATCTATGCATTAGAAGATATTAAACAGTGGAAAAATAAGATTTACTCCATAGATCCAATAGACAAGACAAGAATGTATCCAATGAAATTTTTATTAATGGCACCTGGGAGGAAAACACAAGAGGGTGTTCCCTGTTCTCCTCAATGGGATGGGTTCTTGTAAGTCCTCAACACTTCAGATTTAGAATTCCTCTCTCTTGATGGTGTAGAAAACCCAGACAAAAATAGAAAAATATGGCTATGATAATGGATCAATAGCCAGACCAAGAGTTAAGATCCAGAGTGATCTTTAGGAAACAAAAGGTGACAAATGAATGGGAAAACCCTTCTATTTATAACAAAATATTGAGTTAGTCTAGAGATTGGTGCATAATTTAAATATTATTAACCAAATCTAGATCCAACTTTTATGGAATATTTTATTATATTTGTTGGAGGGAAAAGGAATTTGACTTGAGTAAAATCCCCTTATTTGTAAATAATAAATAAATAAATGATTTATTTATGATTTTAAGGATGTGATTAAGTAATAATAAATAAATAAATGATTTATTTATCATTTTAAGGATATGGTTGAGTAATAATCAAACAAATAATGATTTATTTAATTATTTAAGGGTGAATTAGTCATATTTAACAAAGAATATTATTTAAATAAGATTTAAACAATTATTCTTTAGAAAATAATAAGATAAATAATGATTTATCTAATTAATTTCCTTGTTTTGGGTTAAATATAACCAGAAATATTAATTAAACTACTGTTTAACTAACTATTCCTTGAGGAAAATCAAACAAATGTATATTTATTTAATATTTCCTTATGAGGTTTCCGTTTAGACCATAAACAACTTAATAAAGGTGATTTACTAAGTTATTTTCATAGTGAAAGCAATTTTACTTGGGGTAAAATTGGTCTTACATGGTGTACTTGGGTCCATCTAATGATAATAGGTTAGATGACCAAAAAATGGTGTAACAGGAACCTCAATGTATATTTCAAAGAAAGGTGCTTAAGCTCCAGAACCAAGCAATTGAGCAGGATAAAGTGTAGTGGAAGCACTTTGAGCCCGATGAAGCTACATGGGAGATGGCGAATCAAATGTGAGATATGTATCCTTCTATATTCGTTGGTTGAGCGAATTTCCTTGATATATATTTTCGGTATGTGTTTTGATGTAATTTTTTGGTATATGTACATATATATGTGGATGTAAATATCACCATGAGTTGTGTTGTAAAGCTCCAGTAACCGGTATGGTGTCATGTCATTTTGGTTGTCATGTTGTTATGGTTGTCATGTTGGTTTGCTTCTCAGCAGGTTGATTATTGTAAATACTGCAACAAGTTGTGTTATAAAGATCCATGGGAAGTATGTTTTGTTTTCAGAAGTCTTGTTGGTTGTAGGTGTCATTGAACACTGAGGAAATTTTTCCCCCAAGGGGGAGGGTTCTCTAACAACCCTGGTGAAAAATCCATGTAATAAAAGTTAATAAAGATAAAACAATAACCTCGATTATGAGACACTTATTCCAAGCTCAATCTTGGGTAAAATATCCTAGTGTGGGTGTTAATTTCGATTATTATGGCTATTGAAATTGGCAAAGGATTTGGAAAGGCAAAGTGACATTTTTGGCAATTTATTTATGAAAATAATGGAAATTAGGAGAAAAGGAAGGTGAAAGGTCACAATTTTCACGTGAGGAGGAAAATGAAGGAAAATAATGGAAAATGAAGAAAATAAAGGCCACATTAATAAAAAGGATTCTAAGGATCAATTCATGGCTTTTTGGTGAATTTAGTTTTGGATCTCTCTCTCTCTCACAATCTTGGACACTTAGAGTTTTCTTGGAGCATTTCAACTTGGATCAAGAAATACAAAGAAGGCAAAGAGGAAGCAAAGGTCAAGCAAGGAAGAGCAAGATCAAGCAGCTACAATGGGTTTACTTGAAAGTATCTATTTTTGTGTGTGATTTCCTTGCTATATTTGACATCCATGGTTATTGCATGTGTGTTCTTGGTTCTCTTGTTCTCATTAGCATGAGTTTTTCTAGGTGTGACAGTGTTTTTTAGCCTTGCCTTTCCATTTCTGGATATCCATGGTGTGATGGGGTTCTCATGTTTTGGTTGAGTTTGAAGTTCTAGATGGATTCAAAACCGAGTGAGGTGGATATCTGAATGAAAGAACACATGGCTTAGTAATCCCTAAATCATATTATGGATTGCGGTAAAGCCACTGGCCTAGTAACCCCTGAACTAGACTATGTGTTACAGTAAATCTAGGTATTATCTGCCTCAGTGAGCCTAGGAATCTGTGATCGATGAATGTTGGGATATACAGTAAAGCCTAGAGGTGGGTGCTCTCCATTGGGCCTAAGAAACTTGGGTTTGGATTTACGGTAAATCCCAGAGGGTGGAGTCTAGGTTGGGCCTAGTGATCCAGTGTAGATTGCGGTAAAGCCCAAATACTAGTGTCTCAGTTATGGCCTAGTGATCCTTGGATCAGGCTGTGGATTGGGGTAAATCCTATAGGCTAGAAGATAGGAAAATTACTCACGATGTAGGTGGAGAAATTCAGTGGCATCCATGCTTGTTTATGGCCTAGTGATCCAGTGAGGATTATGGTAAAGCCTAGTTCTATTGATGAGGGTGAGGTGGTTTAGCCTTGGGAAGCCCTGGTTGATTATTTTGGTTTTGAGTCCCATTTTCATGCTTGGAATATGGCATGGGGTGATTGGTTGAAGAGAGATTTGGTTTAGCCAATATTTGGTCGAGTGGAATGTGGTTGTCCCATACCATGTTGGATTTTGCATTCATTAATAAGAGTTCTTTCCCCTTGTATTTTAGGTGCAAATGTATTGGCTCATATGTGGCATTTATGGTTGTCGTATCCTTATTATTTTTGTTGTTGATATGCTAGTTATGAGTATGTTTTATGATAGTGATGATGTATGACTCTCATCATGTTTTGATTTGTAAATTTATGAGCAATGAATATATGACCTAATAGATGATAATGCAACTAATGTGATAATGCATCAATGCTTCATAGCGATTCTCAGATAATTATGAGGCCCCTATGCTCAGAATTGTTATTATGACCTGTACGATGCATACGTGTGATATGTTTGACGAAATGTTTGTCATGGCTGGTAGGGGCCTAGTCAATTCATTGTTCAAGTATTTTCATTTGTATTTTGTTGTTACTTTTCATTTTTGGAAATTTCATGGAATCCTGGGCAATGGTACGAGTCCTGGCCCTGAAAAGTTGGCACAAAATATGGAGTCGTTGGCACATAACTACTTGGAAAAGTCACTAGTCGCAGGAATGCCTTGTTGTGGGAGTGATTGGTGGGTCCCATTCGCATGCATTCCCATGTCAAGGGAGCGAATGAGGCTTAAATGCAACAAAATGTTAGGTTGTCTTAGGGGCTGGTCACCTGGAAGGGTTGGATGGCTTTTGGGGGTTCGTTTGCATGTGTAGAAGGTCAAATTGGATATGTTGTGTCGGTTCCACTTCATTAAATATACAGGGGAAGTTGAATCAGATCATAGTAGCCACTCATCACATGTTTACCCCGGCTGGTCGGTTACTTGGGTTGATGTAGGAGGAGGGTGTTACAGTTCTCCTATATTACATATGTGGCATTATTCATACATATCAGTGGTCGTAATCTCTAAGATAATTGTAGAATATTGGAAGAAATTGAAGGCTACTATAAGATGTGTTTTGTGTTAGATTGAATCCCTAATTCCATGCATAAATTCCAGAGTGATTGTGATTATAGTTTCAGAGCCATAAATATGAAGCATCCACTATTCATAAGATTGATTTGAGAAACTTACACATTGAGAGTTTCAAGACAATTAATGATGATTAAGGTTTGTTGATCCAAGAGGAAAATTATCTGCATAATACATATCCACAATATGAGATTATATGCTGGCCACCTCTATCTTTTATGCACACTTCTGAGGAATGTTTTGATTTCTCTAAGAAGCCCTAATCAATACCAAGAACATACATTAAGTAGTACTCTCATTATTCTTAAAAATTTGAAGTGGAGTTATGCCCTATTCACTAATATCATATCTTTAATTTGTCTATGAAAGACTTAGTTCTAGAGCACATTTCATATTCTTATCATCACATACCTTAGTAATTCTTGTGATCATATCTAATAAAAAAACTCTAAGACACTTTAGCTACTCAAACATACATAAATTGTCATTGTAATTTCAACACGTGTAAGGGTTTCTTTGCATAGATTCAGTGTATCTCCAGATTGAATGAGGTAATTGATCAACATCAAAGTTTGACAGTAAGTAGGACAACTACTTGGTCACTAGTATTTTTAACATTAGTAATTGAATAAGGCTTTGTTATTTAGGGATTTATTACTATTTTACAACAATTAAAGGAGCCTGGCAAAAAGGGTTTCATTGTGATTAGTTAAAGAAGTCAATTTTTACAGTAAGGTCTCATTTTTTGTCCTTGTAATTGGGTCACTGTCCCTAGTACGAGATCCCACAGTTGTTTTTCTAGTTCATTATCATATTTAGGGAGGTTGGGTGGTGCTAGGGCAAGTTGGAGCTTGCAGGGTGTTGGAGCATCCTATGCGTGCTAGTTGATAAAAACAGGGCGTTGGAGCATCCTTCTAGTTGGAGCTAGTAAATTGAACACTTTTCTAGAGTACTAGGAAGTTAGGGCTTCCCTTTTCAATTGGATCTTAATCATATTTTGTACTCAAAAAAATTATTAGAAAAGTTTTTGGTGGTTTTCTCTCGGAACTATTTCCACCTAAAACTTATTGTGCATTATTCTCTTGATGTGTTGATGTTTACTTGTTTTTTTTTTCTAAGTTATGCTAATTTCTATTATAGTGTACAAAAATTACAATAAAAATTCATGACAAGGGTTGCTAGATTAGCAAACCCCTGTTGGATGAAGACAGTACAAACAATCAAAAAATGGGCTGCCCTTCAGGGGGAAACCAACCCTTAATGAGTTCAGCGATTCAAAAAATAGGTTTCCCTTTTAGGGGAAACCAACCATTAGCATAAGCATGAGTGACCAATTTTGGAGGCAGAGATAAAGATAGACACAAAAACTATTAAGGAGCATATATTAATTGAAAAGGAGGAGCTCCAAGGAGTTGCAGCTACTGGTTCTGGGCGTCATGGTTCTCCTTATGAGGGTTCTCCTCAATTATGAAGCAGACATAATTGGACATGGTCTCGATATCCTTCTTTGAGAGCTGGGAGGCCCTCTCCAAATTTGAAGTGGAGACCACATCAATCTGCTTTTCAGAGACTGAGTGAGCCGCATGGTCCATTTTTGCATATTTTTGTCACGAGTCCTCCATTGGGCTACTCCCACCGCTATCTGAGTCTTCTGCCAAGTGCTTGACCAGGAGACCGACGGATTTCTGAGGCAAAGGGGAGGAGGAGCACAATAATTTGGATTTGTGTGGGTGTTTTATGCTTCCAGAGCCAGAGAGGTGGTGTTGTTCCTCTAGGAGGTGAATCGGGAACTGGGCAGAGAGAAAATGGGAGTCAAGAACTTTAGGTTCTTCCATAGTGGCATATATGGACAAGGAGGTGGCAGGAATTGGAGGAATTGGAGGGCAGGAGGGAGAGCCTTTGCTACCTCCTCGACGACACCGCATCTGGTGCCTTATGGGCATTGTATCTACAGGTTGGGGGGTCTGGTGGGCTGGAGCAGAAAGCTCAGAGTGAGACAGATGAGGAGCAGAGCAGTGGATGGAGCTATGACAGAGGAAGGTGGCAGAGAATGGAAAACGAATGCGCAAATGAGAATGAAAACATGAGCCATGAGCCATAAATGGCCAGAAGGCAAGTTGCAGGAGTAGAGGTCGAGGGGGAGGCGTAAATGCCTCAAGTTTCGACATCCTCTGCACATTTAAAACCTTCACGAGGGAAGTAGGTGCAGTCATATGGAGAGGGCAGGTGCCCCCGCGTTGTGAGAGTAGGTGACAGCCTGAATTGTTCTTGTAAATCACCCTCATCCATGGATGTTTACTTATTTATAATGCTCTAAAAAATTAATAAATTTACTAATTGATAAGAAATATTGATTCACCCCCATCTCAGTATTTCTAACAATTGGTATTAGAGCAGGTTCCTTCACATAGAGTTTAAATCACTCAAAGGAAGATCATGGATTGTACGAAGAATGTAGCTCCCTTGTTTAATGGAAAAAACAATGCATTTTGGAATGGAAGGATGAAGACATTCATTTAAGCACAAGGATTTTATGTTTGGGACATTGTGTTAAGCGAGTGTAAATAACCTTTGACTCCTCCTTTGGATGCTACCGACGAGAAACTTTATGAAAGAAATGTTAAAACTAGAAATGTTGTCCTGAGTGGTTTAACAAGGTCAATATTTGTAAAAGTGATGCATTGCAAATCAATGAAATAAATTTGGGACAAGCTCCAAAATATATATGAAGTGGACAAGAAGGTCATGGAGGCCAAGCTTCAGACCTACCAAGAAAAATTTGAGCATCTAAAAATGAATGAAGATGAAAATATTGTAGCTTATTTTACCTATATTGATGAAGTAGTAAACACCATAGAAGGATAGGGAAAACTAATGGAGAACAAGATAGTTGTCTGAGAAATACTAAGATAACTACCGATGAGATCTGATGCTAAAGTATCAATGCTAGAAGAAAGAGAGGATTTAGAAAAAGTTAGGATGGACGAGTTGCATGGAATGCTTATAGCTTACGAAATGAGAACATAACAAGAGAGTATGTCCAATAGAGAAGCAACCTTCACAACATCCAAGAAGACTGGGAAAAATAAACAAAAATAAAATCCAAGCTCTAGTTGTTGTGATGACAAAATTTTAGATGAAGAGATAACTAACTTTGTGAGAAAGTCGAAAAGATGAACAAGAAAATACAAAGTTAAGCTCCCCTTAACATGTTTCAATTGCAATGTGATTGGTCATTTTTCCTCCAAATGTCCTCATGCAAGGAACTCTGATGACGAAGAAGAAGCTCCCAAGAAAGAGAAGAAGAATCAAATAAGTTACAACAAGAAAGGCAAAAATAAATGTTTTAAGAAAAGCTTCTATTTGAAAGAAGACAAGTCCTCATTTGAAGAAGAGAGTGATAGTGATGTCGAAAATGACACAGGAAGAGTGTTATTCATGGAAAGGGATAATAGGAAGGAAACTCTTGAAGAGGAATAATATGATGAAGAAAATGAAGATGAGTTTGATCTTGAAAGTAGATTATCAACATTTTAAAGGATCTCAAAGTCGAAAGAGGAAATGTCAAAACATTGGAAGTGGAGCTAAAAGAATTGAAGGAACATGCCAAAAGCCTCAATAAGAAGACTAAATAATTACATTATATCATCATCAATCTTAAGGTACAGTTGGAAGCAACCAGAAAAATTGAAGAATCGCTCAAAAGAGAACTAGAAGAAAGAAGCAAGGTAAGGGAGGATTTAGAAGCAGAGATAGTCTCTCTATGGAAGGAAGCAAAGAAAAGAAATGTCCAACAAAACTTTACAAACAACTCTAAAGAATTGGATAAATCCTAAGTAGTCAAAGGCCATGCAGTGACAAGACAAGATTAGGCTATAAGTAAACATTTGTGAAAGGCTCAAGTTCCCCAATGACAGAAAAGGGAGATGAACATAAAACTTATGCATAAATTATTAAATGATATGTCAAGAAGGAAGAAAGCTTCCCAAGAAAATAGAAGGTTCAAGAGACATAGAATCAACATCCAAAATTAAATAAATCTCAAGAAGAAGTTCCTTGGAGAACAACACCACAAAGAATATCTCTCCCTTCTAAGTATCAAACCATCTTTCTTGGTGTTTGTTATTATTGTAGTAATTTTGGACATAAAGTTGTAAACTGCAAAGCCTGTGTTAGGAACAAAAGCAACGTTGGAAGTAACTCCAAGAATGATCATCCCAGACCATGGGGTCTTGGATAGATGGTGATCAGGTGCTATGTTAAGGCACTCCTTCATGTGAAGTCATTAGTTCAATTCCCTGCCTTGATCAGGGTGATATATTGGTGATGACGAAGATGTAATCCCACCAAGATTACAAAAAAAAATGAATGATCATCCCAAAAATTCTCAAGAGATTACAAGAAAAATTATGATAGGTTTGCATGCTTGAACAATGAAATAGAATGAAATAAATGCAACAATTTTGGACATTTGGATAAATATTGTAGGTTAACTGCTCCTCCAAGGGAATCATAGCGAAATCAAAATGCTCCTCCAAAGATCTAGAAGAAGAAAAATGAAAGTTGTGCATTTTTTCTAAAAGCACAAAGCAAGAAGAATGTATGGTATGTTGATAGTGTCTGTTCAACACATATGACCAGGGATAAAACCGAATTTATATCTATGGAAGAAGGAAATGATGGAACAATCTCATTTGGGAATGATGGATCTGCAAATGTTATAGGAAAAGGAACAATTAAGCTTGGAGGCAAGGAGGCTACAACAAAAGATGTGCCACTCATAGAAAACATGAATCATAGTATGTAGAGCATAATTCAAATGTGTGACCGAGGACACACGTTGTTATTTGACTCAAAGAAATGTGAAATAAAAAAAGAGAAATCTGGCAAGCTAGTGGAAAATACAACTAGGACTCCAAATGATATATACATGTTGGATGATATTATAAAAAAAGGTTGTTTCTTGGTAAAAGAGGATGAAAGTTGGCTTTGGCACAGAAGGATGGGAAACATTAAAATTTGACAACCTTGTCAGAATCAGTAAAAAGGAAGTTGTGAGAGAAATTCCGCAGATTTCAAAACCAACCAACACCTCATGCAAGCATGGAAGATAGACACCTGTTAAATTCAAGACAAAGGAACACTCCTCGTCAAAACCATTATAGTTGGTACACACTAATCTATGTGGACTGATTAAGACCAAATAATTGAATGGTGAAAAATACTTCATGTTAATGATTGATGATTATACCATAATGACAATAGCTAGTTTTCCAAGGAATAATTTTGAAGCCTTTGAATGTTTTAGAATCTACAAGGAAATAGTTGAGAATGAAACGGATTTAAAGATCAAATGTTTGAGATCAGATAATGGAGGGGAATTAAAATCTAAATAATTTCAACACTCCTATGAGGAACATGGAATAAAGATATAGCTCTCAACGTCCATGACACCAAAAAAATGGGGTTGTTGAAAAGAAGAACATAACAGTAGAAGAAATGGCTAGAAATATGTTGAATGATTCAAAATTAAGTGGTGTATTTTGGGTCCAAGCAGTAGATACATTGGAGTACATTATAAGCAAAGGATTACTTAGAAGCAATTGTGATAAGACTTCGTACGAACTATGGAAGTGGAGAATAATAAATGTCAAACATGTCAATTCTTTGGAAGCAAATGTTACATTAAAAGGGGAGGACTAAAAGATTGGAAAATTTGACTCTCGAGTAGACAAAGGCATATTTGTTGGGTACTCACGCAAAATTAAAGCATACAAATGTTATTATATGAGACTCAAATGGATATTTTAAAGCATCAATGTAACTTTTGATGAAGTTCGTGGACCAAAGGCCAAACAAGGAAGTGCATCCTCAAACAAACAAGAGATAAAAGAAGCAGGACAAGAAAAGGTTAAAGATGAAGCATAGGAGGATGAGCAATCAAATGAGGAAACAATTATCAACCAGGATGAGACAAGAGATGATCAATAGGAACATTCTAAGACTCCTAAATAATGATATAAAAATCATCGTCCTTCAGATCAAATCATTAGGGACATAAATGCAAGTATAGGAACCATAAGAAATCAACAAATACACATGCCAAAATAAGCACATCTTATGCTCCTGTCCACATTTCAGCCTTGCAAATTTGAAGAATCTAGTCATGATGAGAATTTCATAACAACTTTGAATGAAGAGTTGGATTAGATTGAAATGAATGAAAGATGGGAATTAGTTCCCCAACCGAAGCACAAAAATATCATTTGCACAAAATGGGTTTTCAGGAACAAACTGAATTAGGATGGACAAGTCACCATGAACAAGGCAATATTGATCTATAAAGGGTATGCACAAGTTTAAGGAATAGATTTTGAAGAGACGTTTGCACCTGTCACTACAATGGAATCCATCATGGTGTTCTTTGCATATGCTTGTTTGAGAAGGATTGAAGTGTATTAGATGGATGTAAATTCATCTTTCTTGAATGGAGAATTGGAGAAGAGTTCTACATAGAATAACTTGAAGGATTTTTTCTTACTAGCAAGAAGGATTATGTGTGCAAGTCAAAGAAGGATTTAAAAAATCTCGAACAAGATCCTATAGCTTGGTATACCCATCTAGATATGTACTTGCATAAACAAGGCTTCGAAAGAGGAAATGTCGATAACAACCTATATGTAAAAATTGAACGAGATAGTTTGACTATCATCGAAGTGTATGTGGAAAACATCATCATTGGAAGTGAAGATGACAGGCTAAGAAAGAAGTTTGCATTACATATGTAGAGTGAGTTTGAAATTACATTACTTGCTGAGTTGACTTTCTTATTTGGTCTTTAAATATCTCAGGAAGACGATGGTATATTCATCTGTCAAACTAAGTACATTAAAGAAATGTTGAAGAGGTTTTATATGGAAGAAAACAAACTCGTTAGCATTTCAACAATGATTGGTTGCAAGTTAAGCATGGCTGATATATCCATGGATGCAGACCAAATAATGTATAGATCAATGATTGGCAATCTATTGTATGTGACAACTTCAAGGCTAGAAGTAATGCAAGTAGTTGGACAGATGGCATGTTTCCAAGTAGCACCAAAAGAATCCCATGTTGCTGCAGTAAAGATGATTCTTTGATACCTCAAAGGAATGAAATATTGTGGACTATGGTATCCAAAAGGAGATGATCTAACTATAAAAGCTTATACAAATGCAGATCAGGAAGGCAATGTTGATGATCGTAAGATAACTAATGGAGCAACCTTCAACTTGGGTAATTATCTGGTATCATGGTTGAGCAAGAAGTAGTCTTCAGTCTCATTGTCCACAACAGAAGCATAATACATTGTAACAACAACATCTTGTACTCAAGTTCTTTATATGAAGAAAATGTTGCAGGATCTCCAAGTGAAGTTTGTTGAGCCCATTCCGATGTTTTTTGAAAACACCAATGCCATAAGCCTCTCCAATAATCATGTCATGCACTAAAAAACAAAACACATTCCTATTAAATATCATTTTCTATTGGAACAAGTTGCAGATAAGGATATCAAGATTGAGTACATTGGAACTAAGGAGCAAACAATAGAAGCATAATACATCGCAACAACAACATGTACTCAAGTTCTTTACATGAAGCAAATGTTGCAGGATCTCCAAGTGAAGTTTGTTGAGCCCATTTCGATGTTTTTTGAAAACACCAATGTCATAAGCCTCTCCAAGAATCATGTCATGCACTCAAAAATAAAACACATTCCTATTAAATATCATTTTCTATTGGAACAAGTTGCAGAGAAGAATATCAATATTGAGTACATTGGAACTAAGGAGCAAATAACCGACATATTCACCAAAACTCTACCTAGAGAGATTTTTTAGTATCTTTGGAAGAAGCTTGGAATTCTACCAGGTTCACATTGATATGTTATTCATCAGGCCAAATAGATAAGGGGATCAAAAGCATGTTACATGAAAGAAGAAGAGGACATCTTGTCAGGGGAGCCACCCTTTGCCATTGATGTCAAAGGGGGAGATAAATAAGGTCATAAACATGGAGTTAAGGGGAGAAGTGATCACAGGGGGAGCACCTATGTTGCCATCAATTTAAATGGGGGAGAATGTTGAAATATGGTTGTCATTGATGTAAACCCAAGAAACACCAGAAGATGCCCCACTTTTAATGACAAATATGACAAGGTGATATAGGGGATAAAAAATATGTTTAAAAACGAAAGTGCTCAAAATATCCTAAAACTAGTGTCAAATATTAGATCTCATCGTTCTGATTCCAATGACGCTTGAATTGCCTCAATCCAACATCGCATGAAATAGTTATCACGTTCACAAGTTTTTGGAAAAGAGTAAAAAATTCAAATTCCAGGGTTGAATGGGTAGTGTATGGATGCCATGTGGTAGTCTATACGATGACATCATGTTGACATCATTAACAAACTAGAATGTAAATATGACAGGTTGGGCAGTGACGTGAGGGCACGTGGCGCACGATGATTGGTTGTACAATTGTTGTGGTGGACCAATCATAGGTTGCCATGTGGCCCAACCAAAGGGAGCCACATGGCCCTATAAGAGGCTGCCAAGTGTTCTTAGTTTCCATGCAAATTTTTTTGTTATGGATCGGCCAACCCTTAGCAGGTTTTGAATCGATGGCCACCCACCAATTGAAATATTTCTCGACCATGACACCACGATGTTTCTTATTATACATTGGTGGCATGTTTATATTTAAAGTCATATGATATCGACATTATGGGGGAGGGTCCCGGTGCGCCCGACCGGCACACCCCTAGATATTATGGCATTATTGTGATTATCGGCAAAGTTACGGAGGGGCGAGGAGCATGGAACCCTGCCAGTGCCCCAACCCATGATTTTTTGTTGAACACAACTACCACGAGCAGACAAGCAGTGAGGGCATAGGGAAAGGGGTGACAGTTGAGCATAGATCCCTAGTTCCATTATAACATCGAGACCACCAATGAAAGGGCAGGGGATCTGGGCACGTGGCACCCAACCCCCACGCTTAGCCCCAAGCCAAATGGGCCACATGATCGGGAGCATGAGGATAGAAAAATGGCTTGACCCGATTTTGTTTAAAAATTCAACTAACGGTTTGACAAAATGCACCCGACGCGGTGGGATTCAAGGATCAAGCCTAAGACCTTCGGGAAGCCAATTCTACGCATTACTAGTACACCAATGACCCAGTTTGTTGACATTTTTTGTAGTGGGACGAATTTGTAGAGTGTTTTGCAAACAATTTGGAGAAGGAGGCCTAGCTTGGCCATTTTTCAACCTTTTTGAGCCCAAGAAGAACTTACATAGGGGTTCTTGGGCATTCTAGACACAATGGCAATATTATTTTTTCATTTTGAGCCTTGTATTGATGTAATTAAACATTTGAGATTATAATATAAAGGGCCACCATTGGAAGCTGGACCTGAAGATGTAGCCCAAGAGGGGTGAACTTTGTCATCAATTTGTTGTGTTGTGATGCTTCTTATTGTCCATTTTTAACTGTTAAACTCTTCAAAAATTTAACTTAGTTTGTATGCTTTTGTAATCATGATTCATTTCCCAAAAGACATAAACTAGCTTGCAAAACTTTATATGAAACCTTCACTTTTAATTTCAGATCACAAGGAAATTTGAGGCCTTTGTGGTCAAGGTCACCTTTATTGGATTCTCCTCACCATGTTAGTTTCGACGATGTATGGAGCGTCGCAAGGCTATTTACGGTTTGAGAGACATGTCAAATTTAAGTTAATGACCCCACCTTGTGGTCAAAATCCCTAACAAATGGATTATATGGCAATTTATTATTAGCTTGCAATATCATGAAGTCAAGAGGAATTTTTATTATAAATAAAATTAAAAATTTGTGGCTAAAATATTTTGTTGAGGGTATCAAAATTTTAAATTAAAATCAATATCAAAGTCGACCTCATTTTATTTGGGGTTTTTGGCTCCAACAATTTCGAATTTCAAGTTTTATTTTCCCTCCATGTGAAGTAAGCCCACCCCTCCAAATGCTCATTCGACTTCTATGTATTTAGGAGCATTTTCCCTCCAATGTATTAAGAAAAAATTTCTCACCACTCTGAAATCAATGCAGTCTTGAGGAGCTTTGAAAATCTGACGAGAAGGCTTTTTGCATGGGTATTTAGCTATGCTTGTGATCTTATGGGATTCGTTGTTTTGACACAGGCCAGGGTTTGATATTCTGGAACATATTCATCTCAAAACAACCCTTTTCTAACTCATAATTGTGGTATTTGCAGGTTGTATAGATCACCTCAATGGCTTTTGTTGACAACATATTTCAAACTATTTCTTATGGACAGAGATCCGTGCAAGTGTTGTGTATAATCTAGGGCACCTTGACAAAGATTCATTTGAGTCTGATTGCAAATGTGTATCACATATATCTAAAGTATTCTTAGCGCAGAGATTGACATTCACAGTGACTAAAGTTTCAATCTAATTCAAGGCAAACTTAAAGGTTGATATATGTGGTTTTACTAGATTACATTTGTGGCCTTCTTGATACATATCAATGACCCTAATCGCTAAAATATGTATGAAATATTGGAAGAAATTGAAGGTTGATACAAGACATGTTTTGAATCTGATTCAAGCCCTGATTTTGTGTATCAATTCTAAAGTGACTATGATTAGGGATTCAAATCCATAACTATGAAGCAACTATTGTTCATAAGAATGATATGAGAAGATTTCACATTAAGAGTTTCAATGTAATTAATGATGATTAAGGTTTGTTGATATGAGAGGAAAATTAACTGCATAATACATTTCCACAATCTAAGGTTATACACTGACCACTTGTAGCTTTTGTGCACTCTTTTGAGGTATTTTTTGGTTTCTCTAAGAATCCCTAGTCGATATTGAGAACAAACATTAAGTAGTACTCTCATTATTCTTTAAAAATTGAAGTGGAGTTATGCCCTATTCACTAAGATCATGTCTTGAGCTTGTTTATGAAAGACTTAGTTCTGGAGCACATTATAGATTCTAATCATTATACACCTTAGTAAATCTTGTGGTTAGATCTGAGAACGTAACTCCAAGACACTTCAGCTACTCAAAAAACATATATTATCATTGTAATTTGGACTGGTATAAGGGTTTCTTTGGACATATTTAGTGTATCTCCATATTGAATGAGGTCTTTGATTAAGATCAGACTTTGGTAGTAAGTAGGACAACTACTTGGTCACTAATATGTTTGAAATCAACAATTGAAGAAGGCTCATTTTTTTAAGGCTTCATTGCCATTTTACAACAATTGAAGGAGTGTAGCAGAAAGGGTTTCATTGTCATCAGTTGAAGAAGCTTTGTTTTTTAGTATGGGTTTCATTATTTGTCCTTGTAAGTGAGTCATTGTCCTTGGTATGATAGGCCACAATTGTTTTTCTAGTTCATTATCTTCTTCAGGGTGGTTGGGTGGTTCTAGGGAAAGTTGGAGCATCCTTCCAGATGGAGCTGCTAAATTGAATGCTTTTCTAGAGTACTAGGGATTTTGGGCTTCACTTTTTAGTTGGAGTTGAAGCATATTTTTGTACTGATAAAATTATTAGAAAAGTGTTTGATGGGTTTTCTCCTGTAAGGGTTTCCACCTAAAGCTTCTTGTGCATTGTTCCCTTGATGTGTTGATGTTTACATGTTGATAATGCTCTGAAAAATTAATAATTTTACTAATTGATAAGAAATATTGATTCACCCCCCTCTCAATATTTCCAACACCATAGAATTAAATACTCCTAGATGACTCTGCTCCTCAACTTCTATTCCCTTGTGCCCATAACCTACTCTAGAATGAGGACCAATTGTCCTTCCTCGTCTAATGGTGGAAGCTTTGTTGTGGCTCTAAATTGTTGTCCAAGAACCCTTTTAAGGCAAGACACATGGAAAATAACGTGGATCTTGCTATATTTTGGGAATTATAATTCATAAGCAACCTCCTTAATCTTCCCAATTACCCTGTAAGGCCCATAAAATTGTGGTTTCAATTTCCCAGAACCACTCTTCTTCAAGGATGATTAAATGAATGACTAAATTCTTAGGAAAACAAGATCCACCTCTTGAAAACCACTCTCCACCCTATGGAAATCTACATACTACTTATTTTATTTTATTTTGGGCTATCTATAGGTTCTCCTTGAGGATTTTAAGTATGTCCTGACTCTCTTGCAACCAATCCCTGCCCATTGGTGCCTTACTCTTTCCTTAGTTCCATTTCTAATAATGTGAGAGAATCATACCAATACAATGCCTTGAATGGATTCATCGTGATATACATGTGGTAGGTGGTGTTATAACAACATTCACCCAAGTGAAGCGACCTGATCCAAGTCTTTTACTGCCCTACCACATAGTTCCTTAAATATCCTTCCACCCACTTGTTGACTATTTCTGTATGGCCATCTGTTTGTGGGTGATAACTAGTACTCAAGGTTAGCTCAATGTCGGCTAATCTAAATAGCTCCTGCCAAAATGCACTAAGGAATCTGCTATCTTTGCCACTGACAATGTGGTTGGGGACCCCATGCAATATGAAAACCTCTTGAAAGAATGTATCCACCACTTGTGTTGTTGAGTAATTGGAAGATATGGCCATGAAATGGGGAAATTTTTTAAACTATCTACCACCACGAAAATGCAATCCTTCCCTTGCACCTTCAGAAGCCTTGTGATGAAATACATAAAAATTCTCTCCCATTTTTTATATTGGATTGGCAGTGGTTGTAGTAGTCATGTTGGATGGGTTTTCTATGTTTTATTATGCTGGAAAATGCCAGATTCAACTAAATGTCTCCAAACATCCCCCCTAAGGCATTTCCACACAAATCTCTCGTGTACCTTCCTATATGTTTTGAAGAACCCATGGTCTACAACTAGGGGCGATTCATGCATGACCCTCATGATCATCTCCTTTAGTTGTGACTCAGGGGCCAACAATATCCTTCCCTTGTAATAAATAATGTCACTGATGATCCTATACATGTCATTCTATATTATTCCATCCATCAACTCGCATGTAAACTTATTCTTTGAGTACTCCACTAGTATAAGTTCCCTCCATTCATTGTTGATCTCCATGAGAGAGCAAGTTGTTGGCATCCTAGAGAAGGCATCGACCACCACATTCTTCTTCCCCTTCACATAATTGATGTCGAAATCACAGGCTTGAATTTTTCCGATCCATTTCGGCTGCCTCTCATTGATATATTTTTGCTCCAAAAAATATCTTAAGATGTTGTGATTTGTTTTGACCACAAATATTCCTCCCACCAAGTACTACCTAAACTTTGTGAGATTATGCATTATGGACAACAAATACTTGCAATATATATAGTAGAGCCTCTCTGTTCCCTTAGCTTCCAACTTTCAAAAGTGATCATATTCCCATCCTATATCAATATTGCTCCTATGCCTTTCCCTAAGGCATCACACTCTAGAACAAAAGGCTGTGATAAATTTGGGAGTGGGAGAATGAGATAATAATTCATTAACTCCGTGGACCTTTCAAAAGTGCGTTGTGCTTTGTCTATCCATTTGAAAGCCCCATTTTTCATCAAATTTGTTAGAGGTGCCACCATATGAGAATAAACTTTAACAAAACACCAATAATAATTGCATATCCACATAAATCCTCTCAACTCCGTCAGGTTCTTAGGTGTTGGCCACTCAATGATATCTCAAATACTCTCTTGGTCGACTTGTACTCCTCATGTGCTAATGATGTGCTTAAGGTATAAAATCTTCGTCACTCCAAATTCACATTTGGACTCCTTGGTAAATAGCAATTTCTCCTATAATATTCTCAACATCTCATCTAAGTGCCTCAAGTGCTCCTCCCAAGTTTTGATGTAAATGAGAAGATCATCAAAGAAACTAGAAAACACTTTCATAACTACCTCTTGAATATATGATTCATGCATGATTGGAAGGTAGATGGTACATTAATCAACCCAAATGGCATGATGAGAAATTCACAATGTCCAAAGTGGCATAAGAAAGTTATCTTATGTATCTCTTTCTCTCGAACCCTAATTTATGATAACCCAACCTCAAATCAATTTTAGAGAAGTACACCACTCCATGTAGTTCATCCAAGGGCTCATCGATCCTTGGTATTGGGTACCTATTCTTAATCATCTTCTTTTTGAGGGAAATATAATCTATGCCCATCCTCATTGTCCCATCTTTCTTTTTTATTAGTATCACAAAGGATGTGAATGGATTTATGTTGGGCCTTATGTGCCCCATATCCAACAATTCCTTAATAGTCTTCTAAATATCCTCCTCAAATCTCTTGGGGTGCCTATATGGTGTAGTAATATATGGCTTGGATTCCTCCTTTAATTCTATAGTGTGCTCAAAACCACTCTCTAGTGGTTTTCTAAGAGGGATATCTTCAATAACCCTATGATGTTTATCCAACAAGGCATGTAGATATGTCGAGTAATGTTGATCCCCATCTAATGTCTTTTGTTGTGTTATCAAGTTGCGTAACCCATGCTATGTCTCCATGGCGAAAAATAGCTTCCATCTTCTTAGCCATGACCACCTTTGGATCATTGTGTGAGAATTTCTTGAATCACGACAACTATAAATTTATTCTTCTAACTGATTAATTATGCAGTTTATTTGTTATGATGAATAATAAAGAAATCACACTACAATTATTCACAATCAAATTACATTGCGGAAAAATAAATTGGAACTAAGAATAATAGATGCACACACACAATAAAAATGACACTAATATTTTTGGACTAATGTCCCTGGAAAAATCCCGAAAGGAAAACTAGTGCAACATATAATGGTTTATTTTTATTATTATGCAACAACACAATCTGAGTACAATAATCTAGATGCCTGAATGGAAATCCTCCAATAAAAATTATTTGGCCAAAAATGTATGTGAGACAGAGTGTCACTCCACAATTGATCCGGCTCCGACATTGGCCCCAACTGAGCTACTCGAATGCCCTTGTGCAAGCCACTGCAAAGTGCTTATGTAGACCCTTACTCGCACTGCCTGTGGAGCTATTCGAAATTTGTTGTAAAGCCTGACTCTGCCTCTGGAAGTGAATCGCTTGGTCTCCTAGAATTTTTCCCGGCCATTAGCACTTGGATTAATCTCCACTTAAATTGAATCAAACTGCCCTTTGAAGCTTTTACGCTGCCTTTGCGCAACCTCCCTGAGAAAATAATATGGCCCTCTTGCTGCTCACTCTCTAGTATTGGAACTCCACTGTAAATCATTGTTGTTGTTCTCTCTAGCTTCTACTCTCCTTCTGGCTCGAACTCTTCTTCCCTACTAGATCTCTACAACTAGACAACTTGATCTTCCAAGGAGCTCGCTCTCCTTGCATCTCACAATTGTATTTTCTCCAACCCCATCGGCCTTCTCTTATAATATCTCGTTGGATCACCAACGACCATGTTTAAATCGTTATCAATGACTTAGATCATCTCAAACTCGATTTGTGTGAGTTTCTAGAGCTTTCTCAACTGTCCTCAATTAATTCCTATTAATTAACCAATTTTCCTAAGTTAGACTTAGAAAAAAATTAAATGATGGTTAATTAATTTAATTAAGGCATTTTGAAAGCTTATCTCATGAAACCTTTTATGGGTTTTGAAGATCTCATGTTCCTTAGTCTCTTAGACAAAAATTGAGACTAGAACACTTGTCCGATGCTACAAAAACTAACACATTGGTGGTCATTCCTCTTAGTCACACCCTTGTCCTTCGAGTGTGACCAATTCCATTTCCATGGTAGAATAATCATTCCATTTCCTCCCAATGGAAACCATCCATTGTACCCCTAACACCATGTTTGTATCAACAAGCTATACCAGAGAAATCATCCACTAGGGTGTAATTTCCCATCTTGAACTCCATTTGAGGAAGAATCCTCAAACAAGCCATCCTTTGTCCTCTAGCCACTTATATGTCAAAACCCTCAAACTCTTCTATAGCCAAACATCTCCTATCAACTAGGTATGCATCTATAAACTTATGAATGGATCCTCCATCAATGAAGACCATAAACTGTTTCCCCTATATGACTCCCCTTACTCTAAAAAGTGTTGTATCTAGGGACGCATGAGAGCTTGCCTATAGTAGCCCCAACTAGTTTTCCTTTTGGTGGCTCTTCATCACTGTTATTGTTGCTATGCTCCTCCTCTTGAGACACTACATTTTCTTCCTCCTCTTCACTTTCCAACATCATCCTTATGCAGTGAACCTTCCCTTTACCCATGCATATGTGTCATGGAACCTAAGGTTCTTTGCGACTGTAACAAAGATTTTTTCTCCTTAACGTGTCTCTGGTGTCCTCCACTTGATTCTTCCCTTGTCAAGGCTTCTTCTTCCGATTCTTTTGTGGGGGAATGAATTTACTCAGTGCCTTCTTGGGCACTACATCTTCCATATCCCTAGTTTTGGAAATAAAATCCTAAAGTGTATTAGGCTTAAAAGCCTTGACCCAGTCGCATAATGGATCGCTTAACCCTCCAAGAATAACATCACCAACCAATCTTGGGACATATCTTTCTCCATCACTGCTAATATTTAGAATTACGTGATGTAGCTTTCTGGGATAACTGTCTACTTAAGTTGTGCTATATCTCTGAAATGCAACTCCATATTCTTCTTATGAAATCTCTGGATTAATATATTAGTAAACTCCAAATAGGAGGTGATGTTGGCAAGTCCGAGTGTGGACAACCCGTGATACCGCCATTCATGTGATTCACCCTCTAAATGTAGTGTGGCATACTGGATTGCCTCTAACTCCCTCATGGGGTTAAGCTAGAAATATGTATTCAATTTTTGTACCCATGCTTTAGTTGTGCAACTGAAAGTCCTATTGAAAGTTGGTATATTTATTCTCCTTTCCTTGTTCAACACAATGTTGTTCATCCACCACTTGTCATGATCTCTTGATTTACTCCTATGCTCGATAGTGCAGTAATCCTAGAGTGACATTTGGGTATGGAACTCTGCTCCCATTTCCTCGTACTCCCTCATGTAGTCCAAGAAATTTTCATCTTGTCTATGTTGGTTATCTATTGGTTCCTCCAAGAATTTGGGCATTAGTGGCCTTAATGAAGCTTGTTTTAGCAGGGGAATTGGATTGGAGGAATTACTAGCTTCAATATGGTGATTATCATCTCCTCTAAACAAGTTGTAATTTCCGTGTGAACCTTCTGCCCCATTATTGGGCTAACTCCCATGTAGGCTGTTCACAAATTGAGAAACATCTTTCAGTGCTTAGGCAATCTCATGTTGTCCTTTGGTTATCATCTGGGCCACCTCATTTTGTCCTTTGTTTATCATCTGGGCCACATCATTTTGTTCTCTAGCTAATTCCTGGTTCATCTTGTGTCATCCTCTAGATATATCATGGACTATCTCATGTCGCCCATGATCTCCAATTTTTCCTTATTCTTCCTCTCATTCTAAGTGGGGATTCTGTTTTTCCTTCTTTTTCTTCCTATAGGTTATCTACTCTTGAACTCTTAGAATCATCAATTGTGGTAACCCTTTAAGGCTGACAGGAACACCAACTCTGATACCATTGTAATATACCTTGATATTTGTTCACTAAATTATTAGGGAATTTACTTTAGAAAATTATACCACGAATTTCCATTCCAAGACACCACAAAAATTTCACAAATTCACATGATAAAATTTCCAACAATTTAAATAATGTAAAACCCAAAAATTAAATGAATGATGCAGCTTCGAAAATATTTTAATGGAATTCTTAGGAGGAAATTTACATAAATTTTTGAAGTAAAACCTAGAGAGTTAAATCTTGCAAATGCTTGCACTTGATCTCCTTGATAATTTTAGCTTCACTAAATATTTTGAACCCCTTGTTACAAGCAATTCCGGCTCTCTCAGAAAATGCAATTCGATCCACCAATTAAGAATCAATTCAACCCTTGTGTCAAAAGAACTTCACCTCCAAAAAGATTGCAGACTCAACCTCTAAATATCACCCTCTCGACTTCCTAAAAATGTCAACAACTTTTCCACTAACAATTTTCTTAGCTACTCGGCTTGGCAATTCGACATTCAATTAATTCTGGAAAATGCAACAATAATTTGGCCCTAAAGAATCTGATGATTTTCCTCCTTAAATTAAACTAACTTGGCCCCTTGAAGCACCACAAATTTGTTCCCAAGAAATATGCAATTTGGCCTCTCAGAATGGAATGAATTCAGCGTCCACCCAACTGTAAATCAATTTGTTGTTACTCAAGGATTTCGTCCCCTTCTTTGACAATTCAACCTCTTAATGGATAGACTCAATCTCTCTGCAAATATCACAATGGAAGCAAGGGTGGCTTTACAACCACCGAAACCAACCACCACCAGCTAGGGTGTGTATCTCAACACTGAAACTGAGAAACAACGAGGGTTTTTCCCTCACTCAAAAAGCTACTCAAGCTCCTTGATAATTTACAAATAATTTCTTCACACACTTCCCTTGAGTCTCCTCTTTTTAATAATATTTCCTTCCTCTGAAAACCATGCGTGGTAAACAAAAACCATGGGACACTTTATTTTTCCTAAAGTAACTTTTAACACTTTTATTTAATTATTAGTTATTCTATTCTGGTGACCCCTTTATTTTCTATCAATAACCCATGAGATCCAATTAGGCTATGACTCCAAGTCTTTAATGCTTCTACAGATCGGCATCACATTGGATTAATGACCAATTTCTTTGAAAGCACAAATAAAAATTGGAGTAAATTGAAGTTTTAAAATATTTTTAAAAATAAACAATTTTTTCCATAAAAACAAGCCTCTTAGTGGGCAATCAAAGACCCATTTCAAGAGTCTTAATTGTCAAGCATCCACCACCTATAAAAAAAAGAAGATAAAATATTTAAGAATTGAAATATAAAATCAAACATAATAAGAAAATATAGACCAAATATAATTTAATAATAAAAAATCTACCATTTACATTCACCATTAAAAAGAGGTTGTCTATTAAGGTGACAAATTTGCCCCAAAAAATAGTTGGAGTCTGGTCATTTTTTTTCTCAACAAATCTGACAAAAGAGTGCTTGAATCCTATTTTTTGATGGTGGAAATTGATTCAACACCATCGAAAACCTCTCATACCTAAAATCTTGAAACTTGACAGCTCTAACTTTGATTTCCCAAAGATACCTAAAATCTTGAAACTTGACAGCTCTAACTTTAATTTCCCAAAATTTCTGCCATATTTTATCAAAATGTTACCAGAAATTTCATTGTTTTGCCTCATTCAAATACTCCTGTTTTTTTATTATATAAAATTACACTCAACCTAATAACCACAACTCTACACTTTACCATGACTTAAATTTTACAATGACCTGCATAAGGAAGCATGTTGGTCCAATGGACAAACTTGCCTTACGCAACCTAGATAGAGTTATAACAATGCCCCCATTTTAAGGAACTCGTAACTAATGGTATTCTGGCTCTATGTTTGTTTAACAATGATAACAAATATAAATGATCTAGCTAGCGTAACATCACAATTTTCATTCACGGGACGCAATTCAAGTGCACGAGGTTAGGCTTGAAAGACATGTGCTCCATTTTTGCCAGGACACTTTTCTTTTGAAAAAGAAAATGAGATTGTTAGGCAAGGGAGCGAATTCAAAGTGAAAAATGCAGCGAGTCAGAAGCTCTGCTCCCTCTATGATTCGCAGATCCTTTGTAGTTCCAGAATTGAAGCGCAAAGCTTCCAATACATGGGCTGCTGTTCAGGACACCTTTTATTCTACCAAGGTATTTCTGTTATATCTCATTCGCTGAAACACCCGTTGCCCCACCCATCTTCTATCTCTCCATAGTCGTCAATACCCTCATGGATAGTGATTCATTCCTTCGTGTATTATCTGGAATTGAATTGAATTGAACTGGGCTCATTTGAATTGTATACACTTTCCATTTGCTTTGCAGGATGTATTCGAGAGACATCGTGTGGTATTCACCATTGGAACATCCATTGCTTCTCTAGGAACTGCATGGGCAGGTACGCTTTCCTTTTATATATGTTTCTTCCTTACAATCTCAGGCAAACCTGATGTTAAAAGATGAATCGCCCGTCAGCTTTCGCTCAAACTTTCCTTCCTAAAAGTTGAGATAAACCTGAGTAAGCCAATTGCCAAATCAGTCGTCAGTTAAAATGTTTTCAATTGTGAATTAGATTAATCAATGGCTATACCTCTATTCTGTTTTAACTTTTACCTGGACATTCACATAACAAATCCCGAACCTCTCTGTTGTCACTTAAACTACAATGAAACCTCTCTGTTGTCACATAAACTACAATGAAACCGAGCCACAATTCTAATAGTTTTTGTTGGATTGATTTATTTAGCAGTAACTGTGCAATTTAAACAATTTAAACTGGAAACAATGTGTGAAGAGTGCCCTGTAGAATTCCGAAAGGGTCTGACATAAAGCCAAGGTCGGTGATCAGAACCAAAACTGATTTTGATTTTGTGGTGACAAAGCTTAAGATTGAAACATAATTCCATGCTTATGTGGCAAGTTGCAACTAGGTTGTTGCCATGATGTGAAGGGCTTACACTGGTCTTCTATGAACCTTTTATCATCACAGTCTAGTTGCTTACAATTTCTCTAGCAGGGTTCAAGTGACGCAGGGCACTTTCTGAATCACCCTCCCAGAAAGTATCAAATATAAGCTTTGCAAAGGTGGGGATGGGGTGAATGGTAAAAACTTAAGCTGCACAGGTGAAAAGATGAAGTTCAAATAATTTAAATTTGATCAACATTAAAGGAACCTAAATCTACAAATATTTTTATAATATCAATCTTATTCAATATAGTTTGTTCCTTTGGGTGTTTTCCGTTGAGTTCATGTGAAAATTTCAAGCCCTAGGCCATCATTGTTGATTTTTCATGATCTTATAGTGTGATAATTACTTTCCAATGATATCTTAATTTATTCATCTTATTTCACATTCATCATCAAGCAATTATACATAGAAAATCTCAACTACAATGCAATAATGATAGTAGGATCATGAAGAGACAACCAAACACAAGAGACACAAAATTTTACCTTGGAAAAATCCTAACTAGGGAAAACCCATCAATCTTTTCTTAGGAGAAATTAATCAATTCTTCAAAAGTACAATTCGAGTTTCATAAGAGAGCGTGAGGACTCCTAGGGCTTGACCAACCCTTTTTCTATGAACAGATTTCTAGGGCTTGACTAGACCTTCTTTCATGAACAACATTCTCTTCAAGGTCTTGGTCCTTCTCTATTTGTGACCCTCTCTTAACTTCATGCCTTCGGTCCTGAGGCCTCCCGTAACAACATTCTAGGGCTTGGCCCTCCTCAAACCCAAAATTGAGGCCCCCAACCTCCTCTAGGCCTTCGGCTCTCTCAGAACATATACACAAACAAGATCACAATGCATGTGTGAACAGACCAGAAATCCTCCTCCTTCACATGTGTGTTTAGACTAAAAAATCCTCCTCTTCACGTGTGCATAGAACAAGAGATGACCTGAATTGTTTTTCCAAGTGAGAGGTCGAATCACAATATATACTGGATTAAGATTATCCAAGAGATGTGTCTTTTGGCTGGGCCGACTTGTACATTTGGAGCGTACATGAAGATTTAAATTTAAAAAAAAATTTAATTTTCCCTCCAATTAATTTTCTTTTCAAGGCCGACTGATCCATCCCAAGAAAAGATTGAATGAGCTAGCTATTTTTATGTATCCATCCACTACAAGTGGAAAGCATCCCGCATCAGCATCATGTAAAGGGATCTAGTCACCCACTAGACACATACCCTTTGCAAATGGATCTTGTCACCCACTAGCCACAACCCATGGCAATATGGTCAGAACCTTTTGACCGGGGTCAACAAGACTAGTTTTGGGTTACTAGTTCGACAAGTTGTCACTTTAGGTCATGTCAGGAACCCCCTGACAAATGGTGAAACCCTGGGCTCATTTACCACTCCCACATTTCATCACATGCTATTGAATGGTAAAGCACTTGGCCGATGCTATAAGGCACTCACTCAACCCACTAGCCAAATAACCATTGGCAATATGGTCAGGTAACCCCTGACCGAGGGAGCACTTTGGGCCTTGATGATATCTAGGCCAATCTCCTTAGACACATTACATGGCTCCTGGTCAATACCCTTGACCTAGGGAGAATATCTCCTCCTTGATGCTACAACATCAGTACTCCCTTTAACCAAGGGAAGCATTCTTAGCCACTCCAAGCTTGTCCTTGAAGTATACAAACTTCATCCTGGAACAGAGGCTTTGTGAGAATGTCAACAACCTGCTCGTCCATAGAAATACACTGGAGCCTCACTGCTACCTTCTGTACCATGTCCTAGATGTAGTGGTACCATGTGCTTTGACTTGTCATCACAATTGTCTCCTACACCTGACCAAACAATCTTGTTAGTAGCTTCCGAAGCCACACTGCTTCACAACTCGCCAAACTAGCTGCAATGTATTCAAGTTCTACATTGTTGATAGATGTTTGCTCCCTTCTCATCTGAGATATAAACTGGATCATCATCTTGATGTGCTCTTTTTGTCTTTTTCATTTTTTGTCCAATTTGAACCTATATATCCCAACAGTTGTACTTCATCATGTGAGACATATCTCAATCCATAACTGACTGTACCATGTCAGTACCTCAACACATGTTGCGCCGCATGCCTTGGATCAACCATAAACTAATAGGCTTCCTTCACTGGAGTCATCACCATAGTTGCTTTCCGGTCATCCTGACTGAGTGCTTCCTCTGACATTGAACTAGATCCTGTTGTGGCAATCATGGCTGCTCGCTCTGCCATTTAGCTTCTTTAGATTGGTTACCATGGGAGTGGCCATGGACTAGCTGTTCATCATCCCAAATTTCCGAAGGATCATAATAATATGCTTCCTTTGACAAAGGAAGATACACCTTGCTTCTGCCACACTTTTAGTCCCAAGAAGTAATGTATCCAACCAAGATCCTTCATCTTGAACTCAGAGGTCAACTCCCTCTGACATTGAAGCAGTTCTTGACTGCTCCCTCTATCACGAAAGCAAATCCTCCTGCCACTGCAGCGCCCTCTGTCATGTGAGTCCTTCTGCTCTCGTAAAAGACAAGTCATATAATAACAAGATCAACTAAGACTCATAAGATATCCATCAATCTAAGAATACCATGCCCGAGGTCCGTGTTGATTTATGGTAGCATCGGATGTGCTCTAGCCTTGTAACTTTGTATATAGGCCAAGACACATGAATTCAATAATACCCAGAAATGGTTTTGGAAAATTCCACTTAGAGATGGTTTAATTAAAATAATTAATTGTTTTTTAATGTTTTCCTAAGTTTAAACTTACGGAAAATGATTAATTAAAGGGTATTAATTAAACTAAGTGTGAATCTTCTAGATAAAGTCATGGATCACCTCCAAGTTAATCTTACCCTTGATTATGTTTTAATCTTGGCCGTTGAAGAGTCAATAGAAGAATATAAGAAAGAGGGTGAGGGGCCTATGGAAAACACATTGAGCACATTGAGCATTTGGCATTTTCGAGCTTGTGAGAGAGACATTGCTTTTTGATCAAGATTGAATCACTAGGGCAGGGTTTGCTAAGTGATTTTGATTCAGTGATCAGTTTCAGAGAGGGGCAGATGCAGTATTTTGTCAGGAGGACTAGGAGTATGTTTCAGAGAGAGGCAACAGTGACGCAGAGAGAGGCAGCGCAGTCACCTAGAGGGATGACGCAGTTCTTGAAGGGAACCACACAGAAGTGATGTAGTGCCTTTTGTGATCAGTCCGGAGATAGCTGGAAGCTGGGGTTTCTGAGCCAGGAGGGCCAAAACTCAGTTTCTGATAAGCTTGATCTTTGTAGAGGGGAAGTGATGTAGTTCCAGAGCTTGCCAATGCAGGCTTATGAAGTTGCAACGTAGGCATCACACAGAGGCAGAGAGGGGCTTCACCAGCGCTGTTCAGATCAACTGGGGATTTGTAGAGTGAGGTATACCTCACATTTTCATCTGTTGTCTAGATCCCTCTGAAGGGTGAGCCAGATATTGGCACCCTAGTTGTACTCAAGACTTCGCTGCTTAATAATACAAAACCCTCAGATCTGCTGCACCGGTTTTCCTGAGTTGGGTTTTTCCGGGGACTTAGTCCAAAAATAACTGTGTCAAATGTGGATGTTTTTCATTGTATTTTGTTTCAGCACTTAGATTGATTCCGCAACATTATTTGTGTAGACTGTTTCAGTAATTACTTTGGTATTTCACTGTAATGAAACAATTATGAAAATTAATAGGAGACGTAATTCATATTTGTTGCAGTAGGAATCTAGATTTAGGATTTTTCACATGGTATTAGAGCTTATTCAAGCTGAAGTGCAGGAGAAACAAGAGTGAACCAGCGGATTAGTGCTAAAGAGACTGTGATCTGCGTAAGCAGCAGCAGACCCCCCAGAAATTACGCAGTCCAGGTCAGGAGGGCAATCCAGCGCAGAAAAAGGCTCCCTCTGAGAGAGTTGACAAAGGGGTAAGTTTTTTCAGTTGCAGAAGAGGCCCTGTAGCTGAAGGACGCAGTTAGTGCACAACAGTAAAGAGCTGGTGCATAAGCGTCAGAAAATTTATGAAAAACACAGATTGGAGTTTTCTTGACCTAAGAGAGTTTTCTTACTCAAAGAAACTCAGTTTTTCCCGTGCAGCAGCAGAAGTAGTGACTTACTCCTCAAGGAGTGCGTAAGTCTAGCTGAGTAGAGGGTTAGAGCAAGGTATCGACAGTTGAGGAGATGGCCAGCAATGGATTGCGTGACCAAGATAGATTGGAGGGTGCCTCCAACTATGTTATATGGAAATCAAGGATTCAGTTTCTCCTTGATGAGCATGATCTTAAGGCCCTCATAGACAGCGCAGTTGCAGAACCACTAGATGCAGCACATCTGAGAGCCTTCAAGAAGAACATGGCTAGGGCCAAACGATTGATCCTAGATGGTGTGAAGGATCACATCATACCTCACATAGCAGTAAAGAACACCGCTAGAGAAATGTGGGTAGGGCTGGAAAAGCTATACCAAGGATGTTTTTCATTGTATTTTGTTTCAGCACTTAGATTGATTCCGCAACATTATTTGTGTAGACTGCTTCAGTAATTACTTCGGTATTTCACTGTAATGAAATAATTATGAAAATTAATAGGAGAAGTAATTCAGATTTGTTGCAGTAGGAATCCAGATTTAGGATTTTTCACAGTCCGTACAGACCTTTCTTCAGTCTGCAGACATAAGACTCCTTCTCATGTACCTCAAAGCCTTGAGGTAGTTTTATGTACACTTCTTCTTCCTCAATTGCTCCATTGAGGAAAGTAGTCTTTACATCCATCTAATGTAACCTCCAACAGAAGCAATATAATTTATAGTTCTAATAGAAGTGTACCTAACAACTAGAGTAGGTGTCTCCTCATAGTCCTCTCTCTCTTTCTGGGAGAATCCTCACGAATCTCACTTTGTACTTCTCTATGTTGCCATCTATCATATACTTGACCCTGTAGATCCTCTTGGAAGTCAACACTGACTTCTCTTCGGCACAATTTCCTCCATCACAGCATCCTTCAAACTTGCTGGGCGACCTGCTTCCTCTGAACTAGGAGCTTTTCTAGTCATCTCATATGGTTTTAGATGTTAGTACAATTTCTCCCTCTTGAACACAAATCACTTTAGTTGAGTTTATGCTCGATCCTGAGAGAAATCCTCTTGCCACAATTTTGCTTTGTTCTTCCCGATGCTTCCATCTGCTACTAGAGCCTTGGCAATCTTCACAATGTATCTGCAACCCTCATTAGGATGACTCGGAAGAAAGGATTATAGCCAAGCAAAAGATACAAAGACAAAAGGTTGACCAACAATAAAGTAATAATCGTCAAGGAATAAAGATATGAAATACTTATCTTATGAGGAGAAGGGGATTTGACAACTCCCTCTAGATCCTCGCCTTCTTGCTGAAATCATAGAAATTCATCTCCAAACTCATCCTCCTCGTCCTCATCATCAACTACTAATGCATGTTGCTTGCCTTTTCTTCTAGAATTGTATCAGCTACGGTTTCTTCATTCTTGAGTTATCTAGCCACACTAAAAAGGCTCAACAACAAGCTAGTATCAATACCAAGTCTACCCTTGAATATTGTCACTGTTAAACCCTAGCAGCACCAGGCCTCAGTCATCATCATCAACATATACATGGCATCAATATACAAGCATTACACACATAGGCAACACTATTTGCTCACAATTAGATTGCTTTCGTCAAACCTATACATGGCACCGATATACAAGCATTACACACATAGCCAACACTATTTGCTCACAATTAGATTGCTTTGGTCAAACCTATACAAAATACTTTCTCAATCCTTTGCAGTAATAGCATATACAAGTCTCATGCTAGAAACCCTCCCAGCATACAAATGCCATCATACCAGCTTAGCCATGTACACTAATGCCGCTTAACATAAATAATAGACCCTAGCAATGACACACACTCAAAAGCTCTGAAAAACCTCTGCCATATACCACACAACATGAATCAAGTAAAGGTACCCTAGCACCAACAACATATCTTAGCCAACTATCTCAAGCTATACATTAGCATACTTAGCCCATAGCTTAATGTTTAGCAACCATACTTTATCCTCTGCAACACTTGGTCTACGCACAAACTAGCCTGCAATATAAACAACAAAACTCATTGCTCAATGCAATACCAATGTGTTGATCATTATGATTGGTCCCTAGTCCTGCAAACTTTAGATCTGAAGGTTCCATGCATTGTTCATTTGACCTGTCATTAATTCTGCCACAATTTTACAATTTGTTTTTTATCCCTGCATAGTCGAAGCTCATTGTATCACACACTCTTGAAAGCGATCTATAGGTACAACGATGTGTACATGGACGTATACTTGGAAATCTCTTTGTGACACAACTCCTAGGAAGTGGGATCCTTTCAAAGATGAAAAAATCGTTATCGGGATATTATCGCCGAGGGGAAAAAATCGGAAAAAATCGTAATTATCGGGAAAAAATCGGCACATACAAAAATATTCATTTTTTTTCAATTTTTTTAATATTTAAAGCATCTACAGCATAAAATAAATGCATTGACACATAAATATGAAAAAAAAACTAACATATAAGATGTGTAATATCATGTCTAGTGCTACATCACACATAAAACTGAATCCTGTCCTGAATACTAAGTCCTGAGTCTCAACTCAACCTCAAAATATCAACCAAAAATATAATAATGTATCTCATATCATGAGTCATAATGTTATATACAAAGGAATGCACCAAATAACCTATACTACTGATTTCCTTTGCCCCTCTTGCGAGAAAATGTAACAACTTTCCCTCTAGACGAAGAAGTTGGCGGGGCTGGCAATGGACTCTGTTGTGCTCCAGATCCTGAAGCACTAGGAGCTAAAGGAGGTAGACCACGTCCTCTACCGGTAGCAAGGGTAGGTGGTGTCACCTCCTCCTCCTATTGTTGCTCCTCCTCCTCCTATTGTTGCTCCTTCTCCTCCTCCTCATGAAACTCATCATTGATTCATCGCTACTAGAAATGGGATCATCAACAAGAGATACATAAACATCATCTAGCTCAAAGTCTTCAGACTTGGATTGCTCAACCTTAAAATGAGGTAGAAAAAGATTAACATGCCTAACCAGTTGTTTTCCTTTGAGTGAAGGGTACATTCTTGTTAAGGCCACAGTAGGGGAGTTCAACAATCAATACCACCAACATCAGCAAAGTTCAACAATCAATGCCACCAACATCAAGGTTCTTAAAGGACTTCATACTCTTGATCAAATGCTAATCTCATACCCTTACACATAATAGAATCAAATGGAAACAATGCAAATCCCCAAACCATGAAACCCTGAAGACCATTAAGTCTGCTGAATTTTGAGTGAAATCTAAAATTCTAGTTTCTCCATATGAAATCCAATGAGGTCGAAACCACTCTTAAACATCCTGAGTCATTTCATGGTAATGTTAAAAATTTAAGTAAAAGGTTTACTTTAAGAATTTAACATTACCATGAACTGCCAACAGGGTGTGTCAGGAAAATGAGAGGGCTGCAAAAATGACAACAAAAAAAAATCGATTTTTGAACTTATAGGGTTGCTATTTGATGGGCCCACGATTTTTACTGAAATAATCGCGATTTTTTCGAAATTATCGCGATAATATCGCGATAACGATAATTTCAAATTATCGTTTCAAATTATCGCCGATATTATCGTTTGGTTGAAAAAATCGCGATAATTTCAAATTATCGCGATAATATCGCGATTTTTTCATCTTTGGATCCTTTGTCATATATTGCCACACATATGACTTTTCAACAAACCGTAGAATCTGACTTTTGCCAAATGTTGTCTTTGTTATCTAACCAACGCCAAAGTTTTGTCAACAGGGTTGCGCTAAGTGTTTTCCAACAAAGTTATGTTATATTTGCCTTCATGATATCTAATCCATATGGAATTGTAATCACAATCGAAAGGTATTTTTTTTCCTTCTTCTAATTATGTCTCTCCAAAGACCAAACGATGCATCATGTAATAAGTCTGTTAAATCTAGATAACTATGGTATGTTCTATGCTTAAAGCAATTTTACTTCAAGCTTTCTTATAGGCTCGATTCAATTTAGCAATCACATAAACATGAAAGTAAAATGTTGATAGAACATAATAATAGATCAATAGAAGACAAGCCAATGATATAAATTAGAATTTACAATTCTTCTTGTTTAGCAAAGATAGAGAGTAATGTTCGTTATGGCAGTTAACAGGATGCACTAGCTAGCAATGTCTTCCTCAACATCAGATCAATCAATCCTCCAAGTGTCACACACTCCCTTAAAAACAACTCCAAAAAAGGTCAACCTGGGTCAACAGGAAAAGTCAATGTAGAAAAAGTCAACGCTGTGGTTTTGGGCTGTGGTCAAAGGTCTCCTTTTTCCTCGATATTTTGTGCCCTCTAATGCGGCCTCAAGAGATCGGAATTTCTGCACTTGAAGGAGATCAAAATTCTAAGATTTGACCGACGGTCAGCGGTGGTCAACGCACCAACAAAAGAGCCCTAAAACAATCTGCACTTTTCCAGCTTTAGATCCGCACGTGTGAGAGAGAGAGAGGCCTCCAAAGGCTGAACGAACCAATCAGATCAAAAGAGGAAATGTGTGACGAGTTAATGAGCAAATGTGCTCCAAGTCTCCCCAATTTATATCGGCCAGTGAGGGTGTGTGACACATCTGTTGGGCTTGCAAGCCTACATTACAAATTTGGCCGACCTTACACGTGTGGAAAACAAATCAAAATATATGTTCTGCTCCTCCAAACAAGATGGCCTTTAGATCAATCTTGCACCTCTCCGAAAGATGAATCCAACAAAAATATAATCATCATCATATGAGCAGTGCAACATGGAGTTTGGACCTAGTTGCCCAAAATTAACAATCCCTCTCAACTAGGGAGAACTCCATCTACTTGTGCCATCCAGTGATCAGTACCATTGTGTACTATCATATACCAGCACTCCTGCGTCATCCTGCCGTAACTTGCTTTGCTGGCTCTTCTTCGCAAATAGAACAAGGAGGGTGAGTCACAAAGACATCACGCTCTGTTGACCCGAAGCTAGCTTAGAGGTTAAAATCTCTCTTAGACTCAAAAGAGTCTCATATTAACTCAAAGTTAGTTAACTGACTCGAAGTCAGTTTAGAGGTAAGAACCTCATGAGACTTGATTCCAGATCAAGGTGTTGGACATGTGCCATCCTAGACATAGAGTACAGCAATCTCCGATGCGTCCATCGGTCTTGCTATTGGTCTCTATCCACATTTCCCACCTCATTGGCCAAATGAGAGGTACTTCCCATGAATTTGAAACTCCATGGGTAGGATGCGTGCGGGGCATAGATCAAAGAGACGTGAACCAACTCGATATCATAATGGTGGGGCAGAAGCACAACAAGGTTCGACAAGCCTAGCCCCGTGTGTGCTTATAGCTCCAAGAAGCTATTCCCAAACCCCTTGGAGCTCCTAGAGCTCATAGTCCAACTCAGGTAGGACCCTCAGAATAGGGTCTGTCCATGATTCCAAGCTTCTCACGGAAGGTTAAGAATTTGACCTTCCCCAGGGGCTTTGTGAGAATATCTGCGACTTGCTCATCAGTCCCAAAGTGATCGAGCCTTACGGCGCCTCGCTGTACCATATCACAGATGAAGTGGTACCTAATATCAATATGCTTGGATCAATCGTGGAACACGAAATTCTTAGAAAGACGAATCCCACTCTGGTTATCGCAAAGGATAACTGTGGTATCTAACACATGTCGAAACAGCTCACTGAAGAGCTTTCTCAACCAAACAACTTCACGACAAGCCATACTCGCTGCAATGTATTTGGCCTCAGCGGTGCTCAAAGCCACCGACTTATGCTTTTTGCTCATCCAAGATATCAAAGTAGAACCCAAGGTGAAGCAACATCTAGATGTGCTCTTGTTGTGGAACCAGCTCCAAAAATAGAAGAAAAGAGATATCAACGCCTTAGAAATAAGCCACTTCGAGGGGGCAACCACCAACACATTACATGAATGAACAATTCTTGGATGATACAAATTACAAAACCTCCCTTCTATATATAGGAGTCCATGGGGCCACAATGTAATCCCAGTGGGGCCACAGTGTAATCCTAGCCGACCTAACAATAATAATTTAAGGGCACAATAATAACAATATGGGGGTTACAAGGGTACAATAATAACAATAAGGGGGTTACACTAACAACAATAAGGGACTATACTAGTAATATAGGGACCTAACATGCCCCTCTCCTTCAAAAAAGGTGTTGTCCTCAATGCTTGAGTAGCTCTGGGTGCTTCTGTATAAAATTCTCATCCTCCCATGTAGAATCTTCGGTGGGTAAGTTCTTCCACTTGATGAGATACTCTGAAATTGATCGATTCCGTAGCTGTCGAGTTCTTGTTTCCATGACCACTTCAGGTTCCAATATGATTTTTCCTTCCTCATCAAGTTCTGGCAATATTGTTTGAACTGGAAGATTTTCACCTATAACCTTGTTTAAGCATGAAACATGGAAAACTGGATGTACTCGCGAAGAAGCAGGAAGCTCCAATTTGTATGCCATAGTACCAATCTTTTGCAACACCTTATAAGGACCATAGTACTTTGGCGATAATTTATTATCCTTCTTAGCTTGCTTGAGGGACATTTGTTTGTATGGTTGTAGCCGTAAAAATACCCAATCTCCTACATCAAAACTTCTCTGGCTGCGATGTTGATCTGCCTGTTGTTTCATTCGATTTTGTGCCAAATTCAGGTTATCCTTTAAGAGTTGGAGAACTTCTTGCTGATGCTCGATGTGATCTTCCACTGCTTGAACCTTCGAATTTTCTCTTAAATATGATGTGATGGATGGTGGTTGATATCCATAAAGTGCCATAAATGGGGTCATTTTTGCTGCAGTATGGAAGGAAGTGTTATACCACCATTCAGCAAGAGGTAACCACTTGACCCATTGTGTTTGTTTATCGGATACAAAACAACGAAGATATCCTTCCAAACATTTATTTACTATCTCAGTTTGACCATCAGATTGAGGATGATAAGATGAGCTATGAGCTAATTGAGTACCCAAACAAGAAAATAACTCTGTCCAAAAATTTCCGGTAAAAATGGGATCTCTGTCGCTCACAATAACCCTTGGGCTTCCATGTAGTTTTTGAATTCTATCCATAAATGTAGTAGCAACTGTACTTGCTTTAAATGGATGAGATAATGCACAAAAGTGTGCATACTTGGTAAGTCTATCAACTACCACCATGATGACCCTCTTTCCTTCGGACTTAGATAAACCTGTGATAAAATCCATTGAAATCTCCTCACAACGTTGACTTGGAATGGATAAAGGTTGTAGAAGACTCGGGGTCTTAATTGTCTCAACTTTATTCTGCTGGCAAACCAAACATTATGCCACAAACTTTTGAATATCAGATTTAAGGCCATCCCAAAAAAATTCTTTCTTCACCCTGTGGTAAGTTTTTAAAAATCCTGAGTGTCCTCCTAAAGGAGAAGTGTGCAATTCCAAAAGAATCTTTTGTTTTAGTTGAGAATTCTTACAAATATATAAGCGATCTTTGTACCATAAGGAATCATTTTTCCAACTAAATGTATCAGATGTACTAGGATCTTCTTGCAACTTTTGAATGAGTGTCCATACTTCTTCGTCCTTCTTCCATTCATCTCTTGCTTCAGTTATCCAATCTGGTTGGATAATAGAAATGGCACAAAGCAATGCTTCCACCTCTTCATTCTTTCTTGAGAGTGCATCTACAACAACATTTAACTTCCCTTTTTTGTAGATTATTTCAAAGTCATAACCCAACATCTTTGTGACCCATTTTTGTTGCTCCTCTGAAGATAGTCTTTGTTCCAAAAAGTGTTTAAGACTATCATGATCGGTTTTTACCTTGAAGTGTCTTCCGATTAGGTAAGTTCTCCATTTCTTTAGTTCATGCAGTATTGCTAACATTTCCTTCTCATAAATAGGTTTATGTAAATACTTTCCTTTGATTGGACGACTTTCAAAGGCAACGGGTCTTCCTTTTTGCATTAAAACAGCACCAATTCCATTTCCCGAGGCATCACATTCCACGACAAAGGTTTTTGTGAAGTTTGGCATAGCTAAGACCGGTGCTAGGCACATTGCCTCTTTAAGATGTTCAAAAGCCTTAGTTGCTTCAAGAGTCCATGAAAATGCATCTTTCTTCAATAATGTTGTTAGAGGTGCTGCTATTCTCCCATAATTCTTAACAAACTTGCGATAATACCCTATTAACCCGATAAATCCTCGCAACTGCTTTATGGTTGTGGGGACTTTCCATTCCTTAATGGCTTTAATTTTGTTAAGGTCTACCTTAACACCCTCGTGAGATACAATATGACCCAGATATTCTACCTCTTGTACTCCAAAGAAACGTTTGGATGTTTTTGCATATAATTGTTTCTCCTGCAATAGCTTGAGCACCCTGTCAACATGTTGAACACGATCCTTCCAAGACCTGCTGTAGATTAGTATATCATCAAAAAATACTAGCACAAATTTTCTAAGGAAGGGTTGGAAAATGGAATTCATCAACCCTTGAAATGTAGAAGGTGCATTGGTAAGGCCAAAAGGCATGACCAAAAATTCATAATGACCCTCATGAGTTCGAAATCCTGTTTTTGGAATATCTTCAGTCTTCATTCTAATTTGATGATATCCTGAACGAAGATCCAACTTGGTAAAATAAATTGCTCCATGTAATTCATCCAATGATTCATCAATCACAGGAATGGGAAATTTGTCTTTAATGGTGAGCTTATTGAGCTCCCTATAATCCGGACACATTCGCCATGATCCATCCTTCTTGTGTACCAATACTACAGGAGCAGAGAAAGAACTTTGACTAGGTTGAATTATACCGCCTCTAACATTTCTGCAATCATACGTTCAATTTCGCTCTTTTGGAAGTAAGGATATCTATAAGGCCTGATGTTTGGAGGAACACTTCCTGGAATCAAATGAATAGCATGATCATGATCACGAATAGGTGGGAGTCCTTTGGAAGTTTCAAACACCTTGGAATGATTTTCCAAGACTTGTTGGAGATCTGCAGAAATAGATGATTTTGATGTCGGAACTTCTAGAGAGCATAATTGTGCAATTACGCCTCGTTGTTCTTTCTTTAGAAACTTTGTCATGACATTAGAGCTTATTATCCTTCCTGGCTTCCCTTCAATACCCCGTAATTCGACTTCCTTTCCTTCTGAAAAAAATTTCAAGAAAAATTCTTGAAAATTAAAAGCTACCGTCCCCAAAGATTGTAACCATTGTACTCCTAGTACAACATCAGCACCTCCCATAGGAATGGAAAGCATTGGACTAGTCAATACATATTCCCCCATGGTTAGCTTGATATTATGGCATTTTCCCGAGCAATTTATAGTTCCTCCATTTGCAACCATCACTTGACATTTTGGTGTTGGGTATAGGAAACAATTTAATTCCTTGGCTACCTTACAATGAATAAAATTATGGGTGCTACCTGAATCAATCAACACTATTACCCTTTTCTTCTTGATATGTCCTTCTATCTTGAGAGTTTGAGGAGTGGTAATTCCTGCCAGTGCATTACACGATATGTTCGGATTCATTTCTTCCTCTTCTAGGGGTGGTTCCTGGTGTATATCCTCTTCTTGTTCATTTTCTTCTTCTTCTTCACAATCTATGTAAAATAATTTCTTCTCAGCACACTTATGACCTTTAGAGTATTTGCTATCACAACTGTAGCAAAGCCCTTTTGCTCTTTTTTCTTCCAATTGTTGTGGTGTCAACCTTGTAGGTTGTTGAAATATAGGAGTAGCAACACTTCCCTCTTTATAGAAGAGTGGTAGGCTTCCTTGTTGCCATAATTTTACATTCAATTTTTTTTGCCAACCTGAATGCCTTCTCCAATGAATCAGGTTCCAAAATGCGAACTTCATGTTGGATGTTATCCTTTAAAGTACTTATGAAGAGATCAATCCTGTGTTCCTCTGGAATATCAGTTACCCTTATATTCAATTTTTGGAAGTCCTCAATGTGCTCCCCCACTAAACCCTTTTGTTTGAGATTTATCAATTGGCTAAAGAAGGTGTTGCTCTTTGTATCTTCATAATGTGCTATCATTTCCTCCGTAAAAATTGACCAAGCAACAATTTTTTTACGGGAACAAAGCCATCGATACCATACAAATGTATTTTGTTCTAAATGTAAAATTGCAATGCGTACCTTTTGTGTGTTTTGCACATTATTGAGATCAAAATATTGCTCCATCTGTAGTATCCATGTTATAGGATCCTTTCCATCAAACTTCCTCATATCCATTTTTGGAATATGGTGGTTCTTCTCGCCAACATTAGAGTTTATGAAATCACGAGTAGCATTTATTTTGTTCCCATCATGAGTTTCCTCTACTATCTTTTCACCATTAGGAAACATTTGTTGTATCAACTTTGTCAAACCTTCCATGTTTGCTTTTAGATTATTCTTCATGTTTTCCATCTTAGATTCCATGCCAGCTTCCATGCCATCTATCTTAGCTTCCATGTCATTCTTCAAACCATCCATCTTAGATTCCACGCCTTTCTTCAAACCATCCATCTTAGTTTCCACGTCTTTCTTCAAAACTTCCATGTCATTTTTTGTTGCTCTTTGCGAGAGCGAAATTTGTTGCACTTGCTCTTGTAAATTTGATATGTCATGTTGCTATTTTTCGTCTTCATGAGTCATAGTAGAGCATTCTAAAGGCTTAATGGGTGTTGAATTCTTTTTAGGGGCCATTTTAGAATCAAATACTGATATATATTTGACAATATGCCCTTGGAATCAATTCAACTTGATTCTTCAAACAAGACTTATGCACTTCGGGAAAAAAAAATATACACACCTTTTACTTGCTTTTGAGGAGCTCTATATTGAAATTGAATTATCTCTGAAATTCGGCCTTGTAGTATCCCTCTGAAGCTTCTTTCAAATGTCACAGGTCTGACCTGATTTGGATTCTTCAAGGCAAGGTTATGTCCAATCTCCCACAATGACCCAATTATGGACTGGTTCAGTAGAGGGAACTTGTACGACTTGCCACGTATCACTGTTTCCTCCTTTGGCTTTGAAATTAATAGACAAGAAACTACAGTCCGTGTACTTGCGGCCACTTTTTACAGCATTCCAATCCGATGCTCATAGAGAGAATTATGAAGATTTTCCCACGATAACCTCTTTGAGATGAAATTCGGGACCCTGAAAAAGACCTAACTTCCACAGATCATATCTCCGAAAGTATTGCGAACCAAGCTCTGAAATTTTGCGACAATGTTCCTCAGGATTTCGGCTTCGCTCTCTAAAAATTTCAGCTTCTGAAACTTTGTAGAAAAAAAGTTATAACGCAAATGTTGCGATGACCTGTTTAGGTTAAATTCAGGAGCCTGCAAAAAGCTCTAACTTCCATAGATCATATCTCTGAAAATATTGTGAACCAAGCTTTGAAATTTTGCGACGATGTTCCTCCGGGTTTCGGCTTCGCACTCTAAAAATTTCAGCTTCTGAACCTTCCTAGAAACAAATTATAGCAAAAATGCCACGATGACCGGTTTGGAGCAGTGAAAACCCTAGAATCGAAAGCTCTGATACCAAATGTTGTGGAACCAGATCCAAAAATAGAAGAAAAGAGATATCAACGCCTTAGAAATAAGCCACTTCGAGGGGGAAACCTCCAATACATTACATGAATGAACAATTCTTGGATGATATAGATTACAAAACCTCCTTTCTATATATAGGAGTCCATGGGGCCACAATGTAATCTTAGCCGACCTAACAATAATAATTTAAGGGCACAATAATAACAATATGGGGGTTACAAGGGTACAATAATAACAATAAAGGGGTTACATTAACAACAATAAGGGGCTATACTAGTAATATAGGGACCTAACAGCTCTTGCGATCCACCACACTGCCAGTCTAATCGGCATTAGTACCAAGGAGTCTCAAACTCCCGGTAGTGTATCTCAGCCCATGGTTGATTGCTCCCCGAAGATATCTCAATAAATTCTTGGCACCAATCCAGTGAATGTGATGAGGCTTAACCATATGTTGACTCAAAGTGTTCACTAGAAAACATAAGTTCGGACGGGAGTTCACTAAGAACATCAGGGCCCCCACGATTTGTCGATACTCAGTGGGATTTCCCAGCTCGAGCCCAACAACGTTACCATAAAGCTTCTTAAAGTTGAGTTCCATCGGTGTCGACACAGACTTACAGTCCACCATACCAAATCTCTCCAACAATTTCACGACATATTTTCCTTGAGAAAGGAAAATATCGCATGGCCTTTACTAGACCTCCAAGCCTAGGAAGTAGTGCATCAGTCTTAGGTCTTTCGTTTCAAACTCTGAAGCTAGCTCCCTCTTACATTGATGAATGAGAGGGTCAACATCTGTTAGGAAGAGATCGTCCACATAGAGAACCAGAATGATAGGCCTTTCTTTATCAACCTTAAAATAAAGGTTTGGATCAATATCACTTCGAGTGAAGCCCATCTTCATCAAGTAGCTATCTATCCTCTCATACCAAGCCCTAGGGGCTTGCTTCAACCCATAGAGGGCTTTCTTCAACCTGCATACATAGGTGTCTCTATATTGGACTTCGAACCCCAGAGGTTGCTCCACATAAACCTTTTCCTTTATTGAACCACCTGGAAAAACAGTCTTCACATCCATTTGATGGAGACTCCATCCTTGCGTTGCAGCAAGGGCAATGATAGATCAGATGGAGGTATAGCGGGCGACAGGTGCAAATATATCATCATAATCTATGCCTTCTTTTTGAGAGAAGCCCTGGGCAACAAATCTTGCCTTGTACTTTTCAGCACCTCCATCGGCTCCATGCTTGATCTTGAAGACCCATTTCGAGGTGACAACAGATTTGTTCTCCGGTCTCGGGATCACTTCCCAGACATCATTTTTCATAATGGATTCATATTCTTCGTGCATAACATCCTTCCAAACTTGATGCTTTACGACTTCTTCAAATGATCCAGGCTCAGGTTGTACAATTGTACTTTGCTAGATACCCTTGGTATCTATTCGGCTTCTTGCTTTCACGGAATGTCCCCCTTGGGGCAATATGTCTCCCGCCACCTTCGAGAGTGTCCCTGAGCCATGAGGGTCTCTTCTTATTCGGAGGAGGTGGATCAATAGGATCCATTGGTCCTTCAACTTCAGGCATCGATTCATCCTTCGATTATTCTTGCCTTCCAGCTTCTTCTTTGTCTTCCTTTGAGCTATGAAGATTCCTTACTTTCTCGAGGGCAAAATTTTCATCGAAGGTGACATCGTGGCATATCTCCACTTCTCTTTGACCAGGCACATAGATTCTATATGCCTTCGAAGTTTCATTGTAGCCCACAAACATTTTCTTCTTTCCAGAAGCATCCAACTTGCTTCTCTTTTCTTTCGGCACATGAAAATAAACAGCACTACCAAAGACTCTAAAATGAGAAACATCAGGTTTCTTACTAGAGAAGACTCCTTCGAGAGTCTTGGAGTCCAGAGTGGAATGCGGGCATCTATTTTGAACGTACACAACGGTGTTCGCAACTTCTCCCAATAAAAACTTCGGAAGACCTTGGTCATATAGCATGGCGTGGGCAACTTCCACAATGGTCCTTTCATTCAGCAACACCATTTTGCTCAGGAGTATACACAGTTGTGGTCTCCCTTTTAATGCCAGCTTCTCTGCAAAAGTCATTAAACTCATTTGACTCATACTCGGTTCCATTGTCGGTCCTCAACTTTTTGATTTTCTTCCCGGTATGATTTTCCACCAAGGCCTTGAAGGTACAAAACCATTTGAAACCTTCATCCTTATTCTTCAAGAAATATAAGTCATGTAATAGGAACATCCTCCCAAGGATGTTACAGGCAGCATACCAGATAAATCAGAATGTATTAATTGCAAGATATCGGATGTCTTTGTGACACTTGAGGGGAATGGTCCCCTTGTGTGCTTCCCTTCGGCACAACCCTAATATATACCTTCATGATCATCTTTTAACTCGGGCATCCCTGTCACCACCTTCCTTGCTTTGGGAAGGGCTTTGTAATGAAGGTGTGCAAACCTCCGGTGCCATAACTCAGTTTGAAGAGTTGTATCACATGACATAGCCCCCAACGGACTTCCTCCAACCTGGTAGAGTGGATCAAATCTAAAACCAATAGTAAGAGCTTCTTTGAATTTCTTCTTCCAGATGCGTACCTTTCCATCAACGAATGCCACCTTGAATCTTTTGTCTTCCATTGTCGAAATAGACACAAGGTTCTTCTTCAAATCAGGTACATATAACACATCTTGTAAATGGAGGACTTGACCTTGAGATAGATGAAGGGTCACAATCCCCGTCCCTTTCACAGGATAGGTGGCATTATCTCCAACGATAATTTCTAAATTAGTATCCTTCTCAATCAAATCAGAGAGGGCTTCTTTATAACCAATGAGGTGCCTTGAAGCACCACTATCAATCAACTAGACATCTAGGGTGTTGGGAGGAGATACAATAGAGAGGGCAGATACAAGAATATATTCATTTTTCTTATTATCAACAACATTAGATTCATCATACCTGGAATTTATTGACCTCTTGAAAGGTTGCCTATTTCCACTATGATCAGAGGGAGCCTTCCTCTTTCCTTTGAACTCGTTGTTCCTTTGATTGCCATTCCCCCTGATGTTGTTGTCATCATCCCTAATAGAGTCCCTTCTATTGGGGCACTGTCTTGCATAGTGACCAAACTTGTTACAAGTGTAACATCTTCCTTTCCTTCCTTTGGGTCCCTCTCTTCCTTGATTACTCGGACCACCATTGTTCCTCTTCTTTGCATGAGCGGCGAAGGCAGTAGGGTCACCTCCATTTCCATTAGCGGGATGATCTCCCTCCATCATTCTTGTCTCTTCTTGAGTGCATCTCATCAATATTTCATCAAAACTAGGAATCACATTATTATTAAGAATAATGGTATTGAATACATACCAATCACGGGGGAGACCTCCAAGCGCAATGAGAACCATCTCTCGATTAACTATTTCTTCTCCAATAGCTAGGAGATTATTCTTGATTTCAGTGAGCCTCATAAAATAGGATTGAATGGATTCTTCTTTGCCCTTCTTGATATTCTTCAGTTAATTCTTGAAGAAAAGAACTTGATTAGCATTGCTACTCTGAACATGCTAATCAACTTATCATACATCTCTTTAGATGTGCCCAGCTCAGAGATGTAAGCTACCAAATGCTTATGAATTGAATCCCTGATAATCATATTTGCTTTGATTTCCCCTTTTCTATACTTCGCCTTTGTGGCAGCAGGTGCATTTTATGGATGCTCATGATTCTTCCCCTGTACATAATCCATGACATCTTGATCTTCTAATGCCAAATCCAAGGATATCTTCCATGCATGATAATCAGACTTGTTAGTCAACTTATCATCAGATTTGAAACCCTTGTAGGTTGAGGAGGGCATTGGTCCTTGTTAGGATTTCTTCTTCGGTGATTGCTTTTCACACTATCTTGGGCTTTGCCTTCACCTCAACTTTGATACCATGTTAAATTTAGATAACCACGGTATGTTCTATGCTTAATGCAGTTTTATTTCAATCTTTCTTATAGGCCTGATTCAATTTAGCAATCACATAAACATGAAAGTAAAATGTTGATAGAACATAATAATAGATCAACATAAGACAAGCCAATAATATAAATTAGAATTTACAATTCTTCTTGTCCAGTAAAGATAGAGAGTAATGTTCGTTATGGTAGTCAATAGGATGCACCAGCCAGCAAAGTCTTCCTCAACATCAGATCAACCAATCCTCCAAGTGTCACACACACCCCTCAAAGACAGCTCCAAAAAAGTTAACGCTGGTCAACAAAAAAAGTCAACGTAGAAAAGTCAACGCTACGGTTTAGGGCTGCTGTCAAAGGTCTCCTTTTCCTCGATCTTTGTGCCCTCTAATGTGGCCTCAAGAGATCGAAATTTCTGCACTCGAAGGAGATCAAAATTCCAAGATTTGACCCATGGTCAACGCTGGTCAACGCACCAACAAAGAGCCCTAAAACAGTCCACACTTTTCTAGCTTCAGATCCGCACGTGTGAGAAAGAGAGGCCTCCAAAGGCTGAACGAACCAATCAAATCACAAGAGGAAATGTGTGATGAGTTGATGAGTAAATGAGCTCCAAGTCTCTCCAATTTATATCAGTTAGTGAGGGTGTGTGACACATCTGTTGGGCTTGCAAGCATACATTACAAATCTGGCTGACCTTGCACATGTGTGGAAAATAAAATCAAAATATATGTTTTGTTGATCGAAACAAGATGACCTTTAGATCAATCTTGCACCTCTCTGAAAGAGGAATCCAACAAAAATATAATCATCATCATATGAGCAGTGCAACATGGAGTTTGAACCTAGTTGCCCAAAATTAAGAGTCCCTCCACATGACCTTAGCCAACACACTCGTCCAATGTGATGTTCATTTATATATATTAATTTTGTTACGTGTTCGTAGACCTTCTACAAACTGTACTAGAACAATGAGAAATTCGTTGTATCACTGCCATTCTGATTGATTAATTAACAACGTTCTGACCGCATAGACAAAACTCGCTTGCACTCTTTTATTATCGTGACTTCACCAGATTGTAATTCACCATGTGTTCCGTTAATTACAGGTTGTCACTACACCAAATGGCAATCGACTAATGCAGAAGCCATTGAATGCAGATTGTATCAGATCAACTTTTCATATACATCATAACTATATAAACTATTCCACATTAACATCTCGAAGTTGTGTCCAAAACTCAGGTTCCTACGACCAGTTGAGGGACATAACGAATAACAAAAGTTCCAATATAATTGAATTGTCGCTATCGCCTCTTAGCACATAGAACCCTCGACCTTGCTGACAGGCTTTTCAGAAACTCGACTTTTGTTCTCGGACTGGCTTCAATAGCTATTCATTTATCTTGCTCTAGTACCATGTTGATTTTTCATGATCTTCCAATTTGATAATTACTTTCCAATGATATCTTAATTTATTCATCTCATGTCACATTCATCATTAAGCAATTATACATAGAATATACATAGAAAATATCAACTACAATGCAGCAATGACAGTAGGATCATGAAGAGACAACCAAACACAAGAGACACAAAATTTTACCCTGGAAAAATTCTAACTAGGGAAAAACCCAAAAATATTTTTTAGGAGCAATTGATTATTTCTTCAAAAGTACAATTCGAGTTTCATAAGACAGTCCAGGAACTCCTAGGGCTTGACCAACCCTTTTTCCATGAATAGATTTCAAGGCTTGACCAACCCTTCTCCCATGAACAACATTCTCTTCAAGATCTCTGTCCTTCTTTGTCTGTGGCCCTATCTTAACTTCATGCATTCAATCTTGAGGCCTCTTGTAACAACATTCTATGACTTCGGCCCTCCTTAGACCCAAAACTGAGGCTCTTGACTTTTTCTAGGGCTTTAGCCCTCTTAGAACAGATACACAAACAAGGTCACAATTCATGTGTGAACAAACTAGAAATCCTCCTTTGCATTGTGATTAGACTTAGAAATCCTCGTCTTCGCATGTGTGACCAAAACAAGAGATGATCCAAATTGTTTTTCCAAGTGGGAGGTCGAATGGCAATATATAGTGGATTACGATTGCCCAAGAGGTGTGCCTTTTGGCTAGGCCAACTTGTACATTTGGAGCCTACATGAAGATTAAATTTAAAATTAAATTTAGTTTTCCCTCCAATTAATTTTCTTTTCAAGGCCAACTTGTGTAGTGAAAAATACCGATTGCAGCTACCAAATTTCAACAATCAATGCCCTTACGATCTCAATCAAACAAGTAGATTGCTAAATACAATTAATGATGAATATAAATTTCAGACCATAACATCAATCATACCATAGTTAGAAATTAAATAACAAAAGTATCAAAATTTATTTCATACATATGCAGTTAATTACTCCTTCAAAACAACTTTTCATTCCATTGAAAAACTTACAAGGGAATCTCCACATGTTTCCCAAGAAAAAACCATTGGTTAGATACCAAAAACACCCTGAACTTGAGCAGAACAATTTGTTGAGGGAGTATGGATTTTTTATGGTTGTATGAATGACTGTATGAATTGTATGACCTGTTCGTATAAATTTCTTTATACACCTATATGGTTTGTTCGTATGACTGTATGGCCTTTGGTCATATGATTGTGTAGATCTGTATTATAGCTTTTTGAAAGTTTCATGGATTCACCTATGCGTGAATCCCACTCTCTCTTTCTTTCTTGGTTGCTCAACCTGCTCAACTGCTCATGTCTATTGAAAGCCTTTGCCTTGCCTTGTCTTTATACTTTCAACGAATAATCTATTTTTAAGATTACTCCTAGTTTAAGTCACTATGTCACAGGGTTCGTCGGACCTAAATGTCGAGGTTCGAAATTGGTTGAACTTCAAAAATTTTATTAAAATTTGGTTAGGTTCGACGAGGTTCGACGCTAGGATCTCTGTGTTCACGTTCTCTATGTTCAGCTCTGTAATAACCAATGCGAGATAGACGGGTGTAACCATGTAAGGGTCAGAGCAAATGACCTACCTCTCTTGCGACAGTGACGATTTTGCTTATCCTCACTGCTATGATCGCGTGCTTGCTGCTTCGATGGAATTTCTAAATAGAATTACGTGATGGTCCACTAATGGTCCGACAGAAACTTATACAACTGATACATTAAATTATTTTGTGTCAACATGGCCCTTTCAAATGGCCGTTACAGGTGTAAAATGTTAGGGCGTAAATTATAGGTAATGAAATTCAAATTTTTTTAAAAACTTAATGTATTTTATTTATAAAATTACTATTTATACATATTTTCAACTATAATAATTACTTTTAATATAATGAATTAACATATTTTCAATTATATCTAATTAAAATTTAAAATAATTATTTAATATATTTTAAATTATATATAATTATTTAAAATATATATAATTAAAGGAATTAGTGTTATTAAAATTTTTATTAAAATAAATAATATAAATTAATATAGCTTATATTTAAAGAAAATTATAAGTTTATTAATATAATATTTGATATAAATTATAAATATATATTAATTATGAACAAATATAAAAGATTTAAATATTTTTTTTAAGATTTTCAAATTTTTGAATATGTATATGCACGAACCTAATGGCAAACCTCATAACGAATTTCAGTGGAAAAATCGAATTTGAATAAAACTTGATTGTAGGCGAACTCGAATTCGAACCCGAACCATGTGACATTGCATTTAAGTAATGTCATTGATATAATTAGATCCTATTATGATTAAGTTATTCATGTGTTTTACTAATCAAAATTCCTACTCATAGTTTTATAATTTATTAATTGATTTTGATTTTTTTTATGCCATATATATATTTATTGAAAAATATATATAGTCGAACCTAATGTCGAACCTCATTATGAACCTCATCAGAATATTTGAACCCGAATCGAACTTAATCATCGCCGAACTCGAATTCGAACCCGAACCGTGTGACATAGCTCATGAGATACAATTTTAGACTTGTTGAAAAGTAGCGAAGGAATGAATCCCTTGATTTGTACCTTAATTCAAGGAATCGATTTAGTGATCTTCTTAATCATGCATGAGTTCCATTGACGAGGACAAGTTCAAGAAGCAGTTTGACTAGTGCGAGTTTGTAGAGGACTGAGTTATCTGTTCTCTAGTGTGAGTTAAATTGGGAACTGAATGTTCAAGTGCAGTTAGCCTCCTAAATTTTAGGAGGATTCAGCTAACTAATTGTATTGACTTTTGTTAACTAGGAAAGCTCCAGTTCGACTTCCTAATTTAGAAACTCACTAACATAGCCAAATCGAATTGCTTACAAGGAGATCAAAGGCACACTTTGTATTCATTATTCTTGAGCACGAGTTTTTGAGCAAGAGAGCTTGTGGAGGAACGAGCCAAGGGTTTTCTTCTTCTGCGAGTTATTTGCGCTAGGAAATTGGAGCCTCTAGTGCGTATAAAAGGAGGAAGAAGATCAGGGATCAAGCAGGAATTTCTGGGCTAGGACAGGCAAGAGAATCATTGTATTTTCAAATTGAACAAGCTTGTATTTGTATCAGATCTAGTGCTCAATTTTCCTCAATAATATTCTGAAGCAAGCGGGGTTTTCCCATTTGGGTTCCCTAGAAAATTGTGTGTTCTATTGTGTGGATTTGTGCAATTTATTTATGTTCTATTCTGCTGCTATTTGGTAGAGAAATTATGTGCTTGTATGAAAATAAATTCTATGTAAAATTGTTCATATTAGCAGATCAGAATTCCGTGGATTTTCTACAAGACTCAATTCCTAAGTATAAGACTTTCACCTTTTTTAATAAAGAGAATTGCAAAATAGAATTATTTTTCAAAAATATCTTGAACTGCTTCTCACATTTTTTCACTAAACCTGCGTGGAAGTTTCTATTCGAGCTATAATCCTTAACTCCTCAAGTCTGTCTTCAAATGCCTCAAAATTCCCTTTTGCCAAGGGCTTGGTCAAAATATCAGCTACTTGTTGATCCATGCAAATATGTTGGAGTTTCATTGCTCCCTTTTGAATCTTGTCTTGTATGAAGTGATATTTGATTTCTATAGGGTTAGATTTGTCATGAAACATTGAATTCTTAATTTGTTAATTTTGGGCAACTAGGTCCATCACTCCATGTTGTGATGCTCAGATGACGATGCCAATATTTTTATTGGATTCCTCTTTCAAAGAGGTGCAAGATCGATTTAAAGATCATCTTAATCGAATGAGCAAAACATTTATTTTGAATTAATTCCACCTATGTGCAAGGTCGGCCAAAATTGTAATGTAGGCTTGGAGCCCCAACAGATGTGTCACACACCCTCACAGATGGATATATATTGGTCAACGTTGGAGGTCATTTTCAGCATCTCTAATCACATACTTCTCTCTTGTATCTGATTGGTTCAATCACACATTTGGAGGATTCTCTTCACTCACACATGGGAAAACAACAGCTAGGGTTTTGGATATGTTCTAGGGTTTTCAACGCAGCTTTGACTAGCGTTGACTTTGGTCAAAGCTTGGTCAACTTGACCCAAAACTCCCAAAACTTTGATCTCTGCAGTCTGCATTTTTTGGCACAAAAACCGAGGCTGGATGTTGACCTTTGACTTGGCTGCATTGACTTTCTGTTGCTGTTGTTTTGCATTGACCGTTGATTGGACAACGTTGATTTTTGTTGACTGTTGTAGAGCTGTCTAAGATTGTTGCGTGACACCTCTGGTTGGCTAACCATGAGGAGACTTTGCTGGTTGAAGCATCCTGTTCACCATCGTAACACACCAGAACACATATATTTCGCTGATCAAGTAAGTGTATTTTTGGCTTGTCTTTCGTTGATCTATTGGTATGTTCTATCAACATTTTACTTTCATGTTTATGTGATTTCTATTTGATATTGGGTTTAAAGTAAAGTTGCATCAAGAGACAGAACATCTACGAAAATTTACATGGTATCAGAGCTGAGGTGAAGACAAAGCCCAAGTTTGTATTGAGAGCAATCAACGAAGAAGTAGCATTTGTCAAGGACTCATGGGCACCTCAAATTATAATGGCTTCAAAGCTGATGGCAAGTTGACTGGCAAGTCTGACTTTCATGCTTGGAAGATTTCTTTGGATTTGATATTGGAAGACCAAGAGGTCATGGATTATGTGTAGGGTAAAATCCAAGAGCCTCCATTTGCACCCGTTGCCACAAAGATGAAGTATAGAAAGGGGGAAATCAAAACTAAGCTGATCATCCGGGATTCCATCCACAAAAGTCCGGTTGCTTACATTTCTGAGCTAGGCACATCTAAAGAGATGTATGATAAGTTGATCAACATGTTCAGGGCCAACAATGCAAATCAAGTCCTTTTCTTTAAGAACCAATTGAAGAATCTTAAGAAAGGTAGGGATGAATCCATTCAATCCTATTTTTTGAAGTTGATTGAGATCAGTAATAACCTTCTTGCCATTGGGGAAACAGTAGCTGATCGAGAAATGGTTCTCACCGCACTTGGAGGTCTCCCCTCTGAATGTCATGTATTCATTACTACCATTCTCAATAACAATGTGATTCCTGATTTTGATGTACACAGTACTGTCAAGATGCACTCAAGAGGAAACAAGAATGATGGAATATGAAAATGAAGGAAATGCTGGCTTCACCGCTCATGCTAAGAAGAAGAACAATGGTGGTTCGAGGAACCATGGAAGAGCTGGAGTCAAAGGAAAGAAAGTAAGATGTTATACATGTAACAAGACTGGCCACTATGCCAGAGAATGCCCTAATAGAAGGTATTCTATCGGGGATGATGATAACAACAACAACAAGAGGAATGGAAATCAAAGGAACAACAGGTTCAAAGGAAAGAGGAAGGCTCCATCTGGTCGAAATGGAAATGGGCAACCTTTCAAAAGATCAAGAAATTCCAGGTATGAGGAATCAAATGTCGTTGATGATATGAAAAATGAATTCATTCTTGTATTTGCCCTCTCTGCTGCATCTCCACCTGACACTTTGGACGTCTGGTTGATTGATAGTGGTGCTTCAAGGCACCTCATTGGGTTTAAAGAAGCTTTCTCTGATTTGATTGGGAAGGATACTAATCTGAAAATTATCCTTGGAGATAATGCTACCTATCTCGTGAAAGGGACGGGACTATTTTTAATTTTTGAAGATGTTCTATGCTAGATGCAAATTTACTTTAAACTTCTAGGGCTCAATGAAAGTAAGATGAAGATAGAATATACCAATAGATTGATGGAAGACAAGCCAAAACAAAGATAAAGAGTGGTGGTGTTACAGTGATCAACAGGATGCTTCAACCAGCAAAGTCTTCATAAGGTCAGCCTCCCACATGTGTCACGCAACCCCAAGACATCTTATCAAGAATACTCCACCAAGAGGCTGCACTAAGAAGCCCTAAATGCAGAACCAAGAACGCTCCTCCATCACCATCCAAGAGAGAAGAAAAATGCCTCCACCAATTGTGTGTGTAAAATGAACTCCAAGTTTCTCCAATATATAGGCATCTGTGGGGGTGTGTGACACATCTCTTATGCATGTGGGATAAATCAGGCCGACCTTGCACATGTGGAATAAATTCAAAATACATATTCTACAGATCCGATCAAGATGATCTTTAGATCGATCTTGCACCTCTCCGAAAGAGGAATCCAATAAAAATATTGTCATTGTCATCTGAGTGTCACAACATGGAGTTTGGACCTAGTTGCCCAAAATTAACACTCCCTCTCAACTAGGGAGAACTCCATCCACCAGTGCCATCTAAACATCGTGCGTCATCCCGCCGTAACTTACTTCGCTGGCTTCTTTATTTCAAAACAAAAGGTGAGTCACAAAGACATCACTCCTGGCTAACTCGAAGTCATCTCAGAGGTCCGAAACCTCTATAGGACTCAAAGGAGTCACATACCAACCCGAAGTCAGTTGGAGTTCCAAAACCTCACTTGGACTCAAGAGAGTCATATACTAACCCGAAGTTAGTTTAATTGACTCGAAGTTAGTTGGAGGTCCAAAACCTCACTAGACTTGATCCCAGATCAAGTGGTTGGACACGTGCCATCCTAGACATAGAGAGTACGACAATCTCCGATGCGTCCATCGGTCTTGCTATGGTCTCTATTCACATTTCCCACCTCATTGGCCAAATGAGAGGTACTTCCCATGAGTCTGAAACTCCATGGGTAGGATGCATACGTGGCATAGACCAGAGAAAGGTAAACCAACTCAATATCATGACGGTGGGGTGGAAGCTCACCAACAAGGTTCGACAAGCCTAGCCCTGTGGTTGCTTATAGCTCCAAGAAGCTATCCCCAAAGCCCCCTTGGATCTCCTAGAGCTCATCGTCCAACAGGACCCTCCAAATAGGGTCGTTCCACGATTCCAAGAGTCTCACGGAAGGTTAGGAACATGACCTTCCCCAAGGGCTTTGTGAGAATATTCGCGATCTGCTCATCAGTTCCTATATGATCGAGCCTTATCGCGCCTCGCTGTACAATATCCCAGATAAAATGGTACCAGACATCAACATGCTTGGATCGATCGTGGAACACAAGATTCTCTGACAAACGAATCCCCCTCTGGTTATCACAAAGGATAACGGTGGCATCTAGCACATGCTTGAACAACTCACTTAAGAGCTTTCGCAACCAAGTGGCTTCACAACAGGCCATACATGCTGCAATGTATTCGGCCTCAGCAGTTCTCAAAGCTACCGACTTCTGCTTCCTGCTCGAAGTGGACCCAAGTGTGAAGCAATATCCAGATGTGCTCTTGCGATCCACCACACTGCCGGCATTAGCATATACACGGAGTCTCAAACTCTCGGCAGTGTATCTTAGCCCATGGTCTATTGTGCCCTAGAGATATCTCATAGAGTTTCTTGGCACCAACCTAGTGAATGTTATGAGGATCAACCATGTGTTGACTCAAAGTGTTCACTACACAACATACGTCTGGACCTATGTTCCCTAAGAACATCAGGGCCCCTACGAGTTGACAATACTCGGTAGGATTTGCTAGCACAGGCCCAACAACGCTTTCACTCAACTTCTTAAAGTTGAGTTCCATCGGTGTCGACACGGACTTACAGTCCACCATACCAAATCTTTCTAACAGCTTCACAATATATTTTCCTTGGGAGAGGAAAATCTAGCCAAGTCTCTTCCAAACCTCCAGGCCTAGGAAGTAATGTATCAGTCCTAGGTCCTTCATCTCGAACTCGGAAGCGAGCTTCCATTGATGAATGAGAGGGTCAACACCTGTTAGGAAGAGATCGTCCACATAGAGAACTAGAATGAGAGGATTTTCTCTATCAACCTTGAAGTAGAGGGTTTAGATCAACATTACTTTGAGTGAAGCCCAACTTCATCATGTAGCTATCTATCCTCTTGTACCAAGCCCTGGGGGCTTTGATCAACCCATAGAGGGCTTTTTTCAACCTGCATGCATGAGAGTCTCTATCCTGGACTTCGAACCCAGAGGTTGCTCTTCATACACCTCTTCCTATATCGAACCATGCAAAAAAACAATCTTCACATCTATCTGATGTAGACTCTATCCTTGCGTAGCAACAAGGGTAATAATAGATCGGATGGTAGTATATCGGACCATAGGTGCAAGTATATGGTTTACCTGTTGGTGTCATAGACAATCTGCTCCACAGACTGAGCCAAGTGTATGAGCTCTAATACCACTGTAATATCCCGAATGGAAATAAACAGCGATATAAAGCACATAAACAAAGAACTACAGCAACTAGAGAGACATCATAAGAAAAACAAACAATATGGAGAACGATGAGCCATTTTATTAATACTGAAAGATGAAATGAGTACAAAGGTGATCAGAATGATGGCACCTTGGCTTGCACTAGGCAAGCATAGAAATACTCTTAGAAGATAACCCGGAATGGCTGCTCCCTCAAAGACTGTGTAATCTTTAGTGCTGCTGCTATTGCTGGAATGAACTGACAAATTGGGGCTGCTCCCCACCTCGGAAAATTGTGAAACTTTGGGAATGGCCTCTCCACCTAATACCTAGAAAAGCCCAGAGAGCTTTCCGGAAATGGCTGACCTCCGAAAATGACCTCCCTTGAGGCACTACGCTATCCCAAAGAGAAACGTTGGCCCTGAATGATCTGCTGCAAATAATGGCCTCCGACTCTACCAAAGTGATGGAATAGGGAAGGGCTGACCCCTTTCCAACTCTCTCGGGCTGAATCCCCTGATAAACCCTCAATCCAGAATCACGTCCTCCCAAGACTGCGTCCTCCCTCTTACTGACTGCGCTGTCTCTTTGAGTGAATGCTCCCGACTATGGTTGCTGCAACTCTCTCCGGCAAAACAAAGATGGAACTCCTCACCCGAGCAGGCACTCGAAGTCCCCCGGGGCTGAGGTTGGGATCTTTGCACAGAGACACCTGGTGTACTGAACGGTACGTGCAGACTTTGCTCAACAGCAAGCGTGCACAATGTCAAAAGAAAAATAACAAGAAGCATAATTAGAATGAATGAAATGAGGAGACCCTCTCCCTTTTTATGCTTGGAGAGCCTTGCTCTCACCTAGGCCCCACCATCAACTGCGCTGTCTCCTTGAGCCACACTGTCCCTCTCTCTCCGTTGGCTTGGGCCCACATTGACTACGCTGTCCCATTTCCCCACGCTGCCACTTCGACCTCTAGGCCCACGCTGCCAGTAAATCATGTTTCTCATGTGACTTTAGGAAAAGCTTTTATCCTAAGTGTGAGTTAAGTGTCCCTCTTCACTCACTTTATTTCTAACTTAACTTTATTAAAGTAAATTAGTCAAAAATTAATATTTCCTATTAGCTATTGCTAATTGGGAATATTACATATTTCCCTTGCTGCTACGCAAGGATGGAGTTTACATCAAATGGATGTGAAGACCGCTTTTTTGCATGGATCGATAAAGGAAGAGGTGTATGTGGAGCAACCTCTGGGGTTCGAAGTCCAGGACAGAAACTCTCATGTATGCAGGTTGAAGAAAACCCTCTATTGGTTAAAGCAAGCCCCCAGGGCTTGGTACGAGAGGATAGATAGATACTTGATGAAGCTGGGCTTCACTCGAAGTAATGCTGATCCGAACCTTTACTTAAAGGTTGATAGAGAAAAGCCTCTCATTCTGATTCTCTATGTGGACGATCTCTTCTTGACAGGGGCTGACCCTCTCATTCATCAGTGTAAGAGGTAGCTCGCTTCTGAGTTCGAGATGAAGGACCTAGGACTGATGCATTACTTCCTAGGCTTGGAGGTCTGGTAGAGACCTGGCAAGGTTTTCCACTCTCAAGGAAAATACATTGTGAAGTTGCTGGAAAGATTTGGAACGGTGGACTGTAAGTCTGTGTCGACACCGATGGAGCTCAACTTTAAGAAGTGAGTGGAAACGCTGCTGGGTCCATGCTAGCAAATCCTACCCAATATCGTCAACTCGTAGGGGCCCTGATGTTCTTAGTAAACACCCATCCGGACGTATGTTTTGCAGTGAACACTTTGAGTCAATACATGGTTGATCCTCATCACATTCACTGGGTTGGTGCCAAGAATCTGTTGAGATATCTTCGGGGCACGATAAACCATGGGGTTGAGATACACTGCCGAGAGTTTGAGACTCCATGGATATACTGATGCCGATTGGGTTGGCAGTGTGGTGGATCGCAAGAGCACATTTGGATGCTGCTTCACACTTGGGTCTGCTTCGATATCTTGGATGAGCAGGAGGCAGAAGTCGGTGGCTTTGAGCACTGCTGAGGCCGAATACATTGCAGTGAGTATGGCCTGTTGTGAAGCTGTTTGGTTGCGAAATCTCTTTAGTGAGCTATTCGGGCATGTGCTAGATACACTGCTAGGAGTATGAGGCTCCATGGATATACTGATGTCGACTGGGCAAGCAATGTGGTGGATCATAAGAACACATCTGCATGTTGCTTCACTCTAGGTTCTGCTTCGATATCTTGGATGAGCAGGAAGTAGAAATCGGTTGCTTTGAGCACCGTCAAGGCCGAATACATTGCAGCAAGTACGGCCTGTTGTGAAGCTGTTTGGTTGAGAAGCTCTTAAGTGAGCTATTTGGACATGTGCTGGATGCCACAGTGATACTTTGTCATAACCAAAGTGGGATTCGTCTTTCTGAGAATCTCGTATTCCACGACCGATCTAAGCATATTGATATTAGGTAACACTTTGTCCGAGACATGGTATAGCGAGGCGCCGTAAGGCTCCATCACATTGGGACTAATGAGTAGGTCGTACATATTCTCACGAAGCCCCTAGAGAAGGTCAAATTCTTAACCTTCCATGAGAAGCTTGGTATCGTGGATAGACCCTATTGTGAGGGTCCCACTTGAGTTGGAATATGAGCTCTGGGAGCTCCAGGGGGCTTGGGGATAACTACTTGGAGCTATAGGCAACCATAGGGCTAGGTTAGCCTTACCTTGTTGGTGTGCTTCTTCCCCATTGTTATGATATTGAGCTGGTTCACCCTCTCTTTGATCTATGCCCCACATACATCCTACCCATGAAGTCCGGGACTCATGGGAAGTACCTCTCATTTGGCTAATGAGTTGGGAAATGAGGATAGAGACCAATAGCATTACCGATGGACGCATCAGGTATTGCCGTACTCTCTATGTCTATGATGGGATGTGTCCAACAAACTTGATCTAGGATCAAGTTTGATGAGGTTCTTACCTCTAAACTGACTTCGGGTCAGTATGTGACTCACTCTTGAGTCTGGTTGAGGTTTTTACCTCTAAGCTAACTTTGGGTCAGTGGAGAGTGGCAAAGTCTTTGTGAATCACTCTCGATGATTCTTCTATAACAGAGCAGAGCTAGCAAAGCAGAGACAGCAGGATGACACAAGATTGCATGATGATGATGTTATATGATTGTACATGATGGTATTGATGACAAGATTGCATAGGTGGATAGATGGAGTTCTCCCTAGTTGAGAGGGAGTGTTAAATTTGGCAACTAGGGCCAAACTCCATGTTGCATTGCTTATATGATGGAGATGATATTTTAGTTGGATTCCTCTTTTGGAGAGGTGCAAGATTGATCTAAAGATCATCTTGTTTGGATGAGCATAACTTATATTTTGAATTTATTTTCCACATGTGCAAATTCTCGAGGTTGGCCAGAATTGTAATGTAGGCTCACGAGCCCCAAAAGATATGTCACACACCCACCGTCATGGATATAAAAAGGAGAGACATGATGCTCATTTCATCATTCACTCATCTCACACATCTCTCTCTCATCTGATTGGTTCGTACAACCTTAGAGGCTTCTCTCTCCTTTACACGTGTGAATCTGAAAGCTGAAATTTGCGGACTGTTTTTAGGGCTTTTCTGGTAGCATTGACCAACATTGACTTTGGGTCAACCTTCATCATTTTGAGGTAGAAAGTCTGATCTGGAGAGGTCGTAGTTGGAGGCACAGAAGTCGAGGTCAAACGTTGAATTTGATTGCAACACTTGACCGCAACGTTGATTGGTTTGATCGCAGAATTTTGACTTCTGCATTGACTGTTTTGTGGGTTGTTTTTGGGTTGTGTGTGACATTGAAGGAAGGCCGAATTTGACTAAGTTGACTGAACCTGACTGGAGGTTGAAGGGTTGGTTTGACCAACAAAGGCTTTGCTGGCTAGGGCATCTTGTTGATTGTTGCAAAAGACATTTTCTCTCTCTCTCTGCTAAATAAGAAGAATTATACGAATTATTGTCTCTTGTCTTGGCTTGTCTTTGTAGATTTCTTTTATGTTCTATCAACATTTATTTTCAATGATTATGTGATTGCTAATCTGAAATTGAATCAGGCTAATAAGAAGAAAGATTGAAGTAAATTGCTCTAAGCATAGAACATACCATGGTTAACTAAAATTAGCAGTCTCAGAAGTTCGATTTTTCCAGGAAGATTGGCAGTAGCAGCTAGCAGATTTGCGCATTCTAGAAGGGAGTGCGAGTAGCAGAGCAACAACCAAGCAGCAGGAAAGAGGGAGTTTTCGACAATTTTTGAGATGGCCATAGCAGGGCTTAGAGATCAGGACAGGTTGGATGGAGCTTCCAACTATGTCATCTGGAAGACCTTCCTTCTAGATGAATATGGCTTGAAAGCCTCCATAGACAATGTGGTGGCAGTTCCTCAAGATGCAGGTCAGCAAAAAGAGTATAGGAAGGAGATGGCGAGGGCGAAGTGGTTGATCTTGGATGGAGTTAGAGATCATATAGTCTCACATGTGGCAAACAAGAGTACAACCAAGGAAATGTGGGATGCTCTCTCCATGCTATATCAGGGTACTTCCCAGTAGCGGAAGATGTTCCTGGAAGAGACGCTGATATGCATCAGGATGCAGAAGGGGGAAGGCATAGATCCCTTCCTCACTAGGATTCAGGAGGTCTGAGACCGACTTGCAGCTGTTGGGGCAGCGCCTCAATCATCAGAGCTAGTGCGATTGGCACTCAACAATGTCTCAGAGGATTGGCAGGTATTTGTCCAGAGTATCTTGGGCAGCGATACCTTCTTGAATTTCCACGATCTTGGGTTTAGGATAAATTCTTAGAATCATTGACGCTACCAAACCAAGATTCTCAACAAAAGATACTATTCACAATGGAATATAAAATAGTAGTAAATCACACATGCACAATTATAGACAACTTTTTACAAAAATATTGTACAATAATGTACAACAACCCAATCTTCGTTATATTAAACCAACTGAATAATACAACAGTCTAGGGCTCCCTTACAAGGGATACAAGATACAATGACAATCTTGCTGTAGTCTCTATGTCGTATCTTGTCCTGCCAGTCCTTCGCTCCCGTTCTGCTCTCTAGTGCCCCTTAGTCCATCAAGCAACAACACATAGAGTCTCCAAGAGAGCTGCCACCTAACACTGCTGCAAGTCGCTTCTGCTATAATGAACACGGACTGATCCAATCTGCTCTTCTAGGGTGGCCAACACCTTAGCTCCAATCTTCCAATCTAGTAGCCTCTTTCATCCATCAAAGAGCTACACATTAGGCTCCAACCTTCACCCAACCTTCAATTGTCAATGTCATTTTATGACTGCTTGTCAAGGGCTACTTTGGGTAGCCAACACACTGCCCTTCTCCAATCCAATGGCACCCAATACTTAACTGCAAGATCTGCTCCTAGGATAGGCTTCCATCCACCAAGACGAGCCCTCTAAATGGCTCTCACAAGCTGCAACAAAAACTGATCCAAATGTCCAACCTAGGACTGATCCACTAGCAACAATTTCAACACTAAATCATTCACATACTTGTTTTCTTGAGCTGGTACCCCTGTTGTAGAATCCCAAACTGGTTAGAGCATTATAACAGATCATGACAACCCTCTTTAATCCCTACAACAATCCTCCTTTTGAATTTGGCTTATCTCCTTTTAGTGTTTTCCTTCCACGCTGTATGTTCCCATGCTCCAACACTAAGGAATAGGCCTTACGACCCCTCCAACAAGCCTAGAATAGGCCTGCGGTGCTTCTGTAATACCCATAGGGCCTGCGGCGTACCAAACCAGGGAGATTTCACCCATAAACAATACTCAAACAACCCAAAACTTGCACGGCTAGCCTTTGCTGCACCTCGGTCTGGTCAAACCCATAAAACATCCCTAAATTTGCCTTAAAGCTCCTCGACCTTCTCCAAATTGGTTGCGGCTACCTCAGGGGATGATATCTCTATGAAATGTTGCACTTTGGATGCTCTAAATGAGCCTCACACACCTCATTTATATACCATTCAATGAGGGCTTCAATAACTCTTTGCCAACTGTCAACAAGTCCTCCTAAACCCAAGCCGACTTGCACAAATCATGACAGTGACAATTAAAAATTAATATCTCAAATTCTAGAGTTCCAATTTGAGTGATTTTCGAAGTGTTGGATTCGCCACGCCATTCTCTATCACTTCAAATTTTCTCATGCTCAAATTCCTCATGGTTTTTCCCCAACTCCTTTGGGTACAAAACTCAAACCTTGGGTTCCAACCCCACAAATGACTTTTGTGGTGCTTTACCCTCCAAACCCCGAACCCTAGGGCTTGGAGTACCTCCCAAGCTACTAAAAAATCAACATACCTTGCCAAGGTGAGACAGGATGTGGGCCGATTTGCAGCAAGAGTTGAGGCGAGCTCTGTTAAAGAGCTCCATCAGCGGCAGTAGCAGTGGATTGAAGGTGGTAAAGGAGGAGGAGAATGTGGCCCTCGCATCTAAGGGTCCCAGTTAGGGGTAGGGGGAGCAGAGAAGGAAGAAGAAGGACCTATCAAAGGTCAAGTGCTTCAGATGTGGTGAGCTCAGTCACTACAACAAGCAGTGTCCTCTCAAGAAGAAGGACAAACAGGAGAAGCAAGACCAACACACAGCGTTAGCCGAGATCGACAAGTTGTCCTCCAGGTTAGAGGAAGACTTTGCAATGATGGTAGCCATACCTCCAGAAGTGAGGTGGGGTGATTTGGAGTTGTAGCCCCAGAGAGCTATAGATTTGGGTAGGGTCCATTGAGGAGTCCACCTCATGGATCATTACTTGGCTATAGGGGCCCACAGTATTCAATAGCAGGATGGATCAATGTCAGGAGATGCAGTCAGAACTAGAGTCACAGTAGCAGACTAGTAGCAGTCAGATGCTGGAGAGCGCAGTGCAGAGTGGCACAATGCAGAGTTAGCAATAACGCAGAGTCTTCAGTGGACAGTGCAGAGGCTAGTAGCAGCCAGAGACTTAGGTCACAAATGCATCATACTAAACACAATTGATTCAATTTTTTGGATGTTTCTTAGTTGCAATTGTTGCAGTTGCAGTAACAACAAATGAGAGGGAGTTGCAGTGCAGATGTAGTAATGGCAACAGTACAACTGCCAGCAAGGTCAACAACAACTTAGATACAACATCAAAGTTGCGCAGTGGTTGGTGGGCAGTGGAAGGCAGTCACAATGGCCAAACATCAACAACGTGACGGGAGGTGATACATAAATAGGGTGTTGTGGCAGAATGTGCAGCACTAGAGAGAACACAGTCCTCTCTAAGAGGGAGTGTTAGTTTTTGTAGCATCAGATGTGTTCTAGCCACCAAATTTGGTGGAGAGGTGTAATATCCCCACAGGGAAATAACCAGTAATACACAGAAATATGCCAGACCGATATAGAAAATACAATGCTGGAACCAGATCATGGAACAAGTACACATAGGATGCCAGAATACTAAGCCATTTTATTAATCTGAAAGTACATAGAGAGGAGTACAATATAATCAGAATGAGTGCACCTATCCTTGCCCTAGGCAAGTGGAGACCCTCTCAGAACAAATGATGGCCGCAAATAAGGACAGTGTCCTATCTGGCTGAAGAGCTGCTATGAAGAGCTGCTGCTGGAATGCAATGGAACTATGAGCTGAAGACTAGAAGATGGCTGATATCAGTCCTCCAAACCCTCACCAATGAAAACGCTGTCTCTGCTAGTGACAGCGCAGAAACAGATGGAGTGCTGGTCACAAAACCTCCAGATGAATTGATCAGCTCCTCAAGACTAGGAATGCTGGAAAACGCTGTCAAGCCCCACTCACATGATCCTGCTCATCGTGAATTAATACTCCCCGATGGACCAAGGCCCTACATGCTCGCATCTACTGATCCGGTTTCCAATCCGTATCTGCTCCTCTCCTCCAGACCGCGCCCTCCTAGGTCGATCTACCGCATCTCGCATCTGCGTCGGACTGGCCAATATCTCCGCATCCGCAACCCAAGGCCGGATCTCGATGTTATCTCTTCGCATCTAGGCCGGATTCGCAATATCTCCTCGACTGCACTTCTCAGCTGATCTAATGCTATCTCTCCGCATCTCGCACCCTGGCGTAACTAGATCTCGCAAATATCTCCTCGTATCCGCAACTTGCAAGGCTGATCTCGTCAATGAAGATGGATCAAGGCTTTCCCTGAACAACGAACTTCTCTTCTAAGTCCGATTTACATTCTCCTTTTCTTCCCCGGAACAATGTCTTTCCTTTCGTATCCGAATCAAGGCTCTTTCCTCTCAAATGTTGCTCAGTCCAAGGCAACACAAGAAGGGCTTCTTCCTCTCCAAATCTCCACCTGAAACTGCTGAAACTGAAGGATGTTACTCAGAAAATAACCTTACTAAGGCAGGCACTCGAAGTCCCCCGAAGCTAAGGGTGAAACCAGAAATAACCTTACCAGGGCAGGCACTCGAAGTCCCCCGAGGCTAAGGGTGAGATCTCCGACCGGAGACACTCGGTTGCACTAAACAGTGCTGCAGACCGACTAAACAATTGGCGTGCTGAAGCAGACAAAAGTCTAGCTCTCAATATCAATATCAAATCATGCCTACCAAATGAAGTGGAAACCCCTCCTTTTATAGTGCTAAACTCCCTCCAAAACCTTAACTGCGTCCTTCACCCTCCTTGGCCTGCGCAGTTACCCTTGGGTCAGCGTGAGGCCTCCCCTCATACACGTGTGGACCCCCAAGGCCACCCCTTTAAGTTACAACGTCAATCAACTAGGAAAGCAATTTATTTTATAAAGTGAGATGACCCCTCTTATTTCTCACTTTATTTATTATTTTTAGCTAAAGCGGCAAAATTAAACAAAAATGAAATATTCCAATTAGCAATGCTAATTAGGAATATTACAGTCTCCCCCGGCAAAACGTTGCTTGTCCTCAAACAACTGAAGTGATGGATGCTGTAAAATCTGCTCGCTCTCCCAAGTGGCATCCTCATCCGGCAAAATTTGCTTGTCCTCGAGCAACGCTTGAACAAGCCTACTCCCTAGCTGATGCTCCCCACCAATACTGCAAGATGTGCCTGGGTCCCACTGAAACCTCTCTGTCTCCTGCATCACCCTGATACGAAGGGATATCTTAATGCCAGGATCCCAAACTGATTTCTCATAATACCAGCCAACCAACAATCCGCCCGGGTCCCATTGCCACCATGGCCAATAATAGCCCAAGTCCCATGGCTCGGACTGCTCACTGCCTCTGGCTATGACTGAAGACCATGACCGCTGCTGCTCTGCATCTATGACTGTGTAAGCTGGCCCATCAACTGTGAACCAACTCGTCACCTCTCTCCAATCAAGGCATGGAGTCTAAAATATAATGAGGAATATCTCCCTCCTGTGGATCCTCCATCTCCAAGCAATCATCCAGACAAAATGAGCCACCTCCCAACAAGGCAACTCCTGAAAATCTCCTCCCACCTCAAGCTCTGGTAATGAAGGTGGGCTGAAAATATGAACTTGGCAAGCATCATAGCTTACCCCATGTTGTCCTTCTCTCCACTCATGACAAGTGTAGAGTCTATGCTGATCCTGGGCTGCAAAATCATTGCCCTCCAATGGCAAAGTGAAAAACAATCCACCATAGAAGGTTCCTCCATTAATGAAGAACAAGCTGGCCCAAAACAAACCATCCATGAAGAATATGACATGGTCATCATGGATCACCTTAATGAGATGTTTGCTGAAGGTTCTACATGAGGATACATAATGCAAACAATCTCTCACAAGGATACAACGTAGTCTCATCCCCTGCAACTTCAGAAAATTACATGGCAAGCAATGTACAAGATTCATCACATCTACTAATGGATAGTAAATGGCTGAATATGACCACAACATAAGACCAAACACTTGCCCATGGCTGTACAATGGATGAATATCAATCTCATGGCCCACCTCAAAAGAGAACACATATGTAGTAGTGGTGGCCATGCCTCCTCCCATGCTCCCATTAGTACATGTAGTGCAGAAATTATGAGAATTCTTCCCACTCAAAGGCACATCCAACTCATGTGTCTCCCTCGTAATCAAGCCTCCCATACAGATCTGATCTATATCAGCAAATGAAGACATGATCAAGAGCAAAATGAAGGAAATGCTGAAGGTCTCATGTGGTGCAAGAAGGTACCAACAGCTTCCCAAACAAGTACAGCGCAGTTTTACAAGTTGCTGCTTGATGAAAGTGCATGGCAAAATGTTTCTTGTTACATAGTTAATCATACATGTATTTATATGATACATGCTATAGTGCAAAAAATGAACATACATGTGATGATAAAACATTTGCCCAAGGCCACAAAAGAGATGGCTGCCTCCATCATGTAGATTGGCCCAATACAACTCATGGAGCAATGTGACAAGCTTGCCCTCTTGTGAAGCAATGCACTGCATAGGAATGGCAAGAGTGTGCAAATCAAATCCCTCACCATATGCTGGAAGTAAGATGGTACATGGATCCATAAATGAGCCCTCCATAGTGTTTTGGCGTGCTATGAAGAAGAATGAACCATGTGCTGCAAGAAGGTAATCCTCCTCATGCTTGGAAACCCAAGTCAAGAAGAATATGCCATAGATGTCTCTATCATCATTACCTCCTCTTTGTGCAACAAATATGAAGTGATCCTGGGACCTATGGGTTATAAATCCACCATATCTCTGCTGCGCACACTTCATCCATAATGTTCCGCTCCAAGGTGACAACGCTGTGAGCTCATGCAAATGAGTTCCTGTCAATACAAGACTCTGTTCTTTGACATGCTCCTTGTCAAAGACTCCTCTAATAATGCTGCAATAAATATGGAATACCTCCCAAGATGGAAGTGCTTCCCAATCAAAGACCATGGAGATAGTGCCATCCCCTCCTCCTGCAACATCATGCAAAGTGTGGGAGCAAATCTGCCCTTGCTCTCCCAAGCAAAGCAACAAGAAATTGTGTTGCCTCCCCATACCTCCATCATGCAACTCATGTGATGAAGACACAATGAATGATATGAGTAACACATCAACACCATGCATCCATACTCTATGCTGCTCAATGATGCAAGTATCCATCCTTCTCTTCCCCAACCTCCTACTCTTAGGAAGAGTGTTTGTCAAGTGATGGCCAAACTCTTTCAAGAGTAACCAGCGCAGCCAAGCCTCCTGCTGCCTGGTAGCACAGATCTGCACCATCGAGTACCAACTCAAAATCTCTCGCCATCCAACCTCAACACGTGGCTGCTGTACCCTGTGCAACTCTAATCGTCTCATACCATTATCCAAGTCAATATATGAGACCTGACTAGGTGGCTCTGCCTCTCTCTCTCTAATGGGAAGAGATTACCCAACAATACTGCTAGTCCCATCCATGCATGCCTGAAGGGGAATGATCTGACGCTCCCTCGTGCCCTCTGGTTGTACCATCAGGGAATCCAACTGTTCCCCAATGCGGACCAACTTGGCCGCCGACTTGGCACAAGTCACTCTCATACCCTCCAGCTCCTGGTCCTGCAACAAAATGGTCTTTCGTACTGACGTGGCCTTCTCCCTCAAAACTCGAAGGTCCGTCCGAAGCCGATGATACTGCTGTCTGCGACCATCATCCAATACCTCTGTATCTCCTAGTGCCTCATCGATAGTGGATATATCTCCTGATACCTCACCCATCTGTCGTGTGCTGCTACCACCCGAAGACTCGGACATGGCTCCAGTCATCACCTCAGTGGATGGCCCTAACGGGGTAGGCTCTACCTCCTCCACTATGATATCAACCGGCACGGTCAAGGAGGTCTCTAAGGATGGTGAGTCCTGTGTCACACTAGGTGTATCCTCGGACTCCCTGCAATCCTGTGTGTCCTCATCCTCCAAGTGCGAGGTAACCATTTTAATGGTTTTCCTCTCCGATACTCGGTCAAGCTGGAAAGAGGTATCCAACTTGTCCACCCAAGCTTTTTCTGAGCGCCTGGATGACCCGTCAAATGTCGGCAGATGGAATCTGTCCACTGTGCGCTGTAAGCCCTTATCATGTGAGTGCTTGTTCCCTCTGTGAAAGTTGTGAGGTCTACTATCACGCCGGAGCTGAACATAATCTCTACTAGCTGTGCGGTGGTCATCACGGTGGTATTCGTGCCCCTTGTGCTGGTGCTGATCAGGGGGTTTGATGCCGCACCGATACTGGAGATAGCGCTCGAAGGGGAGATTATCCATGAATGCCTGTCCTAAGCCCTGCCACTCTGCAAAAACGGCTGCCCATTGAGCTGGACTCAATCCTCTCGGTGCTGTCGACCCCTCGTCCTCTACCAGGAAGGTAGGCATGGTGGGTCGCGTGGGTGCTGGATTATCCCTCTGTGCACCTCCCCGCACTCCTGTCCCTGTGTCTTCTGGCAAGAATGTGGGCATAGTGGATCGCGCGGGTACCTGAGCCGTCACAATGGGGATAGCATCATGCACTGGTACGTGGCGAGACATACCCGATCCCTCACCGATCTGAAGAACTCTAGGAAGTTCTCTCTGACTGATCTCCATGGCCACGAGCCTCTGTGACACCTCCTGCATGTGATGGAGGATCGTCTCTCTATACCTCACATCATCATCTGCCATCAGCTCTTCCTGCTATGTGTCTACAGGCTCCTCAGAAACTGCACGGCTGCTGCAAAACCATACTGCTGCTCAACTTCGACCTCCGATTAAACCACTGAAAACTACTCAGAAAATTCTAGGAATTTGGGAAGGTGATCCTCGTCCAAAACCCAGAAAAACCCAGAAAACGTTTCTCATGATTCCAAACTTCAAAATTTGACCCTTTATATTTTGGCCCTTTCTCCAACTGCTTTTTTGGTATTGCAACTGCTATTGCTCTGTATGATCTCTTTCCTGATGTCATAGACCACAGGCTGAGCCAGAATTATGCTCTGATACCACTGTAATATCCCCACAGGGAAATAACCAGTAATACACAGAAATATGCCAGACCGATATAGAAAATACAATGCTGGAACCAGATCATGGAACAAGTACACATAGGATGCCAGAATACTAAGCCATTTTATTAATCTGAAAGTACATAGAGAGGAGTACAAGATAATCAGAATGAGTGCACCTATCCTTGCCCTAGGCAAGTGGAGACCCTCTCAGAACAAATGATGGCTGCAAATAAGGACAGCGTCCTAGCTGGCTGAAGAGCTGCTATGAAGAACTGCTGCTGGACTGCAATGGAACTATGAGCTGAAGAATAGAAGATGGCTGATTTCAGTCCTCCAAACCCTCAGCAATAAAAACGCTGTCTCTGCTAGTGACAGCGCAGAAACAGATGGAACGCTGGCCACAAAAACCTCCAGATGAATGGATCAGCTCCTCAAGACTAGTAATCTGGAAAACGCTGTCAAGCCCCACTCACATGATCCTGCTCACCAGATCAGCGTCCTCCCTGATGGATCTGCGTCCTATATGCTCAGATCTACTGGATCTGAAGCCTCCAATCCAGATCTGCGTCCTAGGCCTCCAGATCTGCGTCCTCCTAGGTCAGATCTACTGTTATCTCTTCAGATCTATGCTGGATCTACCAATATCTCCTCAGATCTGCAACCTCCAAGGCTGGATTTGATGTTATCTCTTCAGATCTAGGCTGGATCTGCCAATATCTCCTCAGATCTGCAATCTCCCAAGCTGGATCTAATGCTATCTCTCCAGATCTGCACCCTACAGAACTGGATCTGCAAATATCTCCTCAGATCTGCAATCTCCAAGTCTGGATCTGTCAATGTGTCTTCAGAACTGCGTCCTTCTGTCTCCTGGAACAACGTCCTCTCTCTAAGCCTGATCTACGTCCTTTCTTCCCACGCAACGGAACATGTCCTTCCTTTCGGATGCGAGAGCGTCCTTCTCCCTGAAACATCGTTGCACCTTCTGTAGATACGCACGGCCACAGAAGGCTTCTTCCTCTCCCAAATCTCCTGGCTTCATTAATTCCCCACGAAAGAACTGAAGGATGTTACTCGGAAAATAACCTTACTAGAGCGGGCACTCGAAGTCCCCCGAGGCTAAGGGTGATACCAAGAAAATAACCTTACCAGGGCAGGCATTCGAAGTCCCCCGAGGCTAAGGGTGAGATCTCCGAACGGAGACACTCGGTTGCACTAAACAGTGCTGCAGACCGACTAAACAACCGGCGTGCTGAAGCAGACAGAAGTCTAGCTCGCAATATCAATATCAAATCAAACATGCCAAATGAAGTGGAAACCCCTCCTTTTATAGTGCTAAACTCCCTCCAAAACCTTGACTGCGTCCTTCACTCTCCTTGGCCTGCGCAGTTAACCTTGGGTCAGCGTGAGGCCACCCCTCATACTCGTGTGGACCCCCAAGGCCCCCTCTTTAAGTTATAACGTCAATCAACTAGGAAAAACACTTTATTTATAAAGTGAGGTGACTAAAGTGAGGTAACCCCTCTTATTTCTCACTTTATTTATTACTTCTAGCTAAATTAAACAAAAATAAGAAATATTCCAATTAGCAAAGCTAATTGGGAATATTATCAATGACATCAACAAGAGTTAGCTTTCAACACCGCAACAAACACATACTTGTCCTTCTACAAATAAAAATTTTGGCTCCCATCGCAGAGGTCGGAGCAATTTAAACGCAAAGAACTGAAATTCACACGTGTGGCGAAAAAGAGAGATTTTCAACTTATTTTTACTTGACAAGTATCTCCTTCTTTGCTAGGGTTTCTCCTTCCTTTATAGGTATTTCACACTTCTTTCTTCACTTCAAATTGCAGATTGAACTTGTTGAATGAATGAATGCTCAAATAGGTTGAATGGCACTGCTTTTATAGTCTTTCTGTGAGGTCGAATTCCTTCAACGAGGCCAACTTGACTGGAGGGAAGGCCGACTTGGTGGAGGCATAAAATACAATTTTGACTCAAAAATAAATTTATTCCTTGACATACAAAGCCCAAGAAGGGTTTGGATCATAATGCCAAGGACTATGACTCATGACATAAACCCTAGAATCACACAATGGGTGCTTAGACCTAAAAATAAAATAAATAAAGCATGAAACCCATGCTTAAAATAATTTTCTTTAACAATAAATTGTCTTTTCTTTCTTTTGACAAATACATTACATCATAACTCAAATACAATTATGAAGACCGATACTAGTTACATTTCTCAATAAAGCATAAGATTGGTTGATGGATATATAGGACAACCTTCCTCAACTATCTTTCAATCTCCTTAAATTTGAGTTTGGAACAAAGGTTAAAATGTGTGACCTCACAGTTCTCTTGTTGCCGAGTCCCTTGTAGGAACGAAGGCACGTGGGTTGTACTAGAGTCCTAAGGGGGTATCGTTAATGAGGCCTTAGCCTTCTCACTTAGCCTTCTTGCAACCACCTCACTCCTTACCAAGTTGAAGGAATTGAGGGGAAGTCACACCTTAGATTAGGCATTTACTAAAATTTATTAAGACCACTTTTCTTCGCACACTCACTAACAACATTTTTCATACAATTGATTATTGTACAAGTTGGGCTGTGAGCACTTAATCTACTTGCAAGCATTTCATATCCTTGTACTTTATATTTCATTTTCATGTGCTCATATTAATTGTCCTTTAATGTTATATCATACTTGAACATCTCTCTTTTAAAGTACAAGCTTTATTCTCTTGCAAGCTATATTTCATTGTGTTGCTCATATCTCAAATTGGTGTATAATCTATTGTGGTTTTGATCAACTAACACTTGTTTTGCAGCTTGCTATTCTTGTAACTTGAAAATCATATCTCATTTGCAAGTATTTTTATTTTTTCTTGAGCATATATTTCTTGCAAGTTATATTTGAAGGCACTGATTTCATACAATTAGTCTTGCAGGGTATCTTTTGAAATCTATTGGATATATATTGTTGGTGTTTATATGCTCATAAACATTTGTAGTTGCTAAATCAGTTTCTAATTTCATTTCAAGTTATATTGAATGGTGATTGCCTTGCTAACCATCTCCTAGAACCTGTTATCTCTAACAAGCTTTCCTTTAGATATCTTCCTTAGGGACTACCCCCTTTAGCTTAGCTAGGAGAGAGCGTAAATGGAGAGAGTTGGGATCAAGTGACAACCCTATATCTGAGCGTTTCACCTTTAAGGCCACACCTAGTGGGATTAGTGACTTTTCCCACATTAATCTAGGGTGCATCTTAGGCAACAACAAGGCCATTTGATCAAAATTGGGCAATGTTGACTAATATCCCTAGAGAATCAAAGACAAGGCAAAGGCTAGACAAGAGGAGAGGAATCTAGATTCTAGATGGTTGATGCTCGAATATTTAATAATTGATGTACAATGGATGCCATATCTATCTTGATTTATGTACAAATATGCATGTTCTCATATCTTCTACAACTAATTTGGTATTTTGGATGTTTTTTCTAAATATAAATACGAATATATATATATATATATATATATATATATATAGACTTTTCTGAGACACTTCACTTCCTAGATTTTTGGAAAATGACGCTTCCGATGCTTCACTTCCAAAAAACGTCCCTGCTTTGTCCTCGCTTCATGCCAAATTGGGGAGGATTGGAAGGGCAATTCAATGTGAAGTTTTTCCATCTCTTCATTCTTTTCATGGATGATTATGGTTTTTGCAGGAAGTGCCATTAGTTACTGCTGAAATAATCTTATAGAAGGGCAAGTTGTCACAAAGAAGAGATTACAGTTGAGGCTGTTAAACCATCCCTAATCCTTGATGTAACCTCGAAATATTGGAGGATTTTGATGCTGTAATTTTCTGGTAAGATAAGACCTATTTGGTCCTCTTGATCTTTATTGTGAAATCAGATTTAAAGAAATGATGTATTGTTGTCTGTTTTTTCAATAAGAAGGCTGTTCTGCTTTATCTACTTCATCTAGGGTTTCATATTATGGCTGTTCCTTTTTTATTAATTGGTCACACATTATGGTTGCCTTAAATTTCATGGTTGTGATGGTGCATCTTGTCTAAGGAATCTCACTTATTCTTGCATAATTTAAAATCTGTTTTTGGACTAATTATGGTACATCACTGATAGACCAATTACATCTTCTCTGACATATCCAGTCCCTCTTGTTTTTGGATATTGAATCCATAGCCCAATTTGATAGGCACTGGTCTTTGTGAAATCCAAACAAAAAATCATTGTTCATCTAGTAACTGGTTTTAAACACCATCTAGATGTCCAAAAGCATTAGTGATGAGCAACACTGGGGTATTCTTACCAAGTACTAGGTTTTATTATATACCAATCACTTCATCATAGGTCTGTTTTTATCTATATATTAAGTTGGAAGCAAGAATTTCTCTCTAGACATTTGCTTCTGTGAATAATTTATTACTCCATTACCAGTAGGAATACAGTTCATTTATTAATTTATCGTTCTCTCGTTATAACAGACCAGAGTAGAATGAGGGAAGCATTTACTATTTTCTTCATAGATCCTTGGCAGAGAGTAGTGAACAGAAAGTCTGAAATACTCATGTTGATTGTATTTCTATTAGTAAATCTGGCCTCTGTCTAATCTTTAAAATCTGTAGAAAATTGTTGCAGGAAAATAGTCATTACCTTTGAAGTTTTTCTGATTAGTCACCTTTTAAACTCTGCAGTCATTGTTCACACTTTCTTGGGGAAATTCTAATAAAAATACACGGCATAAGCATGACGTGGTCTCGTTTGAAAGTGGCAACATTACCACTGCAGTTCGCAGCAGTAAGCAGGTACAAAATAGGTTATTAATGCTTAAGATGTCTGAACTATGCAGCTATATTAATATGTTATACAGTTATAGTACTTGAATTTATTAACTTGTAATTTGTCTATGTATACTCTATTCCTGTCTTACGATTTGTTGTCTTTTGACTCTTTGAGTATTTCATGCAAAAATATTTCATTTATATGAGGAAAGTTTTTTAAATATTTAATTAATCCTTATGGGAACAATGAAATGAGTAAGGGGCTCTTAAGTGCTAAATAGTAGCATCTATATTTTTTATTCATTTTTTTCTTCTGCATATTACTGAATTTCATTTTTGGTTTCTGTTCCTAGATAACTTTGGAGTGGGATTCACTTCCACAATCTGTGATCATCTTAACGAAGCCCAACTCCACTTCAGTAAGAGAAACATGCAAAGATATGGTCAGGTAGTTATTTCATCTGTTGTCTTAATTTAAAGCTGTTAAAACTTAGAGATGACAAAAGGAGTCTGAATAAAGTCGTTAACCTAATCCTATTTCAATAACTCATAGGCAAGTCATTTTACACTATATTTGAAGAAATGCTTTCAGATATACACCTAACTTTGGAATGCCTGAATAAATGTAAAAAATTTAGGATTGTGTGACATGATTGAATGTTTGTCTATTCCTTTTTTTTGTCTTTAGATTACAAAATGACTCTAGATCATGTTAGGATATGCAATATTTACCAGTGACAACCTATGTGATGTAACTTTTGATTTATGCCTGAATGGCACCTTGGAGAGTTGTTTGAATCGTCATTTATCTATTGTGGTCCTCCTATGTGTCCTCATAGGAGTATTTTAGGAAACAAGTTATTTCAGCCTGTAATGTATGTAATGTGCCTAAAGGGGTATATATGGGTTCAAATGCATACGTAATAGTTGGTTGGACTAGTATTGGGTCTAAATGGGTAATGAGTGAGAACTTGTATATATAAGAGGTCAATAGAATCATTAATATACATGAACTTATGCTTTTGATATATAAATGTTTTGTGTTATTTTGAGGTATTCTCCTAAAATAGTAAATACTAAAATCTAGGGGTTATTGTGTAATTTGGCGTTATTATACTTTTGGGAGTTGTGCTCCATGCCCGTTTTTGGTTTACATTGTGTTTGTGAAGGTTTATCAGCCTTTGTTATGATTTATGTTGGTTATGTTGCCTCAAAATCTAGGAAGGTTTTGTGAGGGGAGCTCACAAGACAAAAACTATACCAAGTGACAACACTATGAAGTGTGGCCCACTGTCACCACAACCACCACCTCATGCTCTCTTTTCACCACACTGGAGGCTTCCCTATATAGGTCACCTAATGGATGTTCAAGTCTAAGGCTTGGAGGTGACAGAGATAGGCCTAGGATAGACACTCAACTTAAAGACAAGGCTCAAACTTGTTGAAGAATGTAACTAGGTTTGGTCTTCATAATTGTACTTGAGTCATAATGAAATGTGTTTATCAAAAGAAAGAAAAATAATTTTTATTATATAAATTGACCTATTAAAGCATGGGTTTCATGCTTGGGTCAATTGTTTTTAGGTCAAGGTCTCCATTGTAGATCTCTAGGGTTTATGTCAAGTGTCCTTGTCCATATCATTGTAAAGAACCCTTATTGGGAATTATTTGTCAAGAAAGAAAATTATTTTATTGTAAAATAGGTCATTTAGGCCTCTTCCACCAAGTTGGCCTCAAACAAGGTAATTCAACTTCATCAGAAGCCTATATATTGGAGAAACTCGACCTCATTTGACACACTCTCTTATCAAGTTTTATTTGCAGTAAAGTTGCAGTAAAGTTGTTGCAGAAAAGAGTACGAAGTTGCACAAGAAGAGGAAGGAGAGAAGATGGAAGGAGGAAAACGAGTTTTTGGGCTATCTTTCTCTCACACGTGCAAAGTTATTGAGCTAAAGCTGGGACCGAAATTCTCTCTGTTGCAGGATCGAAGTTCTAATGCTGGGGATCTGCAGTAGTTGGGAGATCGAAATTTCTGTAGTAGTTGCAGTAACTAGGATTGAAGTTTCTAGGATGTTGTTGGGCTGAAGTTGCTGAACAAGAAGAGAAGATTGAAGGTTGTTGCATCATAGAAGGCTGACTTGGTGGAGGAGGAAGGTCTATTGGTATAGGGTCTTGGTTGTCTCACTGTCATATGAATCTATTGAAGGAAGAGTTCTTGGCTGGGTTTTCCCCTAGATAGGGGTTTTGTAATATCCCCAATTTTGGTTTTTCACTTGAGGAGGTTAGCCGAATCCTTTGGGTGGTGCTAAGCATAGCAAAATTTTGTAATCTGAGCTTTCGAGACATTTTTGGCGTATGGGACTTAGGAGAAATATAAATTACAACTCTAGTGGAATGTGGGGGCCATAAGAGAAGTAAATTCGACCCAATGGAGCAATTCACGCGTCCTAGAGGAGAGAGAAAGAGAAAGGGTGCAGACTAGTGGAGAGTGGGGGCCACCAAGAACGAGAGGGCCATCTATTATAAATAGAACATTGAGGCTCTCATTTGGACAGTTTTGATCATTTGACAATTTAACATTAGTTCTCTTGAGTTGCTTAGCCAAGATATCCATATTGTCCAACACAAGGAATTTCCAAGCGGGAATTCCACCATCATTTCATGTGAAAATTCAGATACCCTGAATCCTACTGCAACATCTAATAGAATTTCTTATATTTGTTAAATTAATCAAACATATTATTTATTGTGTGCTACCGTAAATATCGAAACTAATACACTGCAACTTTCACAAAATAAATACAGTGGAAGAAAAGTAAACGCTAGAAGAACAAATGCACACACACAAAAATACATAGTTATTTTTGGACTAAGTCCTCGGAAAAAGCCAATTCGAGAAAATTGGTGCAGCAACCGAGGGTTTGGTTATTATGCAGTAGTAAATCTGAGTACAAAACTATGGATGCTTAAATCTAGGAATCCATACAGAGAAATGACTGGCAGTAAATCTAGTGAGAAAAATCTCACTCCCACTCGCGATCCGACACTAACCTTAGCTCGATATGACCTACTCCTTGCTGCCTCTGTGCAGTCACTGCGTCCCACAAACCCGAAACTTCTTCTCCTCTTGCTATCTTGCCAGCTGTTGTCTGGGAAATGGATCCTCTTGGCCTCCAAACTCTCTCTCCGACTTCTGGCACTAAATCACTGTTTCTCCCTAGCAAAATACAAAATCTGCTATGAAGCACCCCGCTGCCCTCTGTGTGGCTCTACACTGCCTCTCTGTGGCACTCACTGACTCTCTACAATGCACTTACTGGATCTGGAAAATCTTCCTTCGGCCTTACTATCCCTGCCCTTCTCTCATTGCTTCGAGCTCACTAGCTCTCTCTTCGACAACAAAACGCTACTACTCTGGAAATCAACCTGCTAGTGAAATCGAATTGCTGAAGTGTGTTCTCCAAGCCCCATCGAGTTTCTTCTTATAATCTCTCGTTGAGACTTCAACTAAGACGCAACTAATTGCTGAACAAAAGACCTGATTTAGATCCCATTGTGTTGGAGGATATTGATCCGACATCAGATTGGGTAGTGGAGGCTTGTCCATCAAAGTTTGACTCTGATGAGGATATTGGTGTGGGGACGGACTTCGATACATAGGTAGAGGCTCAGCTCAATGCAGATCCACTAGTAGCAGGCCCAGACCCCAGTCCTCTAGTTGTAGCCGCAGGCACTTCCTCTAGTCAGCGACGTCAGAAGTGCATAACTCGTCTATCTCAGACTCAACGTGCTACAATTCTAGTTGAGGATGTTGATGATGAGGAGGAGCGAGTATTTTCTCCCTCTAGTTCAGAGTTTGAGCTAGAGGATATTGCCTTGTCAGATGTCTAGCAGTAGTGACTATTCATGTTTTGTTGTAGAGGCCATTTAGAGCCTCCTTGGTTATGTTTTTTGTTCTGATCTTTATATCATCATCATGTATGTAGTAATGTACGATGTACTTACTACTATGTATTGGACAATGCACTGGGTGCAATTTTGATATAATGGATTTATTCATGAGCCTACTTTGATCATATGTTGTCTTTTGTCTATATTGTAATGCTTTGTATTTGGAAACATGAATGAAAATCTTTAAAATTATGTTTTTTATAAAAAAAATAATATTTAATGTATTTTTTACAAAGACCGAGTCATTGAAACCAAACTGGCCGAGTTGATACTGAGTCGGAGTCGGAGTTGAAGTCAACCCTCGGCTGGTTCCGAACTTGAGTCGGAGTTTTAAAACACATCATTGGTGTGATCTCCTATGACTAAAATTGATGGATCCTATCACGATGAAGCATAGTTTGGAGGGCTTGATTTGGCTTCTTGGAGGTTGGATTTGTGTCTCGGATTTCTCACTTTGATTTGATTCTATAAGAAGAGGAGATTTTCTGGGTTTTCCCCCTTGTGGAGTTTTTTCCTTGGCTTGGAGAGACTACATCTTGTGTTCCTTGTTTCTTGTGATCTTATTTATTTATATTTTGACAATTGCTTGATGAAATAGGAGAACATAATAATAATAAAGCCAACAAATTCGCAACTAGTTATCGTGACAAAGAAATCAACTCTAATACGTAAGCCTATTGATTTCTCAACATGTTGCCCCCTTTGTCATCGGATATCAGACTTGGCAATTCTTGACATCATCGACCTCCAACCTTGGAATTATTCACTTAGTCTTCTACATCATTGAGGGCCTTTGATCCAGTGATATACATGTTTTTTAGGCCATCCTATTGTTGTATCATTATTTACTTAATTTTATCCTAGTTTTAGCTTCGACATTTTCTAGGAGTTGTGTTTGTACTCCCGCATTGTACTTGTACTGGATGTATCCTTTTTCAACCCATTGACCTACTTTTGTGGTCATTCGTTGGATATTAATAAAATTGTCTTATCTTATCTTATCTTAGATGCAATGGATCATTGATCTAGTGAATCGTCTTGGGGAGGATATTGTGATTGGAGGGAATTTTCTCTTGGATGATGAAGTGATTCTATGGTGAGTTTGTGCAATTATATTGAGTATCTTCTTCCATTTTGAAATTGTTGTATAATTAGAGTTTCACTGAAATTTTCATCTCAATGTGTTGAATCTTTAATGGCTGTAACATCTCCTTTTGTGAGATTATCACCAAGTTTCCATCAAGTAAACTTGGTAGAGCTTCTTTTCCTTAAATCACCAATTTATGGAAAGTCGCTAGGGTTTTGGTGGAAAAAAGTGTTGAAAATTGTAACTAGGTTTGGTCTTCATAAATGTAATTGAGACACTATGTAATGTACTTGTCAAAAGAATTAAGAAAATAATTTTTATTATTGTTACAATGATTTATTAAAACATGGGTTTCATGCTTGGGTCATCATTATATTAGTCAAAGTCCCCATTGTGGACTCCTAAGATTAATATTGAGTCATTAGAGTCATTGTACCTTTTATAAGACCCTTCTTGGGCATTCGAATCATGTGAAAATAATTATTTTTGAATCAAATATGAATTATGTCACCTTCGCACCAAGTCGACCTAAAGGAGATCAAATCAACCTCAAACTGTGCAATTTGACCTCACTTGGAGCCTATATATTGGAGCAGATAGAATTCATTTGGACCATCTCACTCACTCAAGTTTGATATCTCAAGAAGTAGCTAGGAAAAGTGTGGAGGAAAAGAAGGCTAAAAGGAGTGCGAGTTTGGCTAAGGAGAAGGAGAAGAAGAAAATCAAAATTTTGGCACCTCTCTCTCTCTCCCTCTCGTGCCCTAGTTTGGAAGATCATAGTTTTTCTAGTGTTGTTGTTGCTAATTGCTACCTACTGTTGCATGTTGCTGCATAGTTGAAGTTGCTAGGGTGAAATTGCTACTGCTACATGGTTGTAGGTCTGGAAGGGTTGACTTGGTGTGGAGGAAGGTTTAGCCTATGTCTAGGTTGAAGAGTCTCTAGGAAAACTATTGACGAAAGAGAATTTTGATTGGGTTTTCCCCTAGAGAGGGGTTTTTCCCTGGCAGAGTGCCTACATCTTGTGTCTCGTGGTTTTGCGATCTTCATACACACATAATTTGGTAATTGCTTGATGAAAGATAATATAATAAAGAAGTAAAAGAAGACAACATAATTCACAAGTAATTATCAAGAAAGAAGAAATCAAACCCTAATCTACTAGTATTGATTTCTAAACAAAAAATTATCTCATAACTCTTTCAAATCGATCTTCTCACCCTTTGTCTCCATTAGCCTAGGATTGAGAAAAGGCACTAGTCCATTGTTGTGTCGATTTTTTAAAATTTATAAATTTTAAAACCTTAAATTTTTAATTTTTGTTTTTCTAGGGTAAATTAGGCTTAGGTGATAGAAAAATTTAGGTGATAGAAAAATCTAGAATTTGCATTTAATAGCATAAAGTACCTTGGACCTCATAGTCCCTAGGGTTAGGTTTTGCATTTACTAATTGAAAAAGAAAAATATAATTTTTAATGTAATTTTCAGCCATCTCTTTAGGGATGGCATTTAGGGTTTCATAATTGTTTTATGCATTTTCAACCATTGAAACTGAACCCTTTCCTTATTTAGTCATTCAATAGCTTTGTTTACTTATTTTTTTTCACCATTTATAGGTTGTTTTATAATTGTTGTCATATATTTTGCATGTTTTGAATTGTATTGTTCTAAAACCCTAATTTAGAACAACAATTGACAATTTAAAGTTAGCATGTGTTTGGGATCTTATTCAACCTCTCTAGGACTATTCAAAGCCCTCTAGATTTAGCCATAGGTCCTTTGAAATCGTTATCTTGAATTATCTCTCATCTCACCGTGATCCCTAATTTATTGAATGTCGTCCTTGGGTGTTTTGTTTAGAAGAACCCTTGGAGGGTATTTAGCTTAAGAATTTGTGGGTTAATTAAGCTCTGAGATTTGTTGGGGAAGCCTCCCTCGTGGGGATAATATCCATCCATAGATAGCAGGGGAACAATGAGTTAGGTGATAATGGTGGTTGATCCCATTGTTGCCCTTAATATAGAGTGCTTAGTGAGGCTTTTGCACTAGGGTGTTAGAGATTTTGCGGTAACATGCCACAAGGAGTGGGTTGACCATTGGCCCCTCTAACTATAACATGTAAGCCCAAAATACCATGAAAGAATATAGTGCCCCCAAAGGTTTGAGTGTTTATCTCATCAAATAGCATCATGAGTTTATGATAGACACATCAAACCTTGGTGCACCCTCATCAAATGTGCTATGCCATCAATCATCATCCATAAGTCGAAGACCACTTGAATCTGCTATGCTAAAATGATGAGACCCATATCCATTGAAAATATATCGTCATGCCAGACCTATGACCAAGCTCCTCCATTGCTCTAGGAGAATGCACAATTCACAATGCATGTCACAACACCTTAGGCAGTATCACAATGCCCTAAGTGATGCTGCAATGCACTAGACAAACCTTGTTGTGATTCCCAAGGCATATAACTTTCTCAAAATTGGCAAAGTATATGTGTCATGAAGCCAACCATGTGAAAAGTGAAGTGCTTCTCAAAGATAAGTGCCCATACCACACCAAATTAGCCTTTAAAACTATTGGTCACTCCTTTAAAACATCAAGTAGTGTACATGAAACCCACATGGCAAGAGGGGGAGCATTGTATGGAAGTAGTGGTCTATTCATTAAACATCATTAGAAGAGTAAAATAGACATGTCATGTGTCAAAAGGCTCCTCTATAAGAGTCATATCTCATCAATCCATGCAAATACCATGAAGCAAGGAGCTAGCACCATCATTGAGCGAGGTGATCCGAAGGCTTGAAGATAACCAATAATATAATAATACTGAGGTGCATGTCATCATCATCCATACCAATATGAGGGGTAGCATGTGTGATCTTCATCACTCATATGCATGGCATCATGGCTATGAAGGGTAGCACGTGTAATCTCCATCACACATATGGACGGTATCATGGGTGACATATAGGCCTGACATCCATATTCGTGATGAAGATCACACTAGTCGTCACGTTCAATATAAAGGGTAACGAGGGGAAAATCAGTTCAACAAGTCAGTATACCTGAATAGCAGATATTTCCTTATCATAATATCTTTTTTGTCACTGCCCAATAAGTTAGTTTCATAGTTTCACACAAACTAAACGTTCAAGAAAATAATCCTATCAGACTATGCAGAATGAGTTTGTTGTTTTGTATGGAAACTTGTTTATCACATTGTTTCTATTGTTATAGAAAAATCATAAATGATTCAACCTACAGTTTTTATGTGCATTGAGTTAGTCTAAAAATTTCAGATTTTTGGATGTGGGTACAAATTTTGTTTGTATTGAAACTGACTAATAATGTTTACATAAATCTGAAATTGAATTGAATATAGATCTATCATTGAACTTTAATTTGTCAATTATTTTAATACCTGTGTGAGTCCCTTTTCCCATGCGAAAAATTGTCGACTATATTTTACTGTATTTTTCAGGGTTGCTGTATATCACTTGACTAGTATGTTCTCTGTATTCATAGAAGTGCATATTGTGCAGCTTAGAATTTTTATCGATTTTTTAGTGAGGTTGAACATACACATACTCTATTTCTGTTTCTTTCTAGCTGAGCATGTTGCACAGATATTTACATTTACGCCCTCATTTGAATTTAAATTTAAAATCATGTTACTGTTTTTGTTTGTTTGTCGTGATTCGTAATTTTCATGAACCACTTTTGTGCTTTGGGTTGTATAATACCAGTTTATTTACAATGTCGGTATATAATTTGGCCAGTCTGTACTCTTTTCTGTATATTGCAGGTGGCTTAAAGAAGAGAAGAAAGTAAATATATTTGTGGAGATTCGGGTGAAGGAGGAACTTCTTGAAGAAAGTCAATATTTCAATTTTGTGCAAACTTGGGAAAAAGGTTGAAACTCCTTGTGAAGTTTCCTCAATTTAATTTTCATTGTGTGATCTATAAATTCTTTTACAAGCTCTGACTTCCCATTAGCTGAAGCCTACCTGGGGCAGTACTCATAAACACTCTCTACAAATTTATATATAGAATACTAGAACACAAAATTACTTTCAAAGATACCCTAAACTAATCCCTTAAAACTAAAGAGAGCGAGCATTTCAGGGCTTAAACATGTTTAGTGGCTGAAACCCACTAATAGGCATTAAAATGGAAGCTCCAGTAGAGTGCTAACACTTTTCTTTATCAACATCTCAACAAAGTAGTTAATAACTGTTGAGTGAAAAAAAGCATATTGGAACTTATCATCACAATCAGCTATCGATAGAAATTAGCCCACAAACAGTGCCGAATCAGCTCCAAGCTCACTCTGAATCAACTCTCTTTGTCAGGGCTCCAAAATATCCAAGTGCTTTTCAATGATTTTTCAAGAGTGTTTTATGGTGGCCAAACTTTTCTGGTGAGAAAAGTATTATGCGAAAATTTCAGAATATATTTTTTTCTTTTAAAAGCATATACAATTCCTATTACCTACTAAGTTCTATATACAGTTCAATTACTTCCAAGGCACATTGTTTTCTATTGAACTATTGGTGTACAACACTAAATGTTGATTTTTGTGTAGCTTGGGAGGTACTCCAAGCCCTAGTGTTCGAGGGTTGGAGGTCAAAGTGCCACAAATGGGCTTGTGGGCTTGAAATCTAAGCTTGTGGGTTTTGCATGTGAAAATTTCTTAATCTAAAAAACCCTACTGCTAACCATTGATTTACTTCTCCTACTTGATTATTTGTAAAAGTTATTAATCTGAATTTTCAAAAAAACAGCGAAGCAAACACAAATAGCAGCCTACACATACAAATCATTTACTGAATATAATGCTCATATGACAAAGTGACAGATTTTTCGGACAAATGTCCCCGGAAAAACCCAATGTGGGAAAACCGGTCCAGCTAGCTCTGGAGGGTTTTATTATTATGTAGAATCTGAATACAACAATTTCTGGGCACCAGACATGGTCGGCCCTACAGAGAAAATCATGGCAACAATACCTCTTTCACTCGGAGATAGAAAATATGGCTGATTCACACCCTCAAATGGGATTTACAGAACTCGAGCCCTTTCTGGCCCACCGGAAACCCCAACGCTTCTTCTCAGCCCTTTGCATCAGCCTTATTGGCCTGCGTCAGCCTCCGCGTTGTTTTGGAAGGGCCCGTGTCACCCTCTCTGGGCCTACGCTGCTCCTGCGCTGCCCTGACTGGGCCTGTGTGGCTCTTGCTGCCTCTGCGCTGCCCTTGACTGGGCTCTCGCTGGACTGCGTAGCACTGGCTGCCCTCTGTGCTGCTGGATATGCTGCCTCTCTACCGCTGTTGTATTCTTGGCCTTGGATCAAAATCCCTCACCAATACTGCCCCTCGCTGCACTACAAACTCTCTCTGAAATTCTTAGCAAACCACGCCCCAAAATTTTAAATTAGCTTCAGTGCTCTGCCAATGTGTGTGTTCTCCAACTAACCCCAAGCCCTTCTCTTACACTTTTCTCATTGGAAAATCAACGGCTGTGATCTAATCTCTAATCAACGACTAAGATTAGAAGCTGCTTGATCCACGTAACTTAGAACATTATTCTCATCACATGTTTAATTTAATTCACTTTAATCTTTTAATTTTCTAAAGTTAGACTTAGGGTCCTTAATTAAAAATAATAATTATTTGAATAACTATCAAACCATATGGAATTTCTCCCAACGCTTTTTGGGTCTTGGAGATCTCATGTACTCCAACTCCTCCACAAAATTTCAGAGCTAGAGCACATCCGATGCTACCTCAAAATCTCAACACTCCCTCTTAGTAAGGAATGTGCTCTAACAATACTAACACACTAAAGTACTGCCCTGATCTCTGGCATTGGTCCTCGTGCTGATGCTTGGCCTGCTGCCCTCCATCAACACGCTGTTGCTACTCTCTGTACTGCTGCCCATGACTCTGCCACAGTCACTGCCACATTTGTACTGCAGCTCCCTCTCAAATTGCTGCATCATGTTGCCTATAGCACTGCCACTGCTAACTGCTGCACTGCAACTCAGTTGTTGAGAAGTAAGCAATTAAGGGACCCCTGTCCAAACACTGACAGACAAGTCAGTTGGGCTGCATCTCATCACTGAAGCTCCTTTGGCTGCTGCTCTGCGCTGTCTTCTTGAAGCCATTGTGCTACTACAACACTTTACTGCGTATGCACTACATTCTCTGTGCTACTGAAGTCCCATTAGCCCCTCTACATTGTTGCTTCGATGCTACTGCTACCTCTGCACTGCGCTGCTCCCGCTATTGTGTTCAACTCTACCCTCTGCTTCACTGTGATCCTCTGCACCCACTACTCTAGTCATCCTCGCTACTGTCTTAAGGCTCTTATAGCACGTATGTGATCCAAGAGTTGGGCTACTCAAGGATCCTGCCTCCACTCTATAGCTGCTCTAGAGATCAATATCGCCCCACCTATTCTCTCGAGGTACATGACCACTCATGGCCACATCATCATCGGAGCCATCGTCTTCTTGAGCTGCCGCAGCCTTGGAATTAGAAGCTTCCTTGTCCTTCTTCCTTAGAGGAAAATTGGTGGTGAAGTGTCTAAGTTCACCACATCTAAAACATTTTATCTTTGACAGTTCCCACTTCTTTTTCCCTTGCTGCTTCTTAGATGCCAGGGCTGCATCTTCCTCTTCCTCCTTCTTCACTTTGCTTGATCCGGTGTTGGCTTGTCTCTTGGTCATTCGGTAGATTTCCTCTTGTCGGAGGATAGCCCGCATGTCATCCCAGCTTGGAAGGCCCTGTCTGCCCAAGATGCTTTGGAAAAACGTTTCCCAATCATCTGTGAGTGCATTTAGAGTAGTCCTCACCATGACATCATCATCCACTTTAACCCCCATGGCAATCAGCTGATTCCGGATCGTCTACAACCTGAAGAGGAAAGGATCGATTTTCTCCCCCTTATTCATCATAAACAACCTCATTTGGTTCTCCAGAAGCATCTTCTTTTGGATGGATTTCCCTTGATACATTGTGGTTAACGCTTTCCACATATCATTAGCCGTCTTCTTCTCGGCTATGTGTGGGACCACATGATCCTTGACCCCGTCCATGATGGAGCGCTTAGCATGCACTTCAGCCAGTGTTGTGAACATCGCGATTAAATCACGATTTTTTCCGCATGACGATTAAATCGCTGATTTAATTGGCGATTTTTTCATTTTTGAAAAAATCGCCAAAAAATTGTAAAAATCGCTAAAAAATCGTAAAAAGCACCAAAAAATCATGAAAAATTCGCCAAGACTTTTTCCAAAATGTAAAATTCGCGATAAAAATCGTAAAAATCGCGATAAAATCGTAAAAATCGCCAAAAAATCATCAAAAATCGTGGATGCTTTTGTAATATTCCCAATTAGCTTTGCTAATTGGAATATTGCATTTTTGCTTTATTTTGCCGTTTTAGATAGAAATAATAAATAAAGTGAGAAATAAGAGGGGTCACCTCACTTTAGTCACCTCACTTTATAATAAAGTGTTCTTTTTCCTAGTAGGTTGACGTTGTAACTTAGAGAGGGGGCCTTGGGGGTCCACGTGGATATGATGGGGGAGGCATCAGGCTAACCCAAGGTAAACTGCGCAGATCCAGGGAGAGTTAAGTTTTGGAGGGAGTTTGATGTTATAAAAGCAGAGGCTCTCACCTCATTTGATCATTCATGATTTGATATTCTTATTGATAGCTGGACTTTGTCTGCTTCAGCACGCCGGTTGTTTAGTCGGTCTGCAGCACTGTTTAGTGCACGAGTGTCTCCGGTCGGAGATCTCACCCTTAGCCTCGGGGGACTTCGAGTGCCGGCCCCGGTAAGGTTTTCTGGTTTCACCCTTAGCTTCGGGGGACTTCGAGTGCCCGCCCTAGTAAGGTTTGTTTCCGAGGCGACTTTTCGCCCAGTAGCGCAGCAACAGCAGGCCGAAGCAAATCCGAGGAGGAGAAAGCTCTTCTAGTGGCCGCGCGCTCACTGAGGAGAGGACGTCGTCTCACCGGAAAGAGGACGTCGTTTTATGTAGGAGGGTGAGGATGCCGCTCTCTGTGGAAGACGGCCCGTATCTCGGGTAAGGAGAACGCCGTTCAAGAGGAGAAGAACGCTGGCTTCAGCTCCTCGAGAGCAAGCGACGCTGTCCATTTCTGAAGGGAAGGGTTGCAGATCTGAAGGCCTATTGTTAGATCCAATCTTGGAAAGGGTAGATCTGAGCAGCCACTTGCAGATCTAGTCTTGTATCTTGCAGATCTGGAGGTTTAGCCCTAGATCCATCTTGGGGAGTTGCAGATCTGAGGAAATATTGGCAGATCTAGTCCAGATCTGAAGGGTTAACATCAGATCCAGCCCTAGAGGCTGTAGATCTGAAGAGATATTGTCAGATCCAGTATAGATCTGAAGGTTTGGTAGCAGATCTGATAGGGGAGGACGCAGATCAGGAAGGGAAGGACGCAGATCTGGTTTGGAGGCTTCAGATCTAGCAGATCTGAGCATTCAGGAGCAGATCCACTTGGTAGGACGCTGATCTGATGAGCAGACTTGGGAGAGGCAGGCTCAACAGCGTTTTCTAGGCCACAGTAGCTGATCTATCTGTTTGGAGGTCTGGGTGACTAGTGCTCCATCTATTTCGGCGCTGTCACTAGCAGAGTCAGCGTTTTTCATTGGAGAGGGTTTTCAGTTGGAGATCAGCCATTTCATCAGTCTTCAGCCCCAGTACCAGCGCAGTTCATCTTCAGCATTCAGAGCAGCTAGGACGCTGTCCTTGTTGCAGCCATTATCTGTTGAGAGGGTCTCCACTTGCCTAGGGCAAGGATAGGTGCACTTACCTTGATTTATTGTACTCCTCTCTATGTACTTTCTGATTAATAAAATGGCTCAGTTTCTGGTATTCCATGTGCTATGATTCAGTGATCTGGTTCAGCGTTATATTTTCTATATCTGTATTGGTGTATTTCTGTTTATTACTAGTTATTTCCCCTTTGGGGATATTACAGTGGTATCAGAGCATATTTCTGGCTCAGCCTGTGGTGCTAGCAGTCTATGACATCCAGGGGTAACCCCCGTTTCTTTGGGGGGAGTGATTCTGATTCAGAGACAGAACGACGGAATCCAATGGAGGCCATGTTTGCAAAGTTTACTGAGAAGATGGATGCATTCATGCAGGATGTGAAGAAGATTGCAGAGGGGACGCAGAAGGAACCCCCTAGGGTTTTCCAGGTGGGGGAAGGATCGGGCGTATCTAGCTACATAGCGGATGCTATTCCCATTGTGACAGCACAGAGGGTCGATTCCGCACCCACACGACCTACCATGCCTACCTTTCCGGTAGAGGAAGAGGAGCAGACAACACCACGAGATGGGAATCTAGATCAGCATGCGGCTCTGTTCGCAGATTGGCGGAGCATGGGACAGGAGTTCATGGATGCTTTTCCTTTTAATCAATATATCCAGTTCCGATGTGGTGGCAAGTCTCATGATCGAAATAAGGGACGGGGCTCCCACCGTGATAGTAACCGTGCAGCCAGCAAATTTCACCTGCCGATGTTTGATGGTTCACCGAAGACTACAGCCAAGTCTTGGATGGAGAAGCTAGACCTATATTTTCAGCTTAACCAGATGCCAGAGAGGGAGGCCATCAAGATGGCTGCATTACATCTAGAGGGAGAAGCCCAGAACTGGTGGTTTCATGGGTTGACCACACTAGGGCATTCCGCAGTGACTACATATGCTGAGTTCACCAGGAGAGTGGTGGAACGTTTTGACAAGAAAGACCCGGATCAGCCTTTCCTCGAGCTGACCAAGCTCAGACAGACAGGTAGTGCAGAGGCATACATCTCAGACTTTTTGAGGGTTTCAGTGATGGTACCTGACATATCAGCAGCTCGGTTGATCACGATGTTTGTAGAGGGGCTGTCAGAACCACTTCGCGGTCTAGTCCGGTCGAACAAACCGGCTACACTTCAGGATGCTATCAGTAGGGCCCGTGACCTACAAGATGTCTTGCCTAGGACTCAGCCACCTTATCCCCAGAGACAGGCTTTCCAGCCTAAGGGTAAGGACACGAGGGTTCCGCCCCCCAAGGCGAATCCCGGACGAGGACAGCATGATGATGAGGCTAGGAGAGAGCTGAGATGGAAGCGATTATGCTTCACCTGCCAGGAGCCGTGGGCACCAGGACACAAGTGCACAGCAGGGAAGGCACATTTCATAGAGGTCTTCTCCGAGGGCAGTGGAGAAGAGGATGAGTTGGATGATGAGGAGGCCGGAGAATGCTATGCAGCGCAGAGTACCTTACCACCTCCACCACCCGATGCAGGAGAGGCATCATTCGCACCTACTGGGGGAGCTCTAGCAGCATTGCGAGGAGTCCCCAAGTATCTGACATTGCGCGTACGAGGGACAGTGCGGGGGCAGCGTGTTTTAGTTCTAGTCGACAGTGGGGCCACCCACAACTTCATCGATGCCCAGATGGTCGCACGGAGAGGCATACCCACGGAGAGCTTTGATGGGTTTTCAGTTTTGGTTCCAGGAGATCAGACCATGGCTTGTGCTCGATATGTACCGGAGTTATCAGTGACGATGGGCACCTATACATTGACCGATCACTTCTTTGTGGTGGACATTCCGGACACCAATGTGATATTGGGAGTTCAGTGGCTTATTACTCTGGGTAAGGTCACAACAGATTGGAAGGCCTTGGAAATGGAGTGGGATGATCCCAAGACGGGGAGGCATGAGAAGATCCGAGGACAGAACACATATCCGCCCCAGACAGTATCGGCACACAGCATGGATGCGACATTCCGTAGGGGAGATATAGAGTGGGTAGTCGAGTTGCGGGCTTCAGAGATAGTAGATACGGGAAGGGCGGTGCACCCTGATCTACAGACTCTCCTCGACAGGTATGCAGTAGTTTTTGGAGACATTCCACCAGGACAGCCACCAGATCGGGGGTTTGAGCACACGATCGAGTTGGAGCAGGGGATACAGGCAGTGATCACCACCCCATATAGGCATCCCAAGGCCTATCGGGATGAGATAGAGCGGGCCATTCAGGAGTTGCTGGCCCTTGGGCACATTCGCCCCAGCACCAGTCCTTTCGCTTCTTCAGTAGTGCTGGTGAAGAAGAAGGACGGCACATTACGCATGTGCATTGATTACAGGGCTCTGAACAAGAAGACCCTGAAAAACAGGTACCCCATTCCCAGGATCGATGAGTTGATGGATGAGTTGAGAGGAGCACGGTTCTTCTCAAAGATTGATTTGAGGTCCGGGTACCATCAGATACGCATGAGGGAACAGACATTCCCAAGACTGCTTTCAGGTGTCACTATGGGCACTTTGAGTTTCTGGTCATGCCATTTGGGCTGACCAATGCACCTGCCACTTTCCAGTCTTGCATGAACCATATCTTCAGGGATCATCTGAGGAAGTTCGTGCTGGTCTTCTTTGATGATATTCTCATATACAGCAGGACCTGGGAGGAGCACCTCCAGCACATTGAGACAGTCTTACGCATTCTGGAGGAGCAGCAGTTCTTTGCCAAACTCTCCAAGTGTGAGTTTGGATTGACAGAGATGTTGTATTTGGGACACATCATAGGAGTGGACGGGGTGAGAGTCCATGACGAGAAGATCCGGGCCATCAGGGACTGGCCTGAGCCGCGGAATGTGACAGAGCTTAGAGGATTCATTGGTATCTGCACTTACTACAGGAAGTTCGTCAAGGGCTTCTCACAGCTTGCTGCACCCCTCACAGAGCTGACGAGGAAGGGGGCATTCAGTTGGACGGATACCGCCCGGCGAGCTTTTGATAAGCTCAAGGAGGTAATGAGTAGTTGTCCGGTGCTGGCATTGCCCGATTTTACTCAGCCCTTTATCCTAGAGTGCGATGCATCAGGGGAAGGGATTGGAGCAGTTTTGATGCAGGAGGGTCATCTGATTGCATTCGAGAGCCGGAAGCTCCTTCCACATGAGAGACTTTATCCCATCTATGATAAGGAGATGTTGGCCATCATGCATGCATTGGCCAAATTCCGGCAGTACTTGGTAGGCGGCAGATTCAGAGTCAGGACAGATCATAACAGCCTAAAGTACTTTCTGGAGCAGAAGCAGTTACAGGAGAGGCAGCAGAAGTGGATCAGCAAGATCCAGGCCTACGATTTTGACATAGAGTATGTCAAAGGGAAGAACAATGTGGTAGCAGATGCCCTTTCCCGTAGACCAGCCACATTATCCCTCATGAGCTTGGACGCCGATTGGAAGGCTCGACTACTGGTTGAGTATTCCAAGGATAGATTTGCATGCGAGGTGTTGGATGGACAGGTAGCAGATAGCAGATACAGGGTGGCAGATGAGGTCATCTATTACAGGGATCGGATCTTCTTGACTGAGGGATCTCAGCTCAAGGAGAAGATACTCCATGCCTCTCATGATTCACCATTGGCGGGCCATCGGGGGTTCACCAAGATGTACAGGGCCATCCGGGAGAGATTTGCCTGGAAGGGCCTCAAGGAGGACGTACTCCAGCATGTTCGGGAGTGTGAGGTTTGCCAGCGGAACAAAGGGGAGATGAACCATCCCGCAGGGTTGTTGCAGCCGCTTCCCATTCCAGAGGGGAAGTGGGAGAGTGTTTCGATGGACTTCATCACGGGTTTGCTCACAGTGCAGGGCAAGGACTGCATCTTCGTGGTAGTTGATCGGCTAACGAAGTATGCTCACTTTTTCGCCATTTCGGCACATTATACAGCAGCGCAGGTGGCAGAGCTGTTCTTTCGGGAGATTTTCAGATTACATGGTCTGCCCAAGACCATCGTTAGTGACAGAGACAGCCGTTTTATGGGTGGTTTTTGGCAGGAGCTCTTTCGATTGGTAGGGACTGAGTTGACACCGAGCACTAGCTATCATCCCCAGACAGACGGGCAGACAGAGATAGTCAACAAGTGGCTGGAGGGCTACTTGCGCAACTACGTCAGTGGGCAGCAGAGAGCATGGTTGAAATGGCTACATCTGGGCGAGTACTGCTACAACACAACCCACCACATGACCATTGGCATGACACCTTTCTATGCGTTGTATGGATACCATTCCTTATCTTTTGTGGATGTGATGTTTGGTGTTAGCAGGGCTCCACGAGCCAAATTATGGATCCAAGAGAGCCAAGACATCCTCCGGGCTCTCAAGGACAACATAGCTACCGCACAAAATCAGCAGAAATTATATGCAGACAGGGGCCGAGTGGAGAGACACTTTGAGGTAGGGGATTTGGTCTACCTACGGTTACAGCCATACCGCCAGTCGTCACTCAAACAGAAGGGGGCAGAGAAGCTTAAGCCTCGCTTTTATGGACCATACAGGGTGATTCGTAGGATCGGACAGGTTGCATATGAGTTGGAGCTGCCCCAAGGCAGCCGGATTCATAACATTTTCCATGTATCATGCCTGAAGAAGGCACTGGGCCAACATGTGACAGTCACCGGGGAGCTACCTCCGACAGATGATGAGGGGCACTGGTATTACAGCCAGAGGCCATTATTGACACCAGGGAGAGACAGCTGCGGAGCAGGAAGATCAGAGAGTTCTTGGTGAGATGGAAGAATCTGCCAGATGAGGATGCCACTTGGGAAGATGAGAAGATCTTACAGCATCCCTCACTTCAGTTGCTTGAGGACAAGCAACGTTTTGCCGGGGGAGACTGTAATATTCCCAATTAGCCTTGCTAATTGGAATATTTCATTTTTGCTTTATTTTGCCGCTTTAGCTAGAAATAATAAATAAAGTGAGAAATAAGAGGGGTCACCTCACTTAGTCACCTCACTTTATAATAAAGGGTTCTTTTTCCTAGTAGATTGACGTTGTAACTTAGAGAGGGGGCCTTGGGGGTCCACGTGGATATGATGGGGGAGGCATCAGGCTAACCCAAGGTAAACTGCGCAGATCCAGGGAGAGTTAAGGTTTGGAGGGAGTTTGATGTTATAAAAGGAGAGGCTCTCACCTCATTTGATCATTCATGATTTGATATTCTTATTGATAGCTAGACTTTGTCTGCTTCAGCACGCCAGTTGTTTAGTCGGTCTGCAGCACTGTTTAGTGCACGGGTGTCTCCGGTCGGAGATCTCACCCTTAGCCTCGGGGGACTTCGAGTGCCGGCCCTGGTAAGGTTTTCTGGTTTCACCCTTAGCTTCGGGGGACTTCGAGTGCCCGCCCTAGTAAGGTTTGTTCTGAGTACACTTTTCAGTTCCAGTAGCAGAGCAGCAGCAGTTTCTGAAGCAAATCCGAGGAGGAGAAAGCCCTCTAGTGGCTGCGCAGTTCATTGAGGAGAGGACGCTGTCTCACCTGGAAAGAGGACGCTGTTTTATGCAGGAGGGTGAGGACGCTGTCCCAGGAAGGACGCAGTCCAGATCTGGCAAGGGAGAACGCTGTTCAGGAGGAGAAGAACGCTGTCTAGCCTGAGAGCAAGGACGCTGTTTATTTCTGAAGAGAAGGGTTGCAGATCTGAAGGCCCATTGTTAGATCCAATCTTGGAAAGGGTAGATCTGAGCAGATACTTGCAGATCTAGTCTTGTATGTTGCAGATCGGGAGGTTTAGCCCTAGATCCAGCGTGGGGAGTTGCAGATCTGAGGAAATATTGGCAGATCTAGTCCAGATCTGAAGGGTTAACATCAGATCCAGCCCTAGAAGCTGTAGATCTGGAGAGATATTGTCAGATCCTTGTTAAGAAGCTAGTAGAAGATGAAGATATGGCTGATTTGTTAATGTGAAGCTTGCTGCCTTACTTTGATTGATTTGTGACTCATTGCATCTCCTTGGAGAGACTCAAGCACTTCAGTCAAGAAGTTATCAACAATTTTCGAAACCCAAATTTTAGAAGATATTATTTTTAATACCAAAATACTATAATACTATAAAATATAGGTGCAATAAACTATTATTTTGATCAACAAGACTCTAAATAAGCATTAATTTGCATCCATTTATATAATTAGTTAAACTAAATTATATAGTTGATAATAGGATAGTAGAATATATTATAGGGTACTTTCAGAATGAAATACATTTTGTTCATTCATTGGAAAGCTTCACAAACCACTGTGATAATAGAGTTCTCAGCGCTAATACAATTATTTTGTCGATCTGTGCATATATTTCTCAATATCCCCTTCCCATATGGGAAAGGAGTGGACTAGTCACTTACCTCACAAGGTCCTTATGGAGTTGTTGTTCCAGGCCACACGTGCACACCATTTTACCAACAAGACAATTTAGTAGACAACTCGACAAGGCCTTGGAGCTGGGTGCCCCCAAATCCACACAGCCAACCATCCATCAGGAGAATTTTTCCATGCCTGGATGTTAGGAGAGCTTGCTCAAATTTGGGCTTCCCACAAGGATCATACTGTAGAGCCCTATCAGTCCCAGACACACTCCAAAGGACATCATCCACTAGTCCAAAAAAAATTTTGCGGTCATTGAGGACTCTAGCAGGGAGACCCCCCTTGATCTAATTGCTCGTCCTCACCTGTCAGCACTAGCATACCATGACTAGTTCAAACTAAAGTTCCTTTGGTCCTCAGATATCATACATATTATCTTTTTCTTGTAATTACTTTATCTCCACTCCGAGTCATGTACTTTCTTATCTTCTCTTGTTGTTCTGCTTCTAGCACAATTAAAAATCTGTTTTGATATGATTTTTAGCATCTTTATAGTCCACACTTCCACACTTCCACATTGTATTTTGGCTAGTGATGTACTCTTATAATCCCATTGACCTAACATTTTCCCCAAGGAAAACCTTGTGGGGAAACCCAAGAGATGCTTCCTCATGTTTGTGGATGGCATCCCTAGTAACCCTGTTCGCTAAAGTCATAGACTAGTGTGCCTAACCAGGAGGGTTGAACTAGGCAGATGCCCAACAACATGAAAAAAAACCAGTTGAGCTAACCCTTGGTCTTCCCATTGACATACTCCTTTGATCATTTGCTGGACATTAATAAACTTATATTATCAAACTTTGGTTTTTACAAATACTGCAACAAAAAAGGTGGTTTGACAAACAATGCAACAAATCAGAACTCATATTTTAATAATTTAGACGATAAGAGGTATTCCAAAAATCATTGACAAAGACAGCCATGCTTTTATCTAGATTTGCATTTGAAAAAATTGTCAACTTATCTGTTATATTGTCAACTTGAAATGTGAAATCCAGATATGAAAACTAGATATGAAAGTATTTCAAAAATCACCTCTTGGGTATTAAAATAAGAATGGAGCTGTACAGGATGGCATCAAGGCCAATGAGAAAAATTACAATTAATT